>JARQZK010000103.1:82500-160000 GCA_030704885.1 Cynegetis impunctata
ATGATTGGACTAATTGTACCACTATGTCACAATAAATTAATGGACAATGAGTCAATTTTATAATAGTTCATATTGAATAATTTAAATAATATGATGAAAACTCGCGAACCTTTAGACTAGCAAAATTGTTTTGATTTGCATCTAGGTTCGCCTATTATATCATTATCAAGTGAAAAAATGAATTTTTTATTACATTACATAAAGTGAACAAGGAAAATTCTTTAATAGTTTAAAAAATTATCAAACAACTTTCCAAGGGAGCTGGTTATACGTATTCCGCAACGTAAAATCTGCATTCACAATCGAACGGTGAATTATAGAAATTGTCAAGTCACCCCGAATCAAAATCTGCATACAGCTGTTTCGATCTTATTAGATCTCATCAGTGCAGCTTATTTGACTGGGAGTGAATTAACAAATTTCCAATTGTTCCCCTATACAAATCGTGGTCAGTAAGACTATCTGGATAACAACCCAGAGCGCCCTCCCACCAAAGATATTGGGAACCAATAATTCACCGCTTAGGCCGAAAATGCAGAAATTCGTCGCTTAAACACGTACCTCCTGATATGACGATATCTACTCTACAACAGTGGTGTATATGATTCCAAGGCACATTAACATAGTGATTTAAAACCTTTGGATATACTCACGAGAGCGCACTCCGAAGATGCTAGCAGCGTATAACGCAAAATACAACAATCAAATCATGAAAAACATACTTGTTGACCATGGTCAATTTCATACATTATATAAAGTGAACAAGGAAAATTCTTTAATAATTTAAAAAATTATCAAACAACTTTCCAAGGGAGCTGGTTATACGTATTCCGCAACGCAAATTTGTTGATAATTTTTTAAATTATTAAAGAATTTTCCTTGTTCACTTTATGTAATGTATGAAATTGACTATGGTCAACAAGTATGTCTTTCATGATTAAATTTTTTATTAATTAATCAAACTTTCGATATTTTGACAAGAGCTCATAATAGCAGAAATTATATTAATTGTAAGAAATAATGGTTTAATAATAATCTCACCAAGTTGTTAAGAAATCTTCCTTAGACCAAACGTTGGACAATGAGTCAATTTTATAGTAATTCATATTACATAATTTAAATAATATGATGAAAATTCACGAGCCTTTAAACTAGCAAAATTGTTTTGATTTACATCTAGTTTCACCTATTATATAATTATCAAGAAATGTATTTTTTATTAACTAATTAACCTTTGGATATTTTGACAAGAGTTCAAAATAGCAGAAATTATATTCATTGTAAAAAATAAGGGTTTAATAATAATCTTAAACGCATGCAACTCAACAGAGCATGTACCGTGGTCAACAAAATGCCCAACAAGATCCCTTAAATCTATAGATGGGTTACCTAACGTGAAGATACCCTCAAGCAAAAAAAAACGCTGAAATAGACAAAGAAAAAACTGAAGAATTCATCAAAACATCACAATATACGATTACATAATTGAAACATACATAAACAAAATTAATAAACCTAAAAACTCAGATAGGAATGCACTCATGCAAAAACTATAGAAAAGATTCATGGAAACATACAGAATAAATACTATACCAACTTTTGTGGAAAACCGTCTCTATGTTTTGATGTTCGACATTGACAAGAATCCTAGAACAATCGACACCGAACCCTCGGAGGGAATACAACCATCGAGCAATTGATGATTAAGATAGTCTATTGCGATATAACTAGTATCCACAACAAGAAAGAACTGATACGCCACCACATAGAAAAAAACAGCATATACTGGGCAATGTTCGTAGAAAATAAAACAAGAGAAAATAGCTACTTTTATTATTTCTATAATAACGGTATACAAACATGGAAGTATATTGAATCAGAACATTCGCGGGGGAGCATTGTTACGGCTGAGAAAATAGTCCCAATTGGCAAAAACAACCCACCTCATCTCAATAATCCTTGGAAGGACGTGCTACACTTCACCATCCCTTTCGAAGATGACAAAATTCACATATTTTCGGTCTACATACATCACACTAGCCGTTTAATTGAAGATAATCTACTGGTGAAAGCATCTCAATATAAAACCTATATAAAGTTAGCACTACCACATGCGAGATGAAAGGTGCCATAATGTAATTAATTTGTCGCTTTTTTGTCGTGATTTTGTCGTGCAAAAAAAAATTTGTCGCGAAATGATTTTTTTTTGAAACCAATGGTAGTGCTAACTTGATATTAAGTTAGCACTACCACTTCTGGAAAACTGTCTTCCAATGATCGGACAAATGTCGCATCTGGTGCATAATTTGTCGCAACTGATGTATATTTCATATTTTTATCACACATTACGCTTTATTCCCTATGATTATCCAGTAAATGTCAGTTATTGCTGTTTTGTGTGAACTAAGACAACCCTCCATAAGCTTCGCAGGAGTATTGAGAGAGACTTTTTGAAAATTAGTTGGGCCAGATTCGACTTTTATCAAATTAAAACGAACACAGTTTTCTCAGTTTCCAAATCAATTTTTTTTCATGTGTAAGGAAATGAGTATTTTGGGCGAGAAGTTTTTTTTTAACCACCACTCATTTTGTCTTATACTAAGACTCTGTTTTTGAACAGATTAGAAACCATTTGTTTGGAATAAATTTAATTGAGTTTTTATGAAAAAAAGCCATTATCAATTGATTAATATTGAGCCTTAAGAATATGCATTGTATAGTGACCCATCAATGGTCTTACTTTATGGTCAACTATGGGAATATAAAATTCATCCAAAAAAAAAATTTCGCGACATATTTAATTTTTACACGACAAAATCACGACAAGAAAATGACGAATTATGCGCGAGACGAGATTTTTATCAGAATATAAGAAGATGGTTGGAAGTGCAACTTGATATCAAGTTAGCACTATCATCGATTTATGGAAAAATAATTTCGCGACAAAATTTTTTTTTGCACTACAAAATCACGACAAAAAAGCGACAAATTATGCACCAGATGCGACATTTGTCCGATCATCGGAAGACCGTTTTCAAGAGGTGGTAGTGCTAACTTAATATCAAGTTAGCACTACCATTAGGTTTATAAAAAAAAAATTTCGCGACATATTTAATTTTTGCACGACGAAATCACGACAAAAAAACGACCAATTATGCGCGAGATGAGACTTTCATCAGAATATTAGAAGATGGTTGGTAGTGCTAACTTTATATCAAATTAGCGTTATCATCGATTTAAGGAAAAAAAATTTGCGACAAAACTTTTTTTTGCACGACAAAATCACGACAAAAAAGCGACAAACTATGCACCAGATGCGACATTTGTCTGATCATTGGAAGACCGTTTTCCAGAGGTGGTAGTGCTAACTTAATATCAAGTTAGCACTACCATTGGTTTAAAAAAAAAATCATTTCGCGACAAATTTTTTTTTTGCACGACAAAATCACGACAAAAAAGCGACAAATTAATCACATTATGGCACCTTTCATCTCGCATGTGGTAGTGCTAACTTTATATAGGTCAATATAAATATTGTTTAATTTTGGCGGACTTCAACATAAATACCCAAAGAAAGGCACAGATGAACAACTTCCTCAGAAATTTTTTTTGGTCTTCACCAAACTGGAAACTTCACCGACATTTATAATGGAAAACAATCCAGATTAGACACCCGACATAATATTATGCACAAGAAATATAAAGCTCTTCATCCAAAAGATTAACCTTACTCCTCACCTAGAATCTTGCAAAAGAATTCACGGTAGATACCAATAAAAATCCAATTAAATACCCCCTACAAACAAAACTTATATTCGAAAAATGCAACACTGAGGAAGTTAACAAACGACTTCTGGAAGAAATAAACACGGAAGCAGAAATGGCACCAGCACTTACATCATTATTTCATAACACCTTGTCAAGAGTAATAAAAAGTCAAACCCTGATTTAAAAAAAAAAGTATTATAGTCAAAAACTTCCTCCGTACACTATAAGACTAATAAGAGTCAAAAAAACAACTATACCGTGAGTACCAAATCAATAAAGATACAAGCCTGAAAACAAAATTTAATAACTTTAATAAGGACATCCACAAGCTAATAATTAATTACAGGTCTAAAAAATACCTGGGAGTGTGTAAGGAAATAGAGGACCTGAAAGGACGAACATACTGGAGAACAATCAAGAAACTATCCAAATACTCAACTCATAATCTCACAGATCCAATAGAGGTTAATGGAAAAACTTTGATAAATGACAGAGAGGTCGCAAAGGCATTTGCCAAACAATTCCAAAATATCAACAAGAAAGCTACCAACAAGAATTTGATGAAAATCACAGAAACAGAGTAGAGCACTGGTAGCAATACAGCTTTCCTCATACTAAAATTGAAGAAAACATAGAACCTATTACAGAAGATGAATACTACCAAGCTTTAAATCACGGAAAAAACTCAACACCCGGTTATGGCAACATACCCAGAAAACTATTGAGAAAATTAGACCCCCCAATCCACAGAACCATAATAAAAATATACAATTTTTGTATTCAAAACTCCCCCCTGAATGGAAAAAGGGCATTCTAATTACTATACCAAAGGCAAAGGCTGACCATACTAAAGTGGAGAACTATAGACCTATCACAATACTTTTGGTATTGGAAAAAACATTCGAAAAAATTGTGGCAGAGAATTAATATAGATCTAGGAAAAGCTATTCCACCATACTAATTTGGATTCTAAAGCAAAACTTCAACAGTCCATCCTTTAATAATCCTAACATCAAACATACAAAGAGAGGAAGAAAGTCGGCAGCCCTTTTTATGGATATTCAAAAAGCCTTCGATAGTGTCTGGCATGAAGGAGTTATATTCAGATTATTCCACCTCCAATGTCCAATCTACCTATTGAAAATAATCGACCAATTTTTAACAAAGAGAACTCTTTAGGTTCGTGTGAAAGGCGAATTTTCAGAGACATTTACACTGCTTCAGGGCCTCCCACAAGGTTCGCCCCTCTCTCCATTACTGTATAATTTATACTGCCAAGACATGTACAACCATAACAACAAAAGAGAACATCATATAAATAAACAAGCATACATACTATAATTCTCTGATGACACAACTTTAATTACACATGATACCACAATAAACAAAAGCATGAAAAAATTACAAGAACTTACACTGTAGCATGGATGAGAACTTGGAGAATTCAGCCAAACCCACATAAATCCAAGTTGATCATTTTCAATCACAAAATCAAGTAAATTCTAAAAAGATCGAACTGGGAAAAAAACACGGTCATACCTACAACTATGTGTAGGTACCTGGGCATACACTAGATAATAAACCCAATTTCAAAGCAGACATAAAAAAACAGAAGAAAGGAGTTATCGCTAGAGCAGGAAACTTTAGATCTCTCACCTACAAAAACCTAGGAATCAGTAACAACACAGGAAGCACAATATATTATGATATGCAGGTTCCTATTGGAATATGGATCTATAACATTCTTAAACACCGCAAAAACAACACTAAAAAACATTGAAATAGCAGAAAGATTTTGCCTAAGAAAAATTACCGGGTTGAGAAACCCCAACTGAATACAGAAAAAACAAAATGTATGATAATTAAAAGTAAATTCAATGCTACACCAACTAAGAACTTTTTTATAAATAAACAAGAGATAGAACAGGTTGAACAGTGCAAGTACTTGGGACTTGTGGTTGATGAACACTTAACATTTTCTGTGCATGCGGAATACATAACGAATAAAATTGCAAGGAAAGTAAATCTACTACGACAAATGAGTAAATATCTTAGTGGCTGGTCAAAGAGAACAATTTACAATTCAATTATTTTACCACATTTTAACTACTGTTCATCCATACTATTTTTGTTAAACGGGTCAGAAAAAAGTATACTTCAAAAGAAGCAGAATCAAGCCATGCGTGCTATCATGGGGTGCAACCGCTATACAAGCATTGCAACTATGTTACAAGCAACAGGGTTCCTAAGTGTTAAACAAATATTATTTCTTAATACAATGACTCTTATATACAAGATAAAACACAGTTTACTTTCTGAACATTTATTGAGAAACACCAGGTATATAACAGATGTGCATAGCTATTCAACCCGAACCAGGGAAGACTTCTATGTTTCAACGGTTGCCACTAATTATGGCCAGAATGATCTTTTTCACAACTGACTTATCCAGTACAATAATTTACCTCAAAATGTGAAGAACTCATATTCAGTTAAAGTGTTAAAAAAAATGTATATTGTTCTGTAGAGATAATGTAAGCTGGTAGTCACAGTTTGGCAGATCTATGTAGTTGAAAATTTAACTTGCTAGGCTGTTGCATTATTGTTCACTATCATTACTATTGTAAACTGTTAGTGTAATGCTATTAATTATTAATAAATAAAATAAAAAAACAATATATGATACTGCGGATATAAATCCAATATTGAATCGAATTAATAAACTTGGCAAAATATTCATCTCAAATCAGAAGAATACTATAACAACTATAACACAAGCAAAATTACCAGTACTAAGTACCACTTTTTGGATATTTAATATAAGTTGATTTCTCTCTCTCTCTCTAATAATCTTACCGAGTTGTTAATAAATCTTCCTTAGACCAAACGTTGCCACCTTCATTTATTATTTGATCAATGCTATATTTCCTCTGTTCATTATGGAATTCATTTGGTACACTCTTCACCAATATGGGTTCATTTTTAACATCAATAATATCATCCATTTCTTGCTTTACAATACAATACTCTGATGATTTGTATTCAGCAGGGTCGATAGTATCGATAGTTTTAGCTAGATGGGTAGAACACATTATGAAATGTGTAATGGAATCAATTTCTTCTTCTGCTTTATTCAATTTTATGACCTGGCAACTCAGCCAAGTGGTCAAGCTTAAGTATTTCAGTTGAGATGCTCACTACTAGGGCCTGGACTATAGTTGCATTCTGCAACTCCTCCATGTCTCCACCAACACTATACAAGTTGACTCAAAATTCATTCTTCTGTCCCTTCACAGGTCAATTTCAATAAATCAACTGAGAACTCCTAAATAATTCGTGCTCCAAACAGTCCCTTGGGATTACTGGAACATGTAATTAAAATTATGCAATAAAAAAGTACATTTAGCCCATATAGCTATCTTGTCGGAAGCATATTAACTAGGTAATATTGAACACCACTGCAAATATGATCAAATAAGTTCTGTTGTGAAAAGCTGGTGAAACTAAGGAAATGCGTCACAAGAGAACAAACAGTTAATAGACAAGCATTGGCTGATTGCATGTTAGGAGACTACACAAATTAATAGAGAAAGCTACTGTAAATGCAATGATTCCACGAATTATATATTCATTCAGAGTGGCTAAGCAGTCAGAAATATCAATAGGGGAAGTCTTACATTCTCTATTTAATAAACTATACAACCGTGAACAATTCACCGCATTTTTCACATAGTCTCCCAACCAAACACATGAGAAGTATAGGTCACAATTACTTGCAACAAAACATAAGTCAATTTTATATTGGGTGGTGAATAATAATTAACTATGGTATATTTTATCCATCAGAATCCATAACACCGCCCTAAGGGTGGCAGCGATTGTAAAAACTTCCCAGTGTAAGGACGTAAATAGCAACAAAAAATAAAACTATATTTTACAAAAGCAATCAATTAACTAATATTTATGAAACTCTTACCAGCGTTAGTGCACAAAACACAGGAATTAGGAAAAATTTAGGAACTTAAAGAAGCCAAGCACAAATAACTTCTAATATCCGCGATTCTCAGGTTAACGACAACTTTACATTGACGTTGTAAACTGTAAAGTAAAACTAATAAATAATAACTAATAATTACAGTTAGAGCTGTGGCAAACCGTATGTATTCGTTACTAAGTAACGAATACTTCATTAGACTCGAAGTAACGATTCGTTACTTTCGAACTAGCATCGTTACTCGTTACTTTCACATTTTTCCTTTGCGCATGACTTTGAGCATGTATTTGTACTACTGTTTTGTTTATGAATATCATATAAAAATATTAAAAATTAAATAATAAGAAAACAACGTGTCTAAAAACCACAAAATGAAAATAACTTTTTATTCGACTAGTTTCGCCTGTTACAGCATTATCAAGACTGAATACATGTATTCAGTCTTGATAATGCTGTAACAGGCGAAACTAGTCGAATAAAAAGTTATTTTCATTTTGTGGTTTTTAGACACGTTGTTTTCTTATTATTTAATTTTTAATATAAATATGAACTACCACAGAGTTGATTCATCGTCCATCGAATTTATCATATAAAAAAATTAAAATTTATCTTTGGGTAATAATTATTAAGGTAGATAACCGTGACGTCAGATGTTTAATTTTTATTAGATGTACGAGTGAAAAGATGACCACCACAAGTCACACGAACTTTACTTCACTTTTTTACCTACATATTACATCAGTTAAACACTCACATATTTGATAATAAATTTTTTTCAATAAGTATAAAGAAAAACATGAAAAAAAACAAGAAATACCTCTAAAAAAATTTTCAAAATTTAAATCACAAAAAAATTATTATATTCACATACCTTAAAAAAATACCAATGAGCCAGTACTAATGAAAGTAATCTGCAGAAACCAATTTCTGTGAAATTATTTTATTTCAAAATGTTATATAAAATAAGCCTTAAATCTTAGAAGCAATTGAACGAAGAGTTAATATAAAGGGGAGATGAACAATTTGAAAATAATGAGTTTTGAGTCTTGAAATTATTACAAAATAATATCCTTTTTTGATCACTCTGTTGAATAATTTGAAAAAAAAGGTGTTTCCTACAAATATGCACAAGAATTTTATTGTAATTAATAAAATGCAATCAGCTATCTATAACCCTAGCCTACAGGAAAGTGTCCTATAATCCAATAAATCATACTAGGTATAAATAACGACACATAAATATTAATGCAATAAGGAATATGAGCTTGAATCTTTCAAATTATCCTTATATTATACGGAACTAACGAATCTTATACGAAAGTAACGATAACGTATGTAACGAAACATACGAAACTAACGTATATACGGTATATCTGTAAAGTAAACTACTAACGAATCTTATACGAAAGTAACGATAACGAATGTAACGAAACATACGAAAGTAACGATAACGAAATCTAACGGTAAAGTATACTAGCGTTCAAATCTTTCCTTATACGGAAGTAACGAATACTTAGTAACGAATACTCCATCATAAAGTAACGAATACATACGGGTAACAAACTTTTCGTTACTTTTACAGGCCTAATTACAGTCAATCAGTGTTCACAACCTGAAGCGAGGCAACAGGGTAGAATAATTTTCGTACATGTAGTCATGGACTGTCACTGGGAGCTTTCCAACTACGACACAGAGCAGAGCGAGTGAGCGACACTGTGTTCATCGCTTCTTGTTACAACTAGTGATGGGAGTACTCGAGTACTGGAATCGACCGATACCCGATTCCTAAAAGAATTGTGAGTGTGAGTATTCGATTCCTGACGGCAAGAATCGGAGGCGATTCCGATTCTTTCTTTATTATGCTATGCTTCTGCGAATCGCGATCCTTCGCCTTCATAATAACATAACGCAAACGGCAACGCTGGTCGCTGCGCTGTACGCCGATCATCAGCCAAATAAAACGAGGAGCTCCGACACCGAACGACCGCGGCCGAACACCGATCCTTTACTTCCAGCCGTCCAGCGATTCTACTTTCTACTCAACTAACAATTCTCGATTCTCGAACCCGACCGATTCCTTCTCAGGCATTGAGTACTTCTGAGAATCGAGTACTTTTCGATTCCTACTAATACTCGCTACTGTTACGAATTCGGGTTCGCTAGGATGATTTCCAATAACTAAATTTAATTAATAAACAAATCGGTATTTATTTACAAAACAGTAATTTTAAAATAACCACACTTTTCAATAACTGTCACTAGGTACTTCAAAAACACAAGCTTCGTTCTTCTTTAATAACACGGTAGTTCACTGTAAACTAACTGTAGACTATCCCTCGTCTCTTCTATGGTCGCTTATATATGTCTTGTCATTCCGTCGAGAAGCTTCCAGAATGTTCCAGTCTTCGAATTAAGAGGGCGGTTACTTCAACGTTTATCGAATATTCCAGAGAACACAGAGTCGGCTTTAGACATTTTCGTAACACTACTCACTGCTTGAAAAGGAATCGGGTTGGGTTCCAGATATTACTGGATATATTTGAACTGTGTGATGCACTAATGCCTGGTAGATTTTGAATGCGAAATGATATATCGCGTGAATACCTTATTTTTGGGAAAAATGAAAATACTTGCACAAACGTAGTATGTCTATTTTGGCTAAACTGAATTTTGCCAAGTATTTTCCTTTTCTCATTTTCCATAAATAGTTTATATTTGAAACCGAGAATCAAAATTGTTTATTATAATATTCCTTATTGGACAGACATTTATACTGTACCTATTCAATAGTTCTAATAATAATTTAGAGGACAAAAGAGGTATTTCGTCGGATATGTCGTTTAGAATATTAAAGTTGTAAATATGTTATTTTCACAAAATTTGTTAGAAAAATAAAACATTCAGTTTATTTATTTTTGTTGTTTATTAATTTGAGAATGAAATATAGTTATGCTAAGTTTTACCAGAGATTTTATCGAAACCAGTACAATACTGTAAACCAGTAATAAACATATTTTTTTATCACTTTTATATTCATAAAAAAATTAGCTTTTGTTTTTCATGTAGTTTCAACGATTTTCTTCCAGCAAAATAGAAAACCTAAAATTTCTCGTATGAATGTTACTCTCTTAAGCCATGTAAACAAACCGCTAAAAGTACTCAGTACTCAGTACTCAATGAAGTATTCGATTCCTCAAAGTACTCGATCCCTTAGTACTCGATTCTTGGAAATACTCGATTCTTCCCATCACTAGTTACAACTACGACACAGTGACACACGGACGAACACACAAAAAAGTTGAGTTAGAGCTGTAGTGTTTCAGTGCTACCAACATTTATAGTCGATTTATTGCATTAACTTTGGCAATAGTTTTAATTATTAATTTATTAGATGATTATCATTGCATTATATCATATTAATATTTCACTTACAGTTTTCATAAGTTAACGCTAATGACGGTGTACGTAATTCGTAATAAACCGAAACAGAAATCACTTGTCCATTGCCTTTTGAAATAACGCTCTCTGGCGTTTTACATAAAAATCAAGAAGGCTTTCCAACAAGCACCCGTACACCGTGTTCGGTAGTGTGACACAGAGTGGCACGGTGCTGCCTTGTTGGAAAGCTCCCCATCATGTCATGGACCAGAGTTATCGTACGTTCGTACGTATCAAAATAAAAATTACCAAAATACGAAAAGACGTGTAAGTGTAAAGTGTAGTGTGAACTGTGAACATAGCCGAAATATCGTAAGCAACGAAGATATCGATATAATTTCTTCGCTGATTGGCAGACTGAGACAATACTAGTGTTCTTTCGTACTGAACGAAGTGATTTATATTTATGTAACAAAAATCAGATAGATCAGTTGCAGCGATCGTTCTTTCGTTTTCAATCAGTTCCCCCTCCACAACTTGAAAGTGATCGAACGTAGAATATCTTCTATCAGTTTAATCAGTTAGATTACATTTGAAAAGTTAACCTCAAAACCTGATGTTTTTATATATTTTAAATTTTTACACAGACAACCCTCCTTGGTGAAAATAATAATTGAAAACAAAAATTGCACCTGAAGATGGCAAACCAGAATCTATTACAACCTGTTCAATTATATGATCATTAATCAAACTATGTGTACACTGTACAAATGGATGGAAGTGATGGCAAACGTTGTCAACAAGGTATTTTTCAATAATTTATTAGAGAATACGTATTATAAAACCAATGAAATGATTGACACATGCGTCGGCAAGACGGCTACGACTGAAATTAAGATCGTAGCGCCAGAACGGCTAATATCTGTACTACTCTCTGGGCCATTAGCTGTTTGTGTACATTGTTTGCTATTCCTAGTCCAAGGGGAATGGTATTTACCTTCATTTCATTTTGAATTTTCGAAGGTTTAACTTCGAAATTTGTGTTTTTTTGGCTTCGTATTTTCCAGTGGTTTATTGTGTTTCGATTGAGGACAATATTATCTCTGGTTAACTGTAGATAATCTACCTACCTCAAGTTGAAATTTATACTGTGAGTTTTATCATTGAACATGAAAATGAATAATGAAAAGAAGGATAGAACGAATAAATTAATTGGTCAGAGGAACTATGTATGCATCATGAAAAGGTTGTATGATAGAACACCTATTTATTTAAAAAGTAAGAAAACTTTCAAAAGTTTCAAGAAAACGCCGCTAACATGGCTACTTTCATTACCAACGGAAGAGATTTTGAGTATAATGAACAAAACTAAGTACTTACCAGCAGAACTGAAAGAAATAACATGAAATAAAAGAAGAATTGACATGGATACTCTGCTTGAGTGTTTTGAACGTAATGAGTTATTTTTATATTTTTTAAATTTTCCTGACGTAGAAACGCTCTCCTAAAAGTACGGTGCACTTCTGAGAGTAATTTTTTTATAGAATACCTGTTTTATTACGAGTTGAAGAATTCCGAGCAGTTGGATGAATACTTTAGACAATATCCAAAACCAGTACGAAAATATGTTAATCAGGCTTGGAATCAGTCAACACACATTGATCCCACGGTTTGTATATTATTCTACAAACCGTGCATTAATCCTACTTTCGTACCAAAATACGATTCAGAGGCATCGAAATGGACTCTCGGCAACACTGTAATTGATTTTGATAAAAAAAGTGGTAACATTATTATTGGCGGTTAGTCATTTATAGGTAACACCGGTCTTTATGAGCTGATTTTCATGAAAGATCCTAATGAAGATAAAAAAAAATTGTGGAAGAATTTTGGAAAAAGCAAATGATCATAAAAGGGGGTTTGACCCCACAAAGCCAGTCAGAAGTAGTAAGAGTGGTAAATATAGATATATTATCAAGCGATTGCTTCCTTCTCACCAGAGTGTAAAAGGATTGATGACGTATAACGATAAACCTGTGGAGTATGTCTACTGGGATCACGGTTTGTATATTATTCTACAAACCGTGTACTGGGATGATGTGACTGAGATCGTAGATCGACTCCGTTTATTATACGCTTCTAAGCTTACGGAGAATTCCTCTAATGACAATGAAATCCAGGCAGTTATAGAGGAGCTTCGTGAAGCTGATGTTATATACTAAAGTATACTGAAAAACTATTCAATCTAATCATGTCGATTGATAAGTTTGGTCGTTCGTCTCGTACATCTCACGTGAAACGTATGAAGATGGAAGGATTTCTCACGAATGCACAAGGCGACTTTGATTTTGGTGCTCATAAACTCTGTAACGTTAAAATACCAACAAGTGACGCAGATGTGGCTACGAAAGAGTACGTGGATTCTGAGAGGACTGAAATGAAATCTGATATTTCTAAAATCAATCAAGTTATTGAATCTACAGTTCAAGATGCCGAAAAAATGGGAGAGAAATTCTATTCTTTCAAGAATTCAACAAATAAATCACTCAATCACATTAAGATAGAATTAATGAGCAAAATAATGCAACCCAAAAACACCTGAAGCAATATTTCAATATCATCACAGATCTGGAATGTAATTGACGATAAACTTACTTATCTTGGAAATGAATTTAAGAAGCTGCATGGTAAAATTGAAGTCAATAAATCATTAACCATGATCAATGATAATATCTGGCGACGACAATCATGTAGATTATCTTGGGAATTTAAGAAGCTGAATGATAAATTTGAAGTTAATAAATCATCAACCTCGATCGATGATGGTACATTCACGAGAACAAAATCAAGTAGTCGATGAACTACATAAACCAACACGTAAAAATTTCCAACGAAGGCGCACAATCATTAAGGGATTAGATGACTTGTGGCAATGCGATTTGGGTCAGATGGACCTTGAACTCGTGAAAATGAGGGAAAAAAATTTATTATTGTAGTCATTGATTGTTTTTCAAAGTTTGTATGGGCTAGAGCATTGAAAAAAAAGACAGGCGAAGAAGTCACCTGTGTGTTTTCGGATATACTGGAGCAAAGTGGTCGAAGGCCTAAGAACCTACAGTCGGATCAAGAAAAGGAATTTTTCAATACAAAATTTCAGAATTTGAAGAAAAAATATAATATTAATCCATTACACAAAGTGAACAAGGAAAATTATTTAATCATTTAAAAATTATCAAACAACTTTCCAAGGGAGCTGGTTATACGTATTCAACAACGCAAAATCTGCATTCACAATCCAATTGATTGGTGAATTATAGAAATCGTCAAGTCACCCCGACTCAAAATCTGCATACAGCTGTTTCGATCTTATTAGATCTAATTAGTGCAGATTATATGACTCGGAGTGAATTAACAAATTTCTAATTGATCCCCAAAACAAATGGTGGTCTGGATAACAACCTAGAGCGCCCTTCCACCAAAAATGTTGGGAACCACCAATTCACTACTTAGATCGAAAATGCAGAAATTCATCGTGCGAACACGTACCACCTGACATGAAGATATTTACTCTACAACAGTGGCGTATATGATTCCAAGGCACACTAACATAGTGAAATAAATAAAACCTCTGGATATACTCACGAGAGCGCGCTCCGAAGATACTAGCAGCGTAATACGCAAAATAGAAGCAGGCGGAGGGTATATATAGTCTGTAGTCTAGTGTCTGGAGATTCAGTAGCCATGGAAACATATCCTGGTAGACATCGCGCTTTTTGTGTACGTGCGTATTACCGGAACGGTGATTCAGTCGTCCTGGCTCAACAGCTTTACCGCTCTGAATTTAATGTGCGGCGAGCACCGAAAGACGACACTATCCGACGATGGATCAAGACGTTTGAGGAAACCGGCAACACACCATACGGGCCGGCCACGATCAGCTAGGACTCAACAAACAATTGAACACGTGAGAGGTTCAGTTCGGGAAAACCCTACAACTTCAATTCGCAAACGAAGTCAAGAATTAAACGATCGAAAATCATCTTTACAAAGAATTTTAATGAAGGATTTGCATCTTAAACCTTACAAAATTCAGCTTGTGCAAGAATTAAAACAAACAGACAATTTTCAACGATTAAATTTTGCGATTGAAATGTTCGAGAGGTTTCCAAATTTCCATAACATTTTGTTCAGTGACGAGGCTAATTTTCACCTGAATGGTCACGTGAACAAACAAAATTGTCGTTACTGGGCCGAAGTGAATCCTAAACAAAAACATGAGCGATCACTCCATAGAGCCCCTGTTGGGGCTGCAATGTCGGCTGAGGGCATCATTGTTCCTTACTTTCACGAAGATCGACGAGGGCGTGCGGTCACTGTGAACTCCGAGCGCTACTGTGCAATATTGAGGCAATTTCTAGTGCCACAACTCCAACAATTTAGAGGATTTAATCAGAGAACGTGGTTTAAGCAAGATGGAGCCACTTGCCACACAACGCACGATTCGCTCGAGGTTTTGAACGAAATTTTTCCCAACAAAATCATTTCTCGCAGAGGGACTATTGGATGGGGATTTCTAAAAGAGAAAGTTTATAAACTCAGGCCGCGAAATTTGGAGCAATTGAAGCACAATATCCCGGTCGAAATGGCAGCTGTTTCAAGAGAGATGTGTCGTAGCGTGATCGAAAATTTAGGTTCGCGGTTTGAAGAGTGCCAGCAGCGTGAGGGTGCACATTTAGATAATGTGATTTTTGCAACGTATATTCCCAAACTGTCGTTTACAAAATAAAAATTAAAAAATCTACAATTTCTTTGTTTTTTCTCTTTTATAAAAAAAAGAAATAAACCCATCCCTTTTGGGACACCTTAAATTATGGAAAACATACTTGTTGTTATCATTTTATCTATCAAACTTGTATGAAAACCATTATTTTTCAATAAGTATGATAATTTTTCAAGTTTGGTAGATAAAATGATAAAGAAAAACGTAGTCTACTAGCGTACAACAGCACATATCCTCAATCGAAAGTAGAAAAATGATGAGGCAGCCAATAACGAAAAAATTTCATTTTTAATTCTGGCTTTCACGCTGGAATATTTCGAGTAGAGAATGGTTTGAGTCCAGCTCTAGACTTCAGCCCTGCAGTGAGAGTAAGCTGTAATTATGGTGTCATGTCATTTGATGAATATGAATGGAAATCGCTCATTAAATTAATTGAGAATAATGGAGTAGGAGAAAACAATAGTGGAGCTCAAGTGTTTTCTATGAAGAAGAAAAAGTATTCTCCATCTCAAAGTGGGAAAAGGACCTATATCTCACCGTATGATGTATCTGAACTGATCAAGTTGAATGATATTTTAAGCAAAATAATTGAGATGTTACACAATATCAATTTTCCTTTTTATTATCGTAAATTTGTACTAATTGTTAAAAAAATTACTTGGAATAATGATAAATCTGTTGAAGATGTAACTTATGCCTTTAGTAACTGTATGGATCAGGATGCCGATGATAAATGAAAATAAAATACATTAAACGAACTTTATTTCTCCTCTATTGACATTCCCCTCCCGCCCAGAATGTATTGCCAACCGAGGAGACTGAAACTACAAACAAGGCCAAGACCACAGATATATGACTACATAACATCAATCCAAAAATTGAAAGCTATGCAATTTTTGAATGTACCCACCTATGTACTTCAATAAAAATAGAGTTTTAAATGATGTAGACAGAAATGTTCAATTTGGAGGAGAATAAAAAGCAAAAGTATCGTCTTGTATAATATTTTGACTATAGTTTTGTCATAATCTGTCATTTGGATAATCGGGGGTAATACCACTACACATTTTTTCGTGGTTGTTTTCGAATACTTACTTTCATTGGCAATTTAACGAGAGCTGTTCTGACAATGATCGAGTTAAATTGCCAATGAAAGTAAGTATGAGAAAACAATCACAAAAAATATTTTGCTAAATCTGACCTCGCGTGGTATTTGGTAAGAGAATACCATGAATTATTGTTATTATTAGACATTGAAAAGGCTGAGGACCGTGGTCCCTTTAAGCCTAATTACCTACTTAACATAATGAACATACTAAAGATAAGGAAACAAAATAGAGAACTAAATTCAATTAAACTTTATTTAACAAACTATAAGAACAATAACTAAAAGAATAATGTTTAGAAAGAACAATTGTTAAAAATACAATTAATATATACAATTGGTTCAGTGAACAATTTCTCCTTTCCTGATGCAGATTTTGTTTTTGACGTTGACATGGATGTTTTTGACACTGTGGCTAATTCATTATCCAGAATTTTATCTCGGAGATTTGTTACAAGATGCGAATGATGCTCATTATCAAGTTGTAAATAGGGCTTTATAGACTTGGAAGATGAATGTCCAGTTATTTTAATTAATTCTTGTTGATTAATACCTGCTTTAGCTAAAGTTGACACGGCGCTTGAGCGATGAGAATGATTAGAAATTTTTCTATTCTGTGTATCCAGTCCAATTTTTCCAGCTGAAATTTTCGTCCACTTAAGAATTTCGTTGACTCCTATAGGAATATTTTTGTACCAAATTCTTGATGAATGATTTTTCCAAAACGGATTGGGAGTTATAAATAATCTATCAGTTGTAATATGGATCGGTCTATGTGATCATATTTTATAAAACAATGTTACTGGGCATATGCTAGGGTTTTCTATGTTTTTTATTAGCCATTTACTATCGCAGCACTTGTTTGAGCCACCCTGACATGTTTTGGAAAAAACTGTATTATATTCAATGCGACCAGTTAAATCACCTATATTTGATTTTTCTTCTTTAAAATAGTGCACTTTACAAATTGCAGCTTCGCCTCCTCGCCAAGCTAACTCATATACAGCTATATGAAAAAATCTCTTTGAAAGACCTATGGGACTATTTTCATCCCATATTAATGCCATTTTAACAATTTCACTTTTATTTAATGCTACTGAACTATTTTTAAGTTTTTCTAAATTACCTTGTAAGTTTTTTCGTTTAGAGTTACGTGCATCACGGGATTTCTTAAATGCCCAATCAGTGAAAGGGTTGAAAAGGGTTTCCAAATTGAAGTTTCGTTGTTTACAAAATTCTCTAAATTGATTCCAAATGGAAGAATGAGTTTTTTTTGTATTTTCAGGAGTTGATTTTTCGATCTCCCTTATTATTTCTGCCTCGCAAATATTTCCAAATCTCAACATATTTACTGGAATATTATGTATTTGTTGTTTAATTCTGTTTTCGACATTCACAATTGTCAAACTGATGCAACGCTTGCTAAATGAATAATTGCTAGCATTGCTAAGGTACCAACGTAATTTATCCGATATTTTTATCCACTTGCATTTCTGTTCCTTCCTATTTATCCGATAGCAAACTACGATTTTCGTTCTCTCAAATAGGAATTATTATACATGAGTTTAATTGTCTTTAACTTTTCAGTATATCTAAAAATTAACGAAGCAAAAATAGTATCAATTATGCGAGAAACATGACTCTTTTAAATATAACTATATTCATAAGGCTTTGAATATAACAGCATAATGTCAATATTCCACGATTGAAAAATATATAAACCGTACTCTATCATAAGTTGCTTATTTTAAATGTGAAACCTTATATATTATTACATTTTTGAATTCTACTCAAGATTCTAGACAGATTTTATGCATCATGTCCTATACCTAAGTCTAGGCGTTTTTGACATATTCAAATTTTTATGTCAAAAATGACGATTGCAAGTCCTAATATAATAAATTATCAATTGTTCCTATAAGGAAGTCATTATTACTTACTTTGGGTTGGATTCCTTGTCGAGAAGGATTTCCTTCAATAGATTTTTTATAATATTTGGATAACTAATCATACAGGGTGTTCAAAAAATGAGATCCAAAATGAGATTGAGAAAACTGATAAAAATCAATTTTTTCAAATGGAACCCCCCCATTTTTCTTAATTTGTAGTATTTAACATCAAAAATTAAGGTAACTTTGTATAAGGTTATTTATACCTAAAATTTTTAGTTTTCCAAATATTGCCAATTTAATATTTTTACATGACGATTTTGCATTTAATTATTTACTTAACAATTAGATATCGATCGTATTTGACATTTCAAATCATCGTAATGACACCCGGTTATATTTTACAAACGAAGATTATTTAATCTTATTTATTATTATTTATGGACAATGTCATAAAGTTATTTATAGAAATACTATAAGAAGAATTATAGAAAACTTGAAGAACTTTGGGCCCGCAAATGTACAGAAATAAAGCAGGTATTAACAATGAAAATATACCGTAAAAAACTGGAAATAGAAATGTTAAAAAAATTATTTAAGTGAATGTTCGAATTGGCGTCTTTGAACTTCTAGACATTCTGCTTCTGCGCATCTAAGCCGCAATTGTTCATTGGTGGCTCTTCTTATTGACTGGTGGTCCAGTTCTTCAAATGCTGTACTTACTCGCCTCATGCAGTTTTAGGGATGAAACGATACCATTGAGGTATCGATACTTTTACTCGATACTGTATCGGTCGTGAAGTATCGATACTTACTCAGTATCGATTGAAAAGTATCGATACTTACTCGTATCGAATCATTTTGGGAAAATTTAAAGTAAAAACCGTAAAAAGTATTAGTAGTCTTCATTGAAAATTACAAAATTATAATAATAATGGATTATTCATATAAATTATATATATATATATATTATATAGTATATATAATATATTATATAATATATTATAATATATATAATAATATATATTTATATATATTATATATATATATATAATATATAATTATATAATATTGTTATATATATATATATATATATAATATATATATAATATATATATAGTATTACTAATATATATATATATTAAAATATATATATTGTATACATATATAGGTAACATTCACAATTAAAATTCTTATAAAAAATCAAAATTAAAATGAGTAAAGAATAATAATAATAAAAAAATTTAAATGTTACGAAAAAAGTCTGTTTTAGTACTAGCTTCCCAGAAATAACCAATTTTTCCAATTTTTTTTGCCTGCTAAGCAATTTCTGGAAAGCAGTGAAACTGTTGCGCCAGCTTTCGAAAACATACCTTTCGCAAGGTACCTGTGGTACCTCCACGTTTAACGCCTTCAGTGGTGGACGCCCGGTCTGACGAACCGACCTGAAATTTCAAATTTAATTTGGGGTATCCATATTTTCGCGTGAAGGCGCCAAGTTTCGCTCGTCCGTATACCTTTCGGTCAGTATGGCAACAAGTGTTAGTGCGGAGTGGGTCACCCTTGGTGGCGCTCTTTAACATTTCGCTTTAGGAAGAAATTTTTCGGTCTGGTAGACCAACATAGTCACTGTTTGGTGTTATAAAAAGCAGTAAAATTGTTTAGGAAATCTGCCAATATCGATTTTGCTGGTCAGAATTTATTAGAATTTGACTGTTATTGACAGTAGTTACATTTATTTTTATTTTTAGAGAAGATGGGAGACTACGAGCAAAGAGCAAAAGACGGCTGGGAGTTTGCATTAATGGAAGAGGCACTGAATGAACGAATCTGAGACCTTGGTTTATGACGATGAAAGTTGACGAGAATGAAGAGGACGCATCTTGAGACAAATGACGAAAGTTCTGGGATACGGAAGGCAGGAAGTTTTGAATGTCGACGACGAACCGAGACGAACGACGCTAGAAGTAAGACCTGGACCACATTTTTTATGGGGAAAGATAAGAAAACAATTTGGAAAAAAGCAGCGCCCCTCCAATGAATGTTAGAACAAGGGCCAAGAATATTATTAGAATTGAAGCTGGCCTTCTGTGAAGGCCTGACCTCCCGAGAACTCCGAGAGCCTCTGGAAATATGGAGGCAGTTTTTTGATGACGGACATTAGATAAAATTGTATAGTAAGTTCATTACAAATGAATACTTTGCAGTCGGTAGCTGAGGAATATGGTCGTAGTAACCTATACAAGACCTACCAGACAAGTTAGAAATTGAAGCCCTTTTGGGCTTGCTGATTTTTGGCTGGAGTTTCTAAAAGTAACCATACAAACGCGGAAAGACCTATTTTAGGAGCAATGGTGCCTCTCCAGATATTTATCGAATGACAATGTCGTTGCAACGTTTTCGTTATACTACTACTGCGTTTTATTCGATTCGAATGAATATTGTAAACTAGGGATGCAGGACGTAAATTTGGATAAAATTGGCCCTCAATTAGAGAAACTCTTTCGAAAAGTTTGTAACAAATTGCAAAAAAACTTCAATTTATTCGCAAACAGGTTAACTGTTTGAATACGAAAACTGCGAGGCCATTTCGAGGTAGGTGCGGCTTTCGGCAATATATGCCCCTAAAAACCCAATAAAGTATGGAATCAAAGAATTTTTTGCCTTAAAATGTGACGCCAAAGTTATTCTACAACATATAAGCTGGAGTTTATGTTAGGTAACCAACCTGAGGGGCCCTTTTGCTCAAGAATAAAACAGCGCAATGTCGGTGGTTGAAAGGTTGACTGAAACCAATATAATGGTAGTAATAGAAATGTTACAACGCGACAGATGGTTGCACGAGTATTGAACTAGCAAAGGAATTGCTTGATAAGGGGATTTAAACAACTATTTTGAACAATCCGAGCCAATAAAAGGGAGCTTCCTCCTGAAATTTTGTTTCAAAAATAAAAATTACCTGTGGACGCCATTGGTTGCCGAGTATGTTTGGAATACAGGCAGGACTGCAACTTTGGTTTCTTACATTCCAAAAAGGAATAAGAACGTCCTTCTTTATTTCTACTTGTCATGACGATGAACCAGATTAACTTGCAAACAGGCAAGCCTGAAAATAAATTATGGATTACAATGGGACCAAAAGTGGTGTAGACACGCGTTGATCAACTTTCATCGATTACAACGTGGCAAGGACCACAAAGAAGGTGGCAAATGGCTGTTTTTTATAGCCTAATAAATATTTCGGGCATAAATTCCCAGGTAATATCTTCCATCAAAATAAAAAAGAAAAAATTGTTAAAGAAGAACGTTTTCCTTGAAAATTTTAGCGCTTAGTTTTAATTGATGGTCATCTGAGAGTACGTGCGCAATTCTAACTATTTTGCCCAAATTGACACGCCTGAAGAATTTTTGTGAAATATGTGGAGATTGCTACGCAACCACAGGAACCATATGAAGGAAGACTGAGACATGTTGGGAAGGTGGGTGTTGCCCCTGCGGGTCCTAAAAAAAATAGGAAGACCGAAATATTGCTGTATAAAGGTGCAAAATATTTTTATGGCATGGAACAACGGTGACAAAGTTACATGTGGCAAGTTTTGTTTACGATTTACAAAATGCCTCAAGAACAGATAAATAAAAAATAACTTTTTTATTTTTTAAAAACGTAGGTTGTCTTCGATTATGATTTTGTTCTGTTATCCATTAAAAATAAATTATGTTTTGTTTCATTTATTATGTTAACTTAATGTTTACTTGTTTGAAATGTGTATCATAATAGCCTTCAGATGAATAACTGAAGTTTTTATTTATTAAATCTTAAAATAAATTTCACTGAATTTGACATATTATATCCATAAACATTTTTTTGGTCTATCAGACCGACGTCATCGTTTGTGGCGACAACTACACACGTCAACCACTCAAGGGTTTAAAATATACTCGAGCTTGTTTATATAATGCTGTTTAAAAGTAACAAGAACAATTGTTAAGCAAAGTGAGAGAACGATTTCCTATTGGTTGTCTACTTTATAACAACGGAACACCATAAGAGCATGGCGCAGATCTTCTTCTTCTAAAAGATTATGTAGTCAATTTGCACGTTGCACATAGTTCACGGTATATACAATATGTCGTAAGAAGTACTGTTACTTAACATTTAAGATATGAAATTTTTTATCAATGTTAAAATGAAATAGTGACAATAGGATACTTATATGAGTACTTTTGACCGATACCTACTCGATACTTAATTTCAAAGTATCGATACTGAAAGTACTCAGTATCGGAGGAAAGTATCGAGTATGTACTTGTATTTACTCGTATCGTTTCATCCCTATGCAGTTTTCCATGGTGGTCACTGCGGTGTTATACACGCTATTTTTCACTGTCCCCCATAAATAAAAATCGAGTACTGATAGGTCTGCGTAGCGAGGTGGCCAAATATTTGGTCAATTGTTGGCTATCCATTGATCATAAGATAAGTTTTCCAGATAATTATTGTGCCCCCCATGTTGATAGAAAAGGTTTGGAAGATCATCCAGGGACAAGTTGTCGAAATAGTCAAATTCAAAAATCATGTGTTTTTGTTTTTGAGGATATGGTGTCACAAATGTATCACATGTTCTCAAAATAACTTTATCATATTGTCCATGAATAATAAACAAGTTTAAATAATATTCGTTTGTATAATATAACCGGGGTACCATTACTATGATTTGAAATGTAAAATACGATCGTGGCTATCCTAGATCTAATTTATTGTTAAATTATTAATAGCAAAGTCGATATGCCAATATTTCGAAAACTAAAAATTTTAGGTATAGATAACCTTATACAAAGTAACCTTGACTTCTGATGCTAAATACTACAAAATAAGAAAAATTGGGGGCTTCCATTTAAAAAAATTGATTTTTATCAGTTTTCTGAATCTCATTTTAGATCTTATTTTTTGAACACCCTGTATGATTAGTTATCCAAATATTATACAAAATCTACTGATGTAGGTAATCGTCATTTTTGACATAAAAATTTGAATATGTCAAAAACGCTTAGGCTTAGTTATAGGACATGATGCATAAAACCTGCCTATAATCTTGAGTAGAATTTCAAAAATGTAATTATATATAGGGTGTCCCATTTAAAATAAGCAACTCAGGGTGTTATAGCGAATTAAAATGGACTGTAAAGTTTTCGAAAATGGTGTAAATAGCTGGGAGTTCAATTTACCAAAATTTCCTGTTGCTTCCTCTGCTTATGTATCTTACCCTTCGTGACTCGCAGGATAAAGGTTGGGTTGTAGGGAAGAAAAGGAGCGAAGGTAATACCAGCACCCTTTCGACGTTCTTTCTGTGACTTCCACACTATTAAAACTGGAAGACACTAGCGGCACTATCTATTTTAGCGATATTTCGATATTGTGAAGCGGGTGAACTAAAGATAGTAAGATGTGGTTCATTTGTTTCCGACTGGTGGCGCTGTGTCATATTTCTATGCCATATAGTCACTGGAAGGAAAATATAACGTCGTTAGAAATATTTCGTTGGTTATCACTTTCGATGGATGGATGATACTGATGAGCCCCAAATGAGGGCGAAACAGACTGTCTATCATTTCCATTGATTGTGATAAACAACTTAATGTTTCTAACATGCACCGTCCAAGATGTATGGAGGCATTTCGATGTTTCGTGAACTCGTATAACCAGCTCCGCTAGGAGGTTTGTTTGATTAGTTTCAAATAAATGTCCTAGTATTTCATTTTATTACCACGAACGTGTATCGATAACACGAAGAATTCTGTTTTCTATTCATTTGTTACCTGTAAAAGGAATAAAATCGGAGCGCTGTTACTGGCGGTGTGTAATTGTTGCATCACATCGATTTGATGTGGCAACTTTACTCTTGCTTAGCGAATATAGTAACCACCTTCGGGTGTCAGGACGTACGAGTTCACGTTGCCGAAATGTTTTCATCTATCTGTAAGATGTGGTTCATTTGTTTCCGACTGGTGGCGCTGTGTCATATTTATATGCCTTATAGTCACTGGAAGGAAAATATAACGTCGTTAGAAATATTTCGTTGGTTATCACTTTCGATGGATGGATGATACTGATGAACCCCAAATGAGGGCGAAACAGACTGTCTATCATTTCCATTGATTGTGATAAACAACTTAATGTTTCTAACATGCACCGTCCAAGATGTATGGAGGCATTTCGATGTTTCGTGAACTCGTATAACCAGCTCCGCTAGGAGGTTTGTTTGATTAGTTTCAAATAAATGTCCTAGTACATCATTATATATATATATATATATATATATATATATATATATATATATATATATATATATATATATATATATATATATATATATATATATATATATATATAGTTGATGGAATCCGTCGTTACTACGTGATAATTTAACATGATGAACAATACTAAATTTGAATTTACTACGTTTATTATCACAAAATATTTTGAAAAATTTAACACTGCGATTGCAATTTCGGTCACTAGACCATCATCGGGCAGATTGAGTTAAGAACTGAATACAGGATTATAGATTTGCGCTTACGGGTGGGAAAGAATTATTGCAGGTACTTAAATAGACAAGAGGAACATATTTCAAGAAGGGCTAATCAAGTGAATTTCCCAAATTGGTACAATACAATGTTCTTAGAAAGGTCGTTGTTGTTTGAATACACTAAATATAGGAGAAGATATCAAGTCAATCTGGTCGTTCAGCAAGGTATCTTTTGCATTATGATTGAGTTTAAAAATTTCTAATGATTCTAAGTAAGTAAGTTTGGCACCTTTCGGTAATTTGTGCATGATTTGAAAATTATCTATTTGTGGAAATGGGCGGTGGTTTTCACGGCAATGATTTGAAAACGTTGAATCCGTTTTATTTTTCAAAAAAGATTGTTGGTGTTCTTTAAATCTTGTCTTAAACGATCGACCAGTCTGACCTATATATACTCCTTTACATACAGGATAAATCAACTTATAAACTCCTGAACTATCAAATTTTGAAGTGATATCTTTGGCATTGAATAAAAATCCTGAGAGTTTTGTCTTAGGTTTGAAAGCAATTTTAATATTACATTTAGGTATGACATTAGCAACTTTTTCTGTTAGAGGACCAAAATATGTTAAAGATGTAAATTTTTCCGATTTTTCTACTTTTAATTGAGGATATATGCTGTGTATATGTATATATATATATATATATATATATATATATATATATATATATATAAATATATATATATATATATATATATATATATATATATATATATAAACTGAAGTACAACTAGGACATTTATTCGAAACTTATCAAACTAACCTCCTAGCGGAGCTGGTTATATGAGTTCACGATGCATCGATATATTTCCACCTACCTTAGACGGTAAATGTTGGAGATGTTAAGATGGTTATCACAATCGATGAAAAATAATATACAGCTGTTTCGCCCTTTTTGGGGCTCATCAGTATTATTCATCCATCTACCGAATGTGATAACCAACCAAACATTTGGAACGTTCTTATGTTTTCCTCCTCGCAACACAATGGCATATAAATATGACACAGCGCCACCAATCGGAAACAAATGAACCAAATCTTTCAGAAAGATGAAACAGTCCGGCAACGAGAACTCGTACGTCCTGACACCAGAAGGTGGCTACCATATGCTAGAGTAAGGTTGCTACATCAATTCGATGTAATGCAACATTTACACACCGCAAGTAGCAATCGCTCCGAATTTTATTCCTCTATATATGTAAATAAATATAAAAGAAAATTCATGCTGTATGTATAAATAAATATACGCCTTTATTTTCGTGCTATCCAGACACGTCTGTGACTGTAAAGAGAACCAAACTGAATTCTATTATTTTCCATCGATTGTGATAAATATCTTAACATTTCTTACATTTACCGTCTAAGATAGGTGGGAATATTTTTGATGCATCGGGAACTCGTATAACCAGCTCCGCCAGGAGGTTTGTTTGATTCGTTTCAAATAAATTCAGTTTTTAGTCACGGACGTGTCTCGATAGCACGAACAACAGTGACTCTTTTATTTTGTTTATCCGCTCAGCTTTAGTTTAGGAAACACCTGACTTGCATTTGATAGATAGATAATATTTATTGGTGTAGATACTGAAAATTACATACATATACTAAATAAACATACATCATATCGTATACGCAGCACAGTTTTACACAAGTCAGTCCAGATACATGGAATCAAACTTAATTAAAAAAATTAACAAATTGACAACGAATCACAAATATGAACACTTGAAGAAGTCATGCACATCATATAAAACATTTTCAATAATAAATTTCTTCACATATACCCTAAACCTGATCACAGTCATTGAACGCACATGCGGGGGAAGATGATTAAAACATTTCCAGGACCAGTAGTTCGGTCCATTGAGTGATTTACTGAGTCGATAAAATTTCAATCGAATTGCTTATGCCTTGTATCATGCACATGGCAGCTTTCACTTGTAACTGCTAAGTGTGCATTATCTCGTGCATAACACAGGCAGACATAAACAAACAACCCTGGAAATGTCAGGATCTGAAGCCGTCTGAAAGCATCCCTACAGCAATCCCTATAACCAATACCTGCCATTATTCGAATGACTACGTTGCATCCGAAAAACCTTATCTCGCCCCGAGCAATGGCCCCAGGCCAATAATCCATATCTTAAATGGGATTCAAAAAGTGCGTTTGTAGAAACAAACTCCTATTCAGACTTGTTTGTATATAATTTAACTCCCTCAGATGCTGCGATATTCATTTATCCTATTCGAATGTTTCAAGTTTCAAGCTTAATATAAGATTTATACAGAGAGAATTTATGAATTATAATTGGAATTTCACTCCATATCTGATTTGTAGACCTATGTAAATGTCCAGAATGAGAAATACGAATGGTACTTCATTTACATTCAATGAAATTGTGATATAAGTTTTAAGTCGTATTTTATCCTATAAAATACATACTATTGCAGTGTATCAGAGGAAAGCAGTCAGGTCCGTTTCAGACCTCCTAAACCACGATTTTCGAAAAAATTTTCAAGTATGATATATATATATATATATAGGTATGTATATATATATATATATATATATATATATATATATATATATATATATATATATATATATATATATATATATATATATATATATATATATATATATATATATATATATATATATATATATATATATATATATATATATATATATATATATATATATATATATATATATATATATATATATATATATATATATATATATAGGTATATATATAAATATATATATATATATATATATATATATATATATTATATTATATTATATATATATATATATATATATATATATAGGTATATATATAAATATATATATACATATATATATATATATATATATTTATATGTAATATATATATATATATATATATATATTTATATATTTATATATATTTTTATAGTAATATATATAATAATATATATATATATATATATATATATATATATATATATATATATATATATATATATATATATATATATATATATATTCATACAGGGTTTCCAAAACTCAATGGCCTATTAGAAGTATCTAGAGAACGAAAAAACTTAGCGACTTGAAATTCGGGCTACGCGTAAAGGAGATTATGATATACACTTGACTTTAACAAAAAAGTGAAAAGGTAATGATAATAATAACAGTGATTTATTCATTTCAAAAATATTATAGACATGAGTTTGAAACAGATTAAGCATAATAAATGAAATTTATTGTCAGAATTTACAATAATACATCAATCCAAATAATGCGACAATTACAGCAAAAATTATGTTTTATTTTACAGGTGATGCCATCAAAATCTCCTAACCAGCCTTGGTATTTTGAAACACGAAAAGGTAATATAGATTTATTCCAGGGTATTTTTGACATATGTAATGCTAGACATAATCAAGATTCAAAATGCCAAAACTGGTTAAGAGATTTTGATGGCATCACCATAGCTTAACTTGTAAAATAGAACATCATTTTTGCTGTAATTATCGCTTTCTCTGGATTGATGTATTAATGTAAATGCTGACAAATTTCATTTTTTATGCTTAGTCTATTTCAAACGCATATGTAAAATATTTTTGAAAAGAATGAATTATTGTTATTATCATTATTATTTTACTTTTTTGTTGAATTCTTTTTTTTAATGCCTGACATGTGCCGAAATTCAAGGTTAAAGGTGGTCGAGTCGGTGACATTCCATTGCGTTGCCACGATCGCCTCAGGCATAAAATTATGTTTGTTTTAATTGAGTTTTTCTAGTTTTTTGCCAATAAGTCTTAAACCGCTAGAGATAAGTATCCTATTATATAATACTTCTAGTTGAGAAATTTGTTATTCTTTTGAATGCTGCTATGAAATATAGGGTGCTATTTGAAATTATACATAAATTTCAAATGTTTGTTCTACCAAGAGAACATTATTTTGTGCACACCCTGTATGATACCTTGACTCTCATAATTTATTATGTTGAACTGACCTAATATGATTCTCTAACAACATTTCAGGGTTCTAGCTGTGACAGTTATGAAAAAATAAATTTTTAATTCGGAGATGTTGGTTTGAAAATGGCTCAAGATAAGTACACCTATCCCCCGATTTACACTGAAGATAGGTTCCAGACAAATCCGTGTGTAAGGATGGTCCTAGATCCTCTTAATAAAACACAGTTTTACTCCTTAAATCTCTTTATTCCGAGGTTCATAGTCATCACCCTTTAAAGACTCTCGTAGCACTGTCGATCTGATCCGCGACAATATTTAACGTAAGTTCGTCTTAGTCGAATCAGCACTTTAATGTATAATACAACGAATATATTGAACAGTAACAATTCGAGTTCACCGGTCCAGAAACAATGCCATGACCTGTGAAACTGTCGCAACACTTCCTGTATAATAAACCTCGACCAAATGTGTGAATTAACATATGTAAATTATATGAGTATCTTATTACTACACGTGTAAAATGAAATCTTTGTTTTTCCTTATTAAAACCGTGTAAAACGAAAAAACTGCGGAATTAAGTCATTTATTCAAATGGAACAAGAGTAAAACATATCCAGAAACTTTAAACTAGGTATAGTTTGCCCAAAAAATGGCGTGATGTCGTAGTGAACTTATTCTGAAAATGAAAACAAAAATAGAAACGAATATTTTTTCAAGAAGTACCTGCTGAAACTTAACAAATTCAGGTATGTTCGAAATTTATTCGCTATCACTTTGAGGAATCAAAAATACATTTTTAGAAAATTTCCGAAATTCATTAGTTTATGAACCGTGTAAAACGAGTATCGTGTAAATCGGGGGATAGGTGTATGTCATATGTTTTAAAATGTTCCGCAGAATTCGAAAATGTTAAAATATACATGGTGTGCTATTCAAAATAACATGGTTAGCATAAGTTATTCGTAGATCTAGCAACGTTGCAATGATGATAATGTTTTCCAATGTAGATCATAATCTCCTTTGCGCGTAGCCCGAATTACCCCCCCCCCCATTTCAAGTCGCTATCTTTAGTCGTTCTCTAGATACTTTTAATAGGCCATAGAGTTTGGGGAACCCTGTATATATAGAGGGTAGACCACCAGGAACTGCATGGATCGATATCTCAGAAACTGAATTTAGAAAAAAATTGAAATTTTGTAAACTTGCTTGATGTCTTAGTTTCTACTCAGCTAAAATATTTTCATCTATTGGGCATTTCTGGTTATACCGGAAATATACCCTAAGGCGCTTATTTCAAATAGGCAGCCTATATATTATTACATTTTTGAATTCTACCCAAGATTCTAGGCAGATTTTATGCATAATGTCCTATACCTAAATCTAATCGTATTTGACATATTTAATATTTTATGTCAAAAATGACGATTGCAAGCCCTTATATGAGTATCAATTGTTCCTATAAGGAAGCCCTTATTACTTACTTCGGGTTGGATTTCTTGTTGAGAAGGACAGTTTCTGCCCTAGCTATGCATTCAGTACGGGAAAATCCCAAGTTGAGTTTACGAAAAAGAGCAGCAGGAGTTGGTTTTACCAAGAGCCACTTACAAAAAATATTCGAGAAAAACAAAATTCATCCATTCAAACCGATATTTATTCACACATTACAAGATTGTGATTATGACACGAGGCTTGACTTTTGTGCAATCATTGGTGAGAATCTTATGAATGACCACTTCTTTCACCACAATATTTTATTTTCTGATGAATCAACATTCACGACAAATGTAACTGTTTAATATCCGAATTAGATAACATTCCCTTGGAACAAAGGCGTAAAATGTATTTTCAGCATGATGACAGTTCGCCACATTCGACTCTATTGGTAAGAGGATGGCTAGATGAATATTTTCCTGGACGATGGATACGACGGTATAGACCAATATTTTTTCCGGCCCGATCACCCGATTTAACAATTCTAGATTTTTTTTATGGGGCTACCTAAAGGAGAAAGTATACGAAACCAATTTAAACCATAATATTGAAGATCTGAAGCAATAATTAGAGCCGTAAATGAAATCACCCGAAACATGCTGAGTAAAGCTTATAAAGAATTTAGAAATAGAGAGATGTTTTGAAGTTGGTGGCGGCTATGTAGAATAGTTGTTTTCATATTTGCTGTATATTTTCCCACATTTTTCAGTATTATTAGTTTTGTTGATAATTATACTCAAATTACTGAATGCAAGTTGAAAAGGAATGACAATTATAAAATTATTCACCGATAGTTACCTAGGAAATCGCAAAAGTCACCCGCTAGGTAAGTATTACATTTCCTATCTTAGTGCATAAATTCATGAGGTTTCACATGAAATTGTATATAAAATGAAGCAGGTTTTGCAAAACTTGAATTTTATTTAATTTTATGGGGTTTTTGAATAAGCAAAACTTTTTATCAAGTATAACATTTTTCTCTGAAACTGAAAATAAAAAAGTTTTTCCTCTTGGCACCCCATCCGTGGACACACTGTATATATATATATATATATATATATATATATATATATATATATATATATATATATATATATATATATATATATATATATATATATATATATACATAGCGGGTTTAGGATTTCACAATAGTGCGTTACTTTTTGGATAAATCGAAGATGGCGCCAGCAGAATTTTTACAGCCTTTTTATAGTTGATGGTACCGGGAGAAAATGAAAAGTACCACATTTGAGGCTACCCCGAATCTCAAGCATCTTTAAACGACAAAATTGAAACGTATTCTTATTAAAAATAAATGCGTAGAATCCAGTGTGTAGTCAGTTTTTTTGTTAAGAAGCAAATATATATATATGTTTTTTTACATTGAACACAATGCATATTATTTTTTATATTTGCTAAAAATAATGAATTCAATAAGTTTTCGTTGGGTAAATTTTTAATGAATTTCTATATACAGAAGAAAAAGCACTATTTTGAAATTTTCACGTAACATAATAGGTAGATCATGTATATAACAAAGTAAAAAGGGCTCAATTTAGTTTTTATTTTTTTCTCAAATGTTTAGTGCACAGAGAAGAATAAGTGATATTTGTCAGTTAGAATGAAATCAATAAATGGAACAAACACAATTTATCATTCACTAAGGCAGAGGGCCCCAAACTGGGTGCCGTGGTCTCTTCACAGGGGCGTCGTGAAATATTTGGCCTAACTCAACAAAAAATTAAGTGAATAAAAAATATCTGAATTTTTGGGGTGGTTTATTTTTACTTGATCTCGTGTAAATTTCAGTCGCAGGTGCAGAATAGTCTTACAAGTTGTTAAACCTTCTGGATCGTAAGGTATGATCGGACTGGACACGTCGAGGTGCCGTTCGCGATAGATCTAGAATATTCTGGAAGATCTTTCAGAAAGAATATAAGCCAAAACTGAATTTCTTTAATCACTATTTGCAAGGAGGGAACATTCACCTTTGGAAAAAACTCAAGTTATATATGGAGAATAAAGTGAAACGAAGAATCTTTTTCAATATTGCAGGAGTTTATCACAACTCATTATTTTGTTTCAGAAATAGTTACGAAAGATCCGATCAGAATTTACTTATGTTGAAGAAAATATTTCTCATTGAATTATCTTGCGACAATAGGTTGAACGCCAAATTTGGGTGCATGGGATCGGCCAAATTTTAGATTTTAATTTTAGTGAATGATGAATACTCTCTTCTAATTGATAAGGCATAACAGATTTTCATTCTATTTTCGATGACGTATTTGTGCGAATCTCGGTTTTCGGAGGTCGCTGTAATGAAAAGTAAGGGAACATACCCAAACTACGTGACCCTTTTAGGGGAGGGGGCTTCAAAATACTACTATTGGTCACAGAGGCGGGGGTAGGTTTTTGTCACGTAGTCAATGTCCTCTGGAAACGTGTTCGTTGAACATGATTGAGAATATTGAGATAAAAGATAAATGTGAATAAAAGAAAAAAGACTTTTGTTTTAGTGAGTTTTTTCTTTTTGATAATATCTTTTTCACCTGTAAACTATAGGTATGTACCTGGCCAATTTTCGATGTTTGTATGGAGTATCTCAGTAACTATAGAAGGTAGAAAAAATGGAGGGCGCATACTCAATCTCTTTTGTCGAGACAAATTCACTGGCGACATCCAAAATTCGCTATCTTTAGTTTTCGAGTTATCAGCAAAAATTTCATTTTTCCACTTTAAGACAAGTGTGCATATCATGGTTGTTTGTGAAGTTACGAGATAATAACTTTTACATTCTTTAGGCACTTTTTTTTCTTAGACAGTGGTAAAAATGTATTTTTTTCAAATGGGAATAATGGTTAGATTTGATTTTCTCCCTTTCTAATGATGTTTAATATGTCAGGTTGCTTTTGATGTGTAAGGCGTTAATAGCAAGAATAATATTTTAGTTCATTACCTTTTGCGTTTTTTATATGTACCTATTCCATGTGACATCTATGACGTAGCTTGTCCATTTCTTTCCATCATAATATCAATTAACTGATTCAATTGTAAAAGTCAGGATGTCGTACAAAAATTACGAGAAATATGATAGGTTAGAAAGCTTTATTCAAAGTAATAACAGTTGTGATATTACATCTGATATATATTTCAATGGCTATCCAGGAAGAAGACAACCTAATAAATCTATTTTCGACTGATTAAAAGAAAATCTAATTAATTGTAAATCATTCAACAAGTCAAGACCAAAATATTAGATATTTACATAATTTTTTTCTATAAGACATTACAATTATAAACAATACAAATTACAATAAATGTTCAAACTTATGTTCATTGTGGTTGATACATAAATTACATCTCTTTATAACATTCTGAACTGCATTATGAGTATGAATATTTGAAACTGAATTCACAAAGTATAAAATTTACGTGGCTGTTGTGTTTTAACGTATCATATATATCAAGAAAATCTTAATAACCAACGGTACTACGAAAATTTGAATCAGTAAATTATTGAGGAATTCATGGACAATCCACCCTTAGTTGAGACACAAAATCAGTTCTTCCAACATGAGATGGTTCACCGCCTCATAATATAAATACCGTTTCAGAATTGTTTACTACTAATTTTGGAAATAACTGGATGATGAATAATATTCCAGTGAGGTCGCCACCACAATCACCTGACTTAACGCCACTGGATTTTTTTTTTGAGGATATATAAAAGACAATTGTATAAGAAAACCAGTAACAATATAAATGAACATAGACAAAATTTTATAGAATGTGAATTACATTTCAAATATTGATATTGTATATATGCATAATGCAGTTTAGAATATTATAAAGATAGGAATGTGATTTATGTATCAACCATAAAGAACATCAGTTCTTCACAACATTTATAGTAATTTGTATTATTTTCTTATAGTTGTAATGTCTTATAAAATTAGATGTAAATTTCTAGATTATACAGAAAAAAAGTGCCTTAAGAATGTCTCGTAATTTCACAAACAACCATGATATGCACACTTGTCTGAAAGTAAAACTTTTGTTTATAACTCGAAAATAAAAGACGGTTTCAAATTTTGGTTTTCGCCATTAAATTTGACTCGAAAAAAGAGGTTGAAAATGCGCCCTTCATTTTTTTGTATCTCCTATAGTAGTTACCGAGATGCCCCATACAAACATCGAAATTTGCCCACCCTGTACGCACTCTTATCGTCACGCCGCAAGCGTTGTATTAATAAAGACAAGTATGAGCCAAATTATTTTTTTTCAACTTTCTGTCTACCAGAAAAAGATTAAAAAACATATTTATGAATTACTACGTGAAAACTAGAGGGGGAGGGAGGGGGTCTTGAAATATACTACGGATGGTCACCGAGGGGGGGATAAAAAGTTGTAAAAAATAAGTCACGTAGTTTGGATACGTTCCCTAAGCACATAGTGAAAATTGACGTGATATGATAAATGAGAGTGAACTTCTCTAGTTCAGTTCCACGTTAAGAGAAAATACGCAGCGTTTTATTGGGCCATCCAACAAATTAATTATTATTTTCATGTTTTTAAAGTTAAAATATTGAATGATGAAAATATACAAGTTCCAGTTTTTTTAATATATAAGATTGTTCATACTCTCACCCATTAATATCAGGGTAGGGCGCCGTGGAGTAATTTCAATTAGAAAAGGACGCCGCGATTCGGAAAAGTTTGGAAACCTCTGCACTAACGAACAATGACTACACCCTGGTTGTACACCAACAATATCTCATTTATTCATCATTCATACTGATCTAGTTCCTTCAACATAGCTTCATCAATTTCAATTCCTAGTATGTATATCCATTAGAGATGTAATATAATCAAAACTGAATTGTCAATTATTGAGGATTAGTTTGACATACCTACAAATGAAAAATATATAATATGTTTCCTACACTGAGGGTCAATTTATTATATTTAATACATAAATGTGTCGATATATGGTAATTCCATAAGTGACATTTGAGTTTGAAATAGATCAAGAATTTTTGAAGGGCACCATTCTGTGACGAGCTGCAATCGCATACGTGAAATCTAAGATTTTCGAGTTACAAACGTATCGCCTTTATGTGTTTTTGTAGATGACCTTTGTGTGCAGAGCTGTAATTAAATAAGTTACATTTATGATTTTTGTTTCAAATGGATCGCCCTTATGTGTTTTTGAAGATCACCTTTTTGTGCAGAGCTGTAATCGCACAAGTTACACTTATGATCTTTTAGTTTCAAATGGATCGCCTTTATGTGAATTTGAAGATCACCCTTCTGTGCAGAGCAGAAATTGCATAAGTTACATTTATGATTTTTGAGTTTCAAATGGACCGCCTTTATGTGATTTTGAAGATCACCTTTCTGTGCAGAGCTGTAATTGCATAAGTTACATTTATGATTTTTTAGTTTCGAATGGATCGCTTTTATGTGTACTTGAAGAGCACTTTTATATGACGAGCTGAAATCACAAAAGTTACATTTATGATTTTTGAGTTTCAAATGGACCGCCTTTATGTGTTTTTTAAGATGGCCTTCGTGTGCAGAGCTGTAATCACATAAGTTACATTTACGATTTTTTATTTTCGAATGGATGGCTTTTATGTGTATTTGAAGAGCACTTTTATATGACGAACTGAAGTCACATAAGTTACATTTATGATTTTTGAGTTTCAAATGGATCGAGTTTATGTGCGTATGAAGAGCACTTCTATGCGACGATGTGTAATCGCATAAGTTACATTTATGATTTTTGAGTTTCAAATGGACCGCCTCTATGTGTCTTTGAAGAATACTTTCCTTTAGTGAACTAAAATCGCAAAAGTTACATTCATGATGTTTGAGTTTCAAATGGACCGAATTTATATGTTTATGAAGGTGCCCTTTCTGTGACGTTCTATAATCGCATAAGTTACATTTATGATTCTTTGAATGGGTCGCCTTTATGTGTCTTCGAAGATCACTTTTCTGTACAGAGTTGTAATCGCATAAGTTACATTTATGGTTTAGTTTTAAATGTATCACCTCTATGTGTTTTTGAAGAATACTGTCTTTTAGTGAACTAAAATCGCATAAGTTACAATTATATTTGAGTTTCAAATGGACCGCCTTTATGGGTCTCTGAAGATCATCTTCCTTTACAGAGCTGTAATCGCATAAGCTACATTTATGATTTTTGAGTTTCAAATGGAACACCTTTATGTGTCTCTGAATATCACTTTTCTGTACAGAGCTGTAATCGCATAAGTTATATTTGTGGTTTTTTCGTTCCAAATTCTTCGGGTATTCACATTTTGGTGAGCTCGGTTCCATCGGTACACAGGAGAGCAACTCACTTACGACTTTGCCCTTGGTAGTGGTATTTTCAGTTTGGCTTTTGAAATCCTCAGTATCTTCTATCTTGATAGAGTGCAAGTTCCTATAATAAAAAGACGATGCAGTAATTTCATAACACACACATTTTAGTTTTTTGACTTTAAAATAGGTAATTTATCATTCAACAGTTGATTTCTAGAAATACATATATAGGTATGAGCTAATTACGTAACGTACAAAAGATTAAATTGAAAATAAAAACATAAAATATTAATTCGTAGGTCAAATATTCAACTTTTTTGAGAAGAAAAAAAAATATTGTAATAAGTTTCTAGTACTTTTTCTCACCAAGCTAACTTTTTGCTCAGCTTCTAATGCCGTAACTGACATTGATCTAACATCTGCCTTTGGTTTTTTTTTATATGAATTGCCATTCCAGCGCTGGACTAACTTTGCACACGTTATGCTATAGTAACGATAATCTTTAAGATAGTTTATTTTAATTTTGTCTCTTATTGGAGGGACCTACAGTTAACGCCGGTTCAGAACCACTGAAACTCACAGATATACACAAACAACCGTACCTAACCCAGGATTCGAACCTAGCACGCCTGCTTCACAGATGGTTTTTGTACCTCTGATCTTCAATATTTTATTTTGAGAGGCAGATTTGCCAATAATTGATGCATTTTCATGCTGAGCAAAATTGCTATTATCTTCAGCTTCGAGGAGAAAAGTGTTATTTTTCTGAAATCTATGACGTTCGTTAAGCTTCAAGATTTTCTCAGCAAACTAATGAACTAGGTTCACCCTATATATATATATATATATATATATATATATATATATATATATATATATATATATATATTATATGTTATATTTGCTGATTATTCAATGCATCATCATCTAGAGTAGAAACAATAGTCCGGTCAATTTAGACCATCCGAGGGTACATCCACAGATCTGTTGTGATTCTGTTTAATTTGAAACTATTGAATAATTATATATAATAAGATGTTGGCAAGGGTTGAAAATGATTAAAGTGATGAAAGCGGTGTAAATTTAAATTTGTATATGCTAGAGAACCAAACAGTCCAACTTTTTTGCAACCATATTTAGCACTACATCCCTTTTTATAATTGTGTTTAGCAGTTTTTCTGGCGCAGGTGGGAGTAAAGTTTTAACTGGTTCTAATGTATTATCGACCAACTTCCAACCACAGTCTTTTAGGTCTAGCTGATAACCAAGCCATACTTGAACTTGGTATTATACACGAAAAAGATGTTGATGAGCAGCCGCTGAGGTTGGGCAAACTAACTGCAGTTCAATATTGCAACTACATTTCCAAGATATTAATAACGAAAATACCGAAAGTTTAGGATTAAATGTGAATAGTAATTTAGATACTGACGCTGAACGTAATTACAATTCATTTATGTATTTATTTATTTACGGGTAAACCCTTTAGTAACAAAAATTTACAAAAACTTGTGTAAGGTTACTAAAATTAATCCTTATCCTATTATAACAAGAGCAAGTAGGTATCCTAATATAACAAAAAAAATAAAAAGGTCACAAAGTTAGTCCTTATTCTCTTATTATAACATCAACATCTCTCCTTATACGACCAAGTGAATTATGAAAAAGATCCACATCAGCAGCCCAAGCCACATTTGCGTTTCTTAGCATTCTTGGTAGGGGCGAATTTCTCATATACCTAATTGTTTCTAGTATATGAAATACGAAAAAGATCCGATTGTCTCGTGAATCTTGCAGGAACATGTATAGATAGATAGATAATCTTTATTTGTCCAGTTATACAAAATAAATGTGTAGGACACGTCAATACTAAAAATATAAAAACATATAAATACATACAATTAATATTCTAACAAGTAAATATAAATATAAAAAACATATTGTCAAACAAACATACATATCATATCATCAACCTAACCCAAATCACAAATAGCAGCAGGTACACATTATCACAGTTTTATCGAAGAAAAATCACTATCTAGGAACTCCTGAAGGGTGTAAAATGCACCTTCAACTAAAAAGTTTTTGAGTTTCTCTTTCAGCTTATTCTCTGAAAGATTACGTAGATTGATTGGAAGTTTATTCCAAATTTTTTTAGTTAAGAAATCTACATTTTTTTGTATGTAGGTATATTTAGTTTTATTTTGTTTTAAGTTTTGTTTATGTCTTGTATTATATTGATGATCCAATAAATTATCTTCGAATAAATCTGAATTTTTCTTTACAAACAAAACACATTCCAAAATGTAGATAGAAACCAAAGTCAGAATCTTATATTTTAAAAAGATTGATTTACAGCTCTCTCTTGGTTTCAGACCAAAAATTGACCTTATGCATCTCTTCTGCAGAATAAAAATTCTACCAGCCTCCACCGCCCCTCCACCCCAGAAAATAATGCCGTAAGAAATTCTCGCCTGCATATATGCATGATATGCAGTCATTGCAGTTTTATGGTCCACGCTCATTGACAATACTCTCAGGGCGAAAATGTACTTAGAAAGGCTTTTTGAGAGATCAGCAATGTGCACTCTCCAGTCGAGCCTGCTATCAACCCTGACACCCAAGAATGAAACGTGTTGCTGTGCCCTGAGAATTTTAGACTTATATGTTAAACTAAACTCTTCGCCCTGTTGACCGAAAGATATGATCTGAGTCTTTTCCACATTAAGCACCAGATTGTTTTGCCTGAACCATTCTTCCAGAAAGCTCAACGTCTCCCCCACACTAACCTCACACTCCACTCCAGACATCTCACTAAAGATGACAGAAGTGTCATCAGCATAAAGAACCATGTCCTGAGATATTATTTTAGGAAGCTCATTTACATATATAATATAGAGTAGTGGCCCCAGTATAGAGCCCTGTGGCACACCTCTAATGATCTTCTCTGGTTCGGATTTGATTAATGACCCTCTGCCATCAAGCTCAACGGCACACTGAATACGAGCAGCAAGATAGGATTGCATAAGACTCAGACTAATCCCTCTGATTCCGTATGTTTCAAGCTTGTTACTAAGGATTTGATGGTCTACTGAGTCAAAAGCTTTAGATAAATCAATACAGAGTGCTGATGTATGCTTTTGATTGTTTAATGACTCCAGTATAGTAGCCATTGCCTGATATATTGCCCTTGTAGTGATCCTCCCCTTTCGAAACCCATTTTGAACATTTGACAGAACAGAACACTCTTCAAAATATCGATTTTACTTAGTAAATCAGGGCAGTTGATATAACCTTGAATGATTTTGAACAAAAACACTACATCTACACGATTCCTGCGAGCCCTTAGAGAGGGCAAAGTAAGCTTGGACCGCATTCAAACTTTCACGCTTATATCCTAGTCTGTGGGAGATATATAATCGAAACTTGTTTTGCACTGATTCTAATTTTTTGCAGTCTTCAAATATATAAGGCCACCAAACAATTGAGGCAAACTCTAGTACAATTCCAACAAGAGTAGTAAAAAGATACTTCAGTGTTGAAATATCAGAAAATTAGAATATGAAGCCCAGAACTCTAAAAGCCCTGCCAGTGATCATGTCTAAGTGCAATATCATGTTAGAATTTGTACTATTACATTGTTGTATTATATTTATATAATCATAGTTGTATGTGTCATTGTGAAAAAAAAACAAATTATTACAATGTCAGATTGTTTCATTTCATGTTTTAATAAATTGTGAGTAATGAAAATTATTATAAAGTTTATTACGACGACTACTACTACTTAAATTCATAAACAAATAAATAGACTGAACAAAAAGTTTATCCAGCAACACCAGAACATAAATATTATCGATCCACTTATACCAAAGATGTCCGTCCCACCTTCAAGTACACAAAAGGAAGATACCAGAGTGACCATTATTTGAATACCTACTGAGCCTACTATAACACATACTTAACATTAACTCTTATATTACACTCACAGGCTAAATAATTTATTATTTAATGTAAAATATAACTGTACATGGGCTGAAACACCTCAGGTCGTTAACCCTTCGAAACATAGTTTCAATAGAGATTATTACGACTACCATTACTTAAATTCATAAACGCCAAAGTTTTGAGTTAGTCACGAATTTCGTGATGAAAGATCAACTTTTAAATTAAATCGAGTTAAAAACATAAATCACCTATTAATTGTTATAAAAGACACATAAGTTTTTCTTGACACTTGATGTAAGTGATGGTGATAATAAATTTCCAAAAATTTATGATAGAAGTAACTATCTGCATGTTATGAATAATAGTTTCAAATCATTAAATACTTACTTGTTGAACAGAGTCAATTTCATACATTATGTAATGCGAACAAAGAAAATTCATTAATAATTTAAAAATTATCAAACAACATCAGGATAAAATAAAAGGTTTCCGGACAAGAATGTTTGTTTCTAATTTATTAACAATGCCGACGTTTCAATGCCAACTTGCATCTTTTTCAAGGCTGAAATGAACAACTTAAATCACAAAACAATACATTTATTGGCAAATGTAACAATTCTTACCTAGTTAATCAATATTTAAAAATATGTATGCATGGTTTATGCAAACCATGTATTTCAAACAATATGTTTTTATTTCAGTTGTTCATTTCAGGCTTGAAAAAGATGCAAGTTGGCATTGAAACGTCAGCATTGTTAATAAATTAGAAACAAACATTCTTGTCCAGAAACCTGTTATTTTATCCTAATATTGGTACAATGGACGTTACCACAGTAAACAATTATCAAACAACTTTCCGAGGGAGCTGGTTATTCGTTGATTTTGCATTGCGGAATACGTATAACCAGCTGCCTTGGAAAGTTGTTTGATAATTTTTAATTTATTGAAGAATTTTCCTTGTTCACTTCATGTAAAATAATAGTTTTAAAATCTTACCAAGATGTTGAAAAATCTTCTTTAGGCCAAAACTTGCCATTTTCATCTGTTATTTGATTAATGATGTATTTGCTCTCTTCATTAACATCCTCACTTGTTATGGTTTCGATAGAATCCATGCTTGTCAGAAGGTCACATTTTTCTTGCATTATTAGTTCCTGCTGTATTGAGGAACAGTTCTCGTTCACATCTTCAACTTTAATCATGGTGCATTGAATGTTTTCATTTTGTATGTGATGATTTTTCTCTCTGATCAAATGAGAATCCTCCATTACCTCTTCAACTTTCATCTCATTCAACTCATTTTTTACTTCAAGCTTAGATAATATAGGTACTGTAGAGTAATTTTCAGCATTGAAATCCTCACTTATTTCTGTCTCGATAGAATCAGAATTCCTGTAATAAGAGAGACATATATCTTACAACTTCATTGAGGGACTTCATATAACTGACTGGACATTTAACCATCAAAGATAATCTACGTTATTTTCAGGTAGATTAACAGGTAAAAACCCCTATCAAAATGATTTGATTAATTGTACCACTATGTCACAATAAAATCAATGGACAATGAGTCAATTTTATAATAGTTCATATTGAATAATTTAAATAATATGATGAAAACTCGCGAACCTTTAGACTAGAAAAATTGTTTTGATTTGCATCTAGGTTCGCCTATTATATCATTATCAAGTGAAAAAATGAATTTTTTATTACATTACATAAAGTGAACAAGGAAAATTCTTTAATAACTTAAAAAATTATCAAACAACTTTCCAAGGGAGCTGGTTATACGTATTCCGCAACGTAAAATCTGCATTCACAATCGAACGGTGAATTATAGAAATTGTCAAGTCACCCCGAATCAAAATCTGCATACAGCTGTTTCGATCTTATTAGATCTCATCAGTGCAGCTTATTTGACTGGGAGTGAATTAACAAATTTCTAATTGTTCCCCTATACAAATCGTGGTCAGTAACACTATCTGGATAACAACCCAGAGCGCCCTCCCACCAAAGATATTGGGAACGAATAATTCACCGCTTAGACCGAAAATGCAGAAATTCGTCGCTTAAACACGTACCTCCTGATATGAAGATATCTACTCTACAACAGTGGTGTATATGATTCCAAGGCACATTAACATAGTGATTTAAAACCTTTGGATATACTCACGAGAGCGCGCTCCGAAGATGCTAGTAGCGTATAACGCAAAATACAACAATCAAATCATGAAAAACATACTTGTTGACCATGGTCAATTTCATACATTACATAAAGTGAACAAGGAAAATTCTTTAATAATTTAAAAAATCATCAAACAACTTTCCAAGGAAGCTGGTTATACGTATTCCGCAACGCAAAATTGTTGATAATTTTTTAAATTATTAAAGAATTTTCCTTGTTCACTTTATGTAATGTATGAAATTGACCATGGTCAACAAGTATGTTTTTCATGATTAAATTTTTTATTAATTAATCAAACTTTCGATATTTTGACAAGAGTTCATAATAGCAGAAATTGTATTCATTGTAAGAAATAAGGGTTTAATAATAAACTTAAACGCATGCAACTCAACAGAGCATGTACCGTGGTCAACAAAATGCCCAACAAGATCCTTTAAACCTATAGATGGGTTACCTAACGTGAAGATACCCTCAAGCAAAAAAAAAACCGCTGAAATAGACAAAGAAAAAACTGAAGAATTCATCAAAACATCACAATATACGATTACATAATTGAAACATACATAAACAAAATTAATAAACCTAAAAACTCAGATAGGAATGCACTAATGCAAAAACTATAGAATAGATTTATGGAAACATACAGAATAAATACTATACCAACTTTTGTGGAAAACCGTCTCTATGTTTTGATGTTCGACATTGACAAGAATCCTAGAACAATCGACACAGAACCCTCGGAGGGAATACAACCATCGAGCAATTGATGATTAAGATAGTCCATTGCAATATAAATAGTATCCACAACAAAAAAGAACTGATACGCCACCACATAGAAAAAAACAGCATAAACTGGGCAATGTTTGTAGAAACTAAAACAAGAGAAAATAGCTATTTTATTATTTCTATAATAACGATATACAAACATGGAAGTATATTGAATCCGAACATTCGCGGGGAAGCATTGGTTGTGGCTGAGAAAATAGTCTCAATTGGCAAAAACAACCCACCTCATCTTAATAATCCTTGGAAGGACGTGCTACACTTCACCATCCCTTTCAAAAATGACAAAATTCACATATTTTCGGTCTACATACATCACACTAGCCGTTGAATTGAAGATAATCTACTGGTGAAAGCATCTCAATATAAATATTGTTTAATTTTGGCGGACTTCAACATAAATACCCAAAGAAAGGCACAGATGAACAACTTCCTCAGAATTTTTTTTTTGGACTTCACCAAACTGGAAACTCCACCGACATTTATAATGGAAAACAATCCAGATTAGACACCCGACATAATATTATGCACAAGAAATATAAAGCTCTTCATCCAAAAGATTAACCTTACCCCTCACCTAGAATCTGACCATCTTGAAAAAGAATTCACGGTAGATACCAATAAAAATCCAATTAAATACCCTCTACAAACAAAACTTATATTCGAAAAATGCAACACTGAGGAAGTTAACAAACGACTTCTGGAAGAAATAAACAGGGAAGCAGAAATGGCACCAGCACTTACATCATTATTTCAGAACACCTTGTCAAGAGTAATAAAAAGTCAAACCCTGATTTTTTTAAAAAGGTATTATAGTCAAACACTTCCTCCGTACATTATAAGACTAATAAGAGTCAAAAAAACAACTATACCGTGAGTACCAAATCAATGAAGATACAAGCCTGATAACAAAATTTAATAACTTAAATAAGGACACCCACAAGCTAATAATTAATTACAGGTCTAAAAAATACCTGGGAGTGTGTAAGGAAATAGAGGACCTGAAAGGACGAACATACTGGAGAACAATCAAGAAACTATCCAAATACTCGACTCATAATCTCACAGATCCAATAGAGGTTAATGGAAAAACTTTGATAAATGACAGAGAGATCGCAAAGGCATGTGCCAAACAATTCCAAAAACTCAACAAGAAAGCTACCAACAAGAATTTGATGAAAATCACAAAAACAGAGTAGAGCACTGGTAGAAATACAGCTTTCCTCATAATAAAATTGAAGCAAACATAGAACCTATAACAGGAGATGAATACTACCAAGCTTTAAATTACGGAAAAACTCAACACCCGGTTATGGCAACATACCCAGAAAAATATTGAGAAAACTAGACCCCTCAATCCACAAAACCATAATAAAAATATACAATTTTTGTATTCAAAACTCTTATTTCCCCCCTGAATGGAAAAAGGGCATTCTAATTACTATACCAAAGGCAAAGGCTGACCATACTAAAGTGGAGAACTATAGACCTATCACATTACTTTCGGTATTGGGTAAAACATTCGAAAAAATTGTGGCAGAGAGAATTAATATAGATCTAGGAAAAGCCATTCCACCATACTAATTTGGATTCAAAAGCAAAACTTCAACAGTCCATCCTTTATTAATCCTAACATCAAACATACAAAGAGAGGAAGAAAGTCGGCAGCCCTTTTTATGGATATTCAAAAAGCCTTCGATAGTGTCTGGCATGAAGGAGTTATATTTAGATTATTCCACCTCCAATGTCCAATCTACCTATTGAAAATAATCGACCAATTTTTAACAAAGAGAACTCTTTAGGTTCGTGTGAAAGGCGAATTTTCGGAGACATTTACACTGCTTCAGGGCCTCCCACAAGGTTCAACCCACATGTACAACCATAACAACAAAAGAGAACATCATATAAATAAACGAGCATACATACTATAATTCTCTGATGACACAACTTTAATTACACATGATATCACCACAATAAACAAAAGCATGAAAAAATTACAAGAACTTACACTGTAGCATGGATGAGAACTCGTAGAATTCAGCCAAACCCACATAAATCCAAGTTGATCATTTTCAATCACAAAATCAAGGGAAAAAAAACACAGAAGAAAGCAGTTATCGCTAGAGCAGGAAACTTTAGATCTCTCACCTACAAAAACCTAGGAATCAGTAACAACACAGGAAGCACAATATATGATGATAAGCAGGTTCCTTTTGGAATATGGATCTATAACATTCTTAAACACCGCAAAAACAACACTAAAAAACAATGAAATATCAGAAAGATTTTGCCTAAGAAAAATTACCGGATTGAGAAACCCCAACAATATATGATACTGCGGATATTGAATCGAATTAATAAACTTGGCAAAAATTCATCTCAAATCAGAACAATACTATAAAAACTATAACACAAGCAAAATTACCAGTACTAAGTACCACTTTTTGGATATTTAATATAAGTTGATTTCTCTCTCTCTCTAATAATCTTACCGAGTTGTTAATAAATCTTCCTTAGACCAAACGTTGCCACCTTCATTTATTATTTGATCAATGCTATATTTCCTCTGTTCATTATGGAATTCATTTGGTACACTATTCACCAATATGGGTTCATTTTTAACATTAATAATATCATCCATTTCTTGCTTTACAATACAATACTCTGATGATTTGGATTCAGCAGGGTCGATAGTATCGATAGTTTTAGCTAGATGGGTAGAACACATTATGAAATGTGTAATGGAATCAATTTCTTCTTCTGCTTTATTCAATTTTATGACCTGGCAACTCAGCCAAGTGGTCAAGCTTAAGTATTTCAGTTGAGATGCTCACTACTAGGGCCTGGACTATAGTTGCATTCTGCAACTACTCAATGTCTCCACCAACAGTATACAAGTTGACTCAAAATTCATTCTTCTGTCCCTTCACAGGTCAATTTCAATAAATCAACTGAGAACTCCTAAATAATTCGTGCTCCAAACAGTCCCTTGGGATTACTGGAACATGTAATTAAAAACATGTAATAAAAAAGTACATTTAGCCCATATAGCTATCTTGTCGGAAGCTTATTAACTAGGTAAGATTGAACACCACTGCAAATATGATCAAATAAGTTCTGTTGTGAAAAGCTGGTGAAACTAAGGAAAGGCGTCACAAGATAACAAACAGTTAATAGACAAGCATTGGCTGATTGCATGTTAGGAGACTACACAAATTAATATAGAAAGCTACTGTAAATGCAATTATTCCACGAATTATATATTCATTCAGTGTGGCTAAGCAGTCAGAAATATCAATAGGGGAAGTCTTACATTCTCTATTTAATAAACTATACAACCGTGAACAATTCACCGCATTTTTCACATAGTCTCCCAACCAAACACATGAGAAGTATAGGTCTAGGTCACAATTACTTGCAACAAAACATAAGTCAATTTTATATTGGGTGGTGAATAATAATTAACTATAGTATATTGTATCCATCAGAATCCATAACACCGCCCTAAGGGTGACAGTGATTGTAAAAACTTCCCAGTGTAAAGACGTAAATAGCAACAAAAAATAAAACTATATTTTAGAAAAAGCAATCAATTAACTAATATTTATGAAACTCTTACCAGCGTTAGTGCACAAAACACAGGAATTAGGAAAAATTTAGGAACTTAAAGAAGCCAAGCACAAGTAACTTCTAATATCCGATTCGCAGGTTAACGACAACTTTACATTGACGTTGTTTGTAAAGTAAAACTAATAACTAATAATTAGAGTCAAGCAGGGTTGCCAGATTTTTCAAAGCCGTGTCGCACTTCAGACGCTGCTTTGTCGCCCAAAAGCGCAACCGTGGTTGCGACATGTCGTAAACGGGGAAATATTGGTAACAAGTATTTTCGCATATAAAATTCACTTATTCTAGCAGTTATTTCATACGTGTTTTGCTGTCAATTTTTCGCCCAAAATCGCAATAATGATTTTTTCGGCAACCGCACGAAAAATACTACAGCCAACATGTTGCCTACTCGTCCAAAAGAAATAGTAGGTATTTTTGGGACGTTTCACTTGAATTATTATTACAGTCAAAACCACGATTATGTTACAAATATCTTTATTTTTATATAAACTGTTCACAAAACATCATTACATCATCATCATCTTTGTCCGTGGTTGAAGTTGTGGATTGGATCTGCTGCAGATACATATCAGAATTAAATTTTGCATTCATAGCTTTGCTAGGCCCTAAAATTCTTTTCAGCAAATCTCATTCATTGCAAAGTGAGATCTTATAGACACAACTGAATTTAACATTTTTAGTATTATTTTGTTTCGAATTTTACATTTACCAATATTGATCTATGAAAATACCCTTTCTACAAATGCATTGGATGACGGTAAGCTTAGAAAAGTAAATGCAAATAGAGCTAAATCTTTAAACATGAATTGGTTTGCTGCATTTTCTAAATCTATAACCTTCCTCCAAAAAATAATAGGGTTATGAGGGACCGATTCACCAAACATCATGGTATATAGAATATACCGTGCATTTCCCTACAGGTAGCATTTTTGTTTCTTCGAGCAAGTGACAGTGGTTAACTCAGTGATGCCACCACTCACCACAATACCCAACCATTGCTGAATAAAAAGAATCGAATACATCGAAACGATAATCGAATGCAAATATCGTCGAGACGATAAGTGACTAAATATGAACAGAGTGCAGAGTGTGAAGGCGCAATTCACCGGATAATAAATCGCCCAATTTGCGACTTGCGATATTGGCAAATTTTTAGTCGCAATATTCTTGTTGATTAATACCTGCTTTAGCTAAAGTTGACACGGCGCTTGAGCGATGAGAATGATTAGAAATTTTTCTATTCTGTGTATCCAGTCCAATTTTTCCAGCTGAAATTTTCGTCCACTTAAGAATTTCGTTGACTCCTATAGGAATATTTTTGTACCAACTTCTTGATGAATTATTTTTCCAAAACGGATTGGGAGTTATAAATAATCTATCAGTTGTAATATGGTTCGGTCTATGTGATAATATTTTATAAAACAATATTACTGGGCATATGCTAGGGTTTTCAATGTTTTTTATTAGCCATTTACTATCGCAGCACTTGTTTGAGCCACCCCGACATGTTTTGGAAAAAACTGTATTATATTCAATGCGACCAGTTAAAAAATAGGCTCTTGCACCGTATATTATTAAACTAAGTTTAATGGTAAACAGAGTTTAATTTGACATTTTCGCTTGCACCAAAATATAAACGGCGTTTAAGACTCCCTAAACCATGCATACATTAAACGCCCAATTTTCGGCGTTTAATTTGAAGTTTAAGTACATTTTGAGGTTATTTGTTGAAGAAACAGTATATTTTTTCCTTGAAAATTTAATTTATGCCAGCGGAAACTCGAATTTTTGTTTAAAATGTTTTATGAAGAGTTTTATATCTATAATGCCGGCTCTTCACGTTGGCCAACATAGTGGCGAACTTGTTGGCCAATATATTCGCCAAGAGTTGGTGGTGGCATCCACACGTTGGAACTGTTGGAAGGTCGTTCAGTTTGCTTCGATACTGGCCAATATTCGGATCAATTCATTAAAATGGATATTGGGGAGCTTACGGCTGCTGCGGTTTATTTATTCACAGCATACCGCTACTACTGACATTTTGTGAACACTAATTACGAGTTACGACGCGTAAATATAAAATTTTAAAAATCCGCACACCCTACTGCGTAGCACTAGGAATGATAAAACCCCTCGGCGCATGTGCATGTCGTAATGCCTAATAAGGTGGCGCCACATCAATATTTTTTGAATGTGTTATATAAATTAAAAAACTATACATTAAATGCTATCATTTTATTTCATTATTGTAAAAATCGGTTTAGGTTTAAGATTTATAGATAGCACCACACTTCAATGGACAAACAAATCTAAAAAACGCTATAATTTTTTTATTCTTCGTGGGGAAAAATTTTTGAAAACACTTTTCTTATGAAATCATATGTGTTTTATCGACATCCGTTGGAATTTTTAAAATCGGACCAGCTACTAACTTTTTGTCGTGATACTATACCTTAGCTTCGCCTCGGGGTAAAAATCATTTGCATGTGATCACTCTGAAAGCTCGTAGCAAACTAAAAGTGTGACCAACGTGTGGACGCGACGGCCAACACTCTGCCAAAACCCTTTGATCTATTGTAAAAAACCGACACCACACGGATCTCGCGCCAACTTGTCGGCCAACATTCCAATACACGCCAATGTATCACAAACACCCGCTCTACACGTTGGCGAATACGTATTGGCCAACAAGTTCGCCACTATGTTGGCCAACGTGAAGAGCCGGCATAACGACAACTAGAATTCCTGGAATAGTGGACACTATTTATTTTTTAAATGTTTGCTTGGCAATCGTCAAGCTATGGAAAAAATATGGTATCCTATTATATTGTATTATTGTTATAGATTTTTTTGTTCAATCAACAATAATCATCTTATAGGTATTTTGCCAGTTATTCTCTCTAGATGGTAAAAAATATGGCTACCAGAACTGAAGGCGTGGATTTATAGTTTATCTATACTAATGAACATTGCACTCATTCAACTCATAAATGCAAATTTACTCTCCATAATTAAAAATACACACACCAAAATTTATTTATATGATATCACAGGTAGAGTGCCCATTAAACCTATCTAACTTTGTAGGAACGACAGCTTGTCCCCCATGGATCAGCTACTTTTTAGCATTAAAATTGTATGCCCATGGAGAACATTTGCACAGTATTGCCCATTTTTTGGAGTTCATAAATCCACAGTTTACCGCTCTATCTGGAAAGTATCAGTGTGGTCCCCTTTTCCTTTTATTATTATCTTCCATTTTATGCATATTTAATACAAATCACAAAAAAAACAACTTCTTTACTATTAAAACTAGGGGGGCGTTCAAGTATTACGTAACGCAATTTGGGGGGAGGGGGGGGGGGTCTTGTAAAACGTTACGATGCGTTACAGGGGCGGGAGGGGGATTCGAACAACGCGTTACGTAACATTGATTTTTATTGAAATAAAAAACTAGAGAATTTGAATCTCCGAAGTTGTTAACTCTATTCGTTTATGTTTTACGGGGAATCCCTCGACTGTATTGTAAGTCAGTTTTATTTTGTTGTCCCAAGTTGGCTACTCTATCCGTTTATGTTGTATGGGGAATACCTCTTCGTCATTTATATTTTGTTTCAGTTGCCAGTTTTCATTAAGTGTTTTAAACACGTTATAGGAGCACATTGCTGTAGTCAGTGTTGTAGAAGTGACTTCATACTGTAATGTCCTCAAAAGAGATTTGCATCATCAGCTGTTTTTGGACTATAAAGGCTCTCATGCTGACTTGCTGCCGCAACTGTGCCATAAAATGAGAACGAAATTTAGAAAACGGCTAAAGAATAAATAAAAATGGTAAAGCGCTCAAGTCCGTGACTCACAACATTTTTTGCAAGTAATTAAATGCGCGTAGGAATCCTGCTGTTTCGTCTCAAGGAGTGAATTGAAATCATCCTTTCCGAATAATACTTCCTGCCGCCACCGTGCCCATGCCAAATCCTTCAGATCCCAAGCAAGCTCACGGTACCTAGTCAGCTAAACAAAGGATCATGCAAGCATTCACTACTTCTTGTGAGGTTGTCCGTTTATCTGTCGCCTCCTCTATAAGGGTTCAGGCAGATGCCGTACGATTTATTTCGACCATCAGTACAATTCGACTTCAAGAACAGAATATGTGGGATCTACTTCACATCACAAAATTCTGTGCAAATGCAGTCTGAGTGGGCAAAGGAACAGAAACTCCAACTGAATTGTTTTTTTACCTACCTACTTTACATATTTGAATTATGGCTGATTTTTTAGGTTCCGTTTCTAATTGCATTGCCAAAGAAAATAAATATGTTATTTTATTTCAGAGTTTTTAAGTGAAAAAAAACTCTATCGCAGAAAGCTGCATTAAGAACGCAGGTTATTATACCGTATCCAATTCGAAAAATCTACTTATTCAATTGAATTTTTTTTCCAAATTCGAACCAGCATTCCTTCTATTCAGATCACAAACGTTGTACCCCATTGCTTCCACATTGCACCCTTTATCAGGTAAACAAGATTTACTTCAACCCCGTGACCGATTCGTACCAAAACCAACCCCATCCAAAATGACATAAGAAACTATCTACCTACCAACTTTCAAACCTATTGCAAAATTGAGCCATGTATCGCGTAAACGAGAATCATTTTCTACCTTTGAGGGAGTTCAACTTCCCAATCAAACCACCAAAACCAGTATAATCCAAAATATCATTCGAAACTACCTACTGACGAGGTTTCAACCCTATTGCTCCAAAATAGCGCCCTTTATCGTGTATAAAGGATTCATTTCCTCCCTGGAGAGCCAACCACCTAACCAATTGATACCAAAAGTAATACCACCCAAAATATCATACAAAAATATCTACTTACAAACTTTCCACCCTATTACTCGAAAATTGCGCCTTTTATCGTGTAAACAAGATTTATTTCCTCCCCGAGGTTAATCCCCCAACTAATTCGTACCAAGAGCAATCCCACCCAATATATCATATGAAACTATCTACTGACATACTTGCTTTCCACTCTATTGCTCCAAAATTGCTCCCTTTATCGTGTAAACAAGATATATTATTTATTATTATCTAACCCCCCAACCAATTCGTACTAAAAGCCATCACATTCAAGATATCATACAAAACTATCTACCTACATACATACGAACATATATATATATATATATATATATATATATATATATATATATATATATATATATATATATATATATATATATATATATATATATATATATATATATATATATATATATATATATATATATATATATATATATATATATATATATATATATATATACATATGTAGAGAAAGAGAGACTTTTGAAATTGGGTTTTTGATGCCAAGCATCCTGAAATGTCATGAAACGAGAAACTATCTTGGGCCTAGGTCCAACTTTGCTTATCGCACACATTTCAATAAGCAGGTTTTCAAAGTGAAAACCTGCTAATAAGCGAAAATTGAATAATGCATGAGAAAAATAATGGTGGATGAAGTTAGCTAAAAATGTATGCAACGACAGGGCTAAGTCAGGAAAACGGCATAATTAAATGTAAGATTAGTAGTAAAAGTTTATTAGGACAATTTTGAGTCCTTTTCAACATATCACATTATATATATATGATTGTTCATTAAATAATAATCTCTTGTTTTGTTTATTATTAACGAAAACACGATTTAAACAATAAAAACGGTATTTTAGCAACTTCTTTCCGGTACTTTGCGCAACATATTTGTGACTTTTAGGTAAAAATAGTGACTTGGGTGTTACGTAACGTTTATAGGGGGGAGGAGGGGTTCGTGAAAACGTTACGGAGCGTTACATAGGGGGGAGGGAGGGTCAAAAATCTTCAAAAATTGCGTTACGTAATACTTGAACGGCCCCTAGGTTAGAAAAGTAGAAAAATAAATTCTGTTTCTTCTTTTTACTTCATGTACATCGCTGTTTCATCCAAAATACTACAAAAACGCAGTTTAGCAATGGGTCGGTTATAATTCCTTGGTGCAACGACCAGAAAAATAAACGTAGTTTAAAAATTAAACCAAGTTTAGTTAAACGACGTTTTATGATAAAACAGTGCAAGAGCCTATTAATCACCTATATTTGATTTTTCTTCTTTAAAATAGTGTACTTTACAAATTGCAGCTTCGCCTTGTATAATATGTCAATATTATATTTCTGAACACATCCCTATTGAGTGTAAGACACTATGCGCACGCATATATGACATGTAGTTATAATCTTAGCATAGAATAATAATGTAATGGCTGCTTGTAAGATGCCAGACTATAGTCTGTCCAGTCTAAGTTGGCGTTGCGTCACAGTCATGCGCAAATAATGGCCCAATGCTGCCTACCCAAATAAATAAAATTTGAAATGGTCAAAATTAATATCTGTCGTAAGTAATTTTCTGAAAAAGTAGTTATATGTTGATAAAGACCGTATCGTCCATTTCGACAAATATTATGTTGTTAACATATCAAATCTTATGTATCTCTCAAAAAAAATTAACATTCCGAGTAATGAAAATACGTTGAATTTTTATTAAGTTGTCATTTAATTGAAAAATTTGCAATGTTGTCGGATCCTCTCGACCAACTCGCCGGTAATCGCCATTTCTCGTTTGACAGTCGCCGAGTAAACAAGAAGATTTTGTAATTAAAAGTTTGATTTATCGATCGATGAATATGGATTCCAGTTTGAAGACGTGGTATAATGGAACGAGATCATATTGTCCATGCCCGAATTAAATTTCTACTTGAATATACAAGGAATATGGAGAACAAACTTTATGAATGTGTTTTTATTGATGAGACATGGGTTTTCCAAGATGGAATAAATACACGTTCCTGGCAGGATTCTAATGTCAAAAGTGTTAGAAAGACAAAAGTTTGACGGGAAAAAGGTGAGCTACAATTATTGTGAATAATGCCAGATCGAATGTTCAATTTTTGGGTTTCCGTACTTTTTATAAATAGTTTGATTATTGCCAATACTTAGGTTTTTATATGTTGATTGTTTTTTACTTCTTATGGCATTCAGCTAAGATGAGTTGAGAAGGAAAGTTTTGGTAAGGTGTTTACCATAATTGATATACAAATTGACTTTTGTTCTAAACTGAAATCCCACATTATTATTTTGCAGATATATAATATTACATGTAGGCACTTCTAGAGGTTGGATACCAGAGGCTCTCCTCATGTTTTCTGGAAAATCTGATAATCCAGATTATCATGGTGAGATGAATGAAGATAACTTCCTAAAATGGATTGAATTCCAACTGCTTCAAAAACTTGAGAACCCTTCATTAATAATAATGGATAATGCTAGTTATCATAGCACAATTAGCAAACAAATTCTCAAAAATCACTGGAAAAAGGAGGAAATTAAAACATGGCTCACAAATAATAATATACATTATGAAGAACACTTTTTGATACCTCAATTGCTACAGTTGGTTAAAATGTGAGTATATTAAACTTTCGTGCCATTACATAATTGAAATTGATCAAAATCTTTAAAGCTTAACGTTTCCTTTGCAGAAACCAACCAAAAAATATTTATTTAGCTGACCAACTAGCTGAGCAATATGGCCATAAAGTTTTGAGACTTCTACCGTACCATTGCATTTTCAATGCAATTGAGAATATATGGGGCATATGTAAACATTATTACAATGCACACATTGGCCGAGATGGTGGTGGTCGAGAAAATGCTGTTCAAATGTGGAGAGAGGCGGTGCAGCATGTGTCGGTAGAAATGTGGAGAAATACTGTACAGCATACAGAAAACATTATTTCAGAGTGGTGGAATAGAGAGAAGCACTTGGACTCTTCCAATATTGCTCCAGTAATTTTTAATTTGAACGATAGTTCGTCATCAGAATATTCTGATAATGAATAGACAATGGAAATTAAGCAAATGAAGGCATACCAAAGCTTGCAATCATTTAAGTATTTTGAGTCGGGCTTTTTTGTAAATGTGGGGTCAAAGATGGTGAATGGTTTCTACATTTTAGTAGGAAAGGTATGTTCTTTTGAACTGCATGAGCAGATATAATTGCAGTAGTCAACTGTTGTTAGTGCTCTTTATAATGTTTGAGCGTTTCATGTTGGATTTCATATTATGAAGTACATCAATATCTTTTACATCTATCTCTACCTTAAAATATCTTGTCAATATTTCTGTACATTTTTGTATTTTTTTAGGTCAAACATTCTCAGAGAGCAAATGAAAAACCATTGAAGTTTTGGGTGCATCGTGGCCAAGATGGTAGTGTATCAACAGCACATTGCACATGTATGGCAGGACACAGTGAAGTTTGCAGTCATGTGGGTGCAATTTTATTTGCAGCTCAATATATATAACTTCTTATATAACATATATAACTTCTTAAAATATCCAAGACAATAAATTCATCATTAGATTACGAACAAATTATAAACATTGAAGAATCTACTAGAAACCAATCTAATAATATATATTATAATATATATATATATATATATATATATATATATATATATATATATATATATATTTATATATATATATATATATTATTATATATATATATATTATATATATAATATATTATAAGTAAATCATTGATGTATTGGTCATAGCGTAGTTGATGGGAGACCTATGATTCAGTGTGATGGAGAAAGACTGTGAGATGGGTTGGTTTCATTTTTGAATGTGTAGGATTATTTTGACACTCCAAATATTGCATGGTATTGCCAAAATTGTATTTTGATATGAACATTGTTTCTTTGATTTTGACATTTAGTCAGGTACGTGTCAAGTTGATTACACTTTGCATAACAATAATTGTTATGCAAAGTGTAATCAACTTGACAAGTATGTAGATTACACTTTGCATAACAATAATTGATTTTTTTGGTATCTTTCAGATAAAATAATATAATTAAGTCTAGAGCTTTTGCCTCTTATACCATAGTTTGAAAAGTTTTCTAATATAGGAATTGCATGGTTGACTGTGTCAAAAGCTTTTGACAAAGCTAAGAATGCAATTATTATAGGTTTACTTATATCTGAGTTGGAGCACAACAAATCAGTGATAAATTCTGAAGGTCTTTAGTTCCCAAATTTTAATATATTCCATATTGTTTTTTTGATAAAATATTATTTTGTTGTAAGATTATTAGAGTAGATATTTATTTTTATTAATTATAAATAAAAGACAAATAGTACCTACACTAACATTCTAAAATTTAATGAACAATTCGGAATAACTATTTGGCTAGCTTCAGGTTATTCAATATTCAATAAACGTTGTTCAACAGCATATATTGGTATTATTTCTGTTTACTTCCTTGTCCCACTTTCAGCACTCGCAACAGGTATGGTATAGTAGTGCTTTCATCGTAAAATATAATAGATAAAGTGACACTTCTGTAGGGAATACTGGTTAATTTGAATTTACCGCTAAAAATCCCCGTCATGTCATTATTGAAAATTAGGTTAGCTATTTAGACTTGAGATTATTTATTATGTTTGGCAACAGTGTTCACGATCTACGTCATATAAAATTGATGACGTACACGCCAACTTAGACTGGACAGACTATAGTCATACTTTTGTTAATAAACTCTTATTAAATATATCTTGTTTAATAATTATTATCTGATGACATCCCCATATAATACACGCCTCCTCGCCAAGCTAACTTATATGCAGCTATATGAAAAAATCTCTTTGAAAGACCTATGAGAATATTTTCATCCCATATTAATGCCATTTTAACAATTTCACTTTTATTTAATGCTACTGAACTATTTTTAAGTTTTTCTAAATTACCTTGTAAGTTTTTTCGTTTAGAGTTACGTGCATCACGGGATTTCTTAAATTAATGCCAAATCAGTGAAAGGGTTGAAAGTAACATTAAATTTTTCAAAATACATGGTTTGCAACATTTTCGCGGTTGTGTTCCACATTGTTTTCACCACGTATTCTTTATAATCTTTCCCATTCTGTTTCTTCATATTAAAGACCCAGTCCATCAATATTCCTGCCACATTTTCCACCGACTGTTCGGTTTCCAAATTGAAGTTTCGTTATTTACAAAATTCTCTAAATTGATTCCAAATGGAAGAATGAGTTTTTTTTGTATTTTCAGGAGTTGATTTTTCGATCTCCCTTATTATTTCTACCTCGCAAATATTTCCAAATCTCAACATATTTACTGGAATATTAAGTATTTGTTGTTTAATTCTGTTTTCGACATTCACAATTGTCAAACTGATGCAACGCTTGCTAAACGAATAATTGCTAGCGTTGCTAAGGTAACGTAATTTATCCGATATTTTTATCCACTTGCAGTTCTGTTCCTTCCTATTTATCCGATTGCAAACTACGATTTTCGTTCTCTCAAATGGGAATTATTATACATGAGTGGAATTGTCTTTAACTATTCAGTATATTTAAAAATTAACGAAGCAAAAATAATATCAATTATGCGAGAAACATGACTCTTTTAAATATAACTATATTGATAAGGCTTTGAATATAACATAGCATAATGTCAATATTCCACGATTGAAAAATATATAAACCGTACTCTATCATAAGTTACTTATTTTAAATGTGACACCTTATATATTATTACATTTTTGAATTGTACTCAAGATTCTATACAGATTTTATGAATCATGTCCAATACCTAAGTCTAGGCGTTTTTGACATATTCAAATTTTTATGTCAAAAATGACGATTGCAAGTCCTAATATAATAAATTATCAATTCTTCCTATAAGGAAGTCATTATTACTTACTTTGGGTTGGATTCCTTGTCGAGAAATATTTGGATAACTAATCATACAGGTTGTTCAAAAAATGAGATCTAAAATGAGATTGAGAAAACTGATCAAAAACAATTTTTTCAAATGGAAACCCCCTTTTTTTCTTAATTTGTAATATTTAACATCAAAAATTAGGGTAACTTTGTATAAGGTTATTTATACCTAAAAATTTTAGTTTCCCAAATATTGCCAATTTAATATTTTTACATGACGATTTTGCATTTAATCATTCAACAATTAGATCTAGGATAGCCACGATCGTATTTGACATTTTAAATCATCGTAATGACACCCGGTTATATTTTACAAACAAAGATTATTTAATCTTATTTATTATTATTTATGGACAATGTGATAAAGTTATTTAAAGAACATGTGATACATTTGTGACACAATATATTAGAAAACTTGAAGAACTTTGGACCCGCAAATGTACAGAAATAAAGCAGTTATTAACAATGAAAATATTGATACCGTAAACTGGAAATAGAAATGTTGAAAAAATTATTTAAGTGAATGTTCGAATTGACGTCTTTGAACTTCTAGACATTCTGCCTCTGCGCATCTACGCTGCAATTGTTCATTGGTGGCTCTTCTTATTGAGCTTAGTAAAGGAAGTTACTTATAGATTAATGTTGTTTAATAAAATAATATTTTCAAAAGGAGAAAAAGTTGATGAGTTGTGAAGTGATTGTTTATTTATACCTTTTAAAGTCTCTAGATTTATATGTTCTACTGGGTAATTTGCTATCACAGATGTCTGCCAATTTATCTCCGTTTTTCATCTTGCTATGGAATTCTCGGTTTCTTAGTTGCTTATGTTCTTTCAATTTACTCTTGGAATTTTCATCGATATTGCACAATAATTTTTGTCCACGACTGTACTATAAATCATTCATTATACGTGTGCTTCCTGAAGTACAATTATACCTATTATTCACTAGTGTGTATAATGGTTTATTATACATTGCATGACGTCACACTCAAAACGTATGTCCAAACTTGAGACTATCATTCACATCGTTAGGATAGTATTGCTATTAGATTTTTAGGTTTTATGTAACTAAGATAACTTTTAGACAAATTATTAAACTAATATTTAATATAATGCCCAACTTATTGAATATTCACTCCAATAAATTATCTATTTCATTTTTATCAGAGTGAAAGAAAGGAATGGAATCGATGTCAAGTGAAATAGTTGACGTTTACGGGAGTATGCAGTTTTCAGTGAACACAGAAAATGTTATGTCAACGCTTTTGATAACTACCTATTTTTATTGTTGAAAATGCAGATTATTACTAATTTTTTCGAGGAAGTCGTGGACAAAGTATAGTATTCTACTCGCACAAAATTACAATTTTTCACTCGGGTGAATTGCGACACTCGCTTGCAGCACGTATCGCAAACTTCACCCTCATAAAAAATAGCAATCATTTTGTGCTCGTTGAATAATATACTATTATTTCAGATGCACGATTTTTCAAATTACACTTCGGTATAACATTCATCTAATTACATGAAGTTTTTCACCATTTATAGTAATATTTATCGAGCCAAATTTATTCGCGTATTCATGCACACATGTTCAAACGAATATTATAATAGAAAGCGAAGCATTCCACGATATACCCACATCTTCCATGCTTCCATCTTGTTAATACTGCTGACTTTTAGCTTCCAGGCCTCGACTCCATACAGTAACGTGGCTAACAAAGTTAAATCTTATGTTTAAATTAGTATTATGTCGGTTAACAGGTTCCTCATTTTAATAAAATTGGCTCTAGCTTGCTCTATGCGGGATCTAATTTCAATCTCAGGATTCAGATCCTCGCTGATTCAACTTCCTAGGTATTTAAATTTTGTGACTCGCTCTATTGGTGAACCGTATATATTTATATTGAAGTTGTATTTCGGATTGTGCGACTGATTTGCATGATCTTTATTTTTGAGATCATGCAAATAAGTCGCAATCCGAATAACACTTTTTTACTAATTATGTGTAATCGTCCTTTTATTTATAGACTACAGGCCCATATCAAAAAATGGATGGGTCATATGAACCACCAGGTGATGTATATAGGACGATATAAGAGCATAAAATAATAAGATTCAGCACTATGCCGTCACTTGAAAGCTGTCCAACTGAGTGTTGGTGAGAATTCAAAAGTGCAGGAAGAGGGAGTACATTTTGGTCATATATTTTTGTACGGCATTTTTACCATGGATAGATCCATGAAAAATAATGAGAAAGCGCGCCGTGCCGTAAAAAAATGGTGCGCCACAAAGTCGGTAAATTTTTTTGATTTTCTGACAATTTCCATGGTAAATTTGGCCATTTCATTCTGTACGGCATCAGTTTCATACTGTTTCAATACAGCTTCTAATCCATTATTCGGCAACGCCGTACAAAAATCATGCGACAAGGGGAAAAAATCGAGGGTTGCAACCCCCTCTTTTTCCGTGGTCCGGGGGGTGATTTGAAACAACATAAAATTAATTTGTTTTGAAAGTATTTTATGCATAGATATTTTTTTACATGCCGTACATTTTCGTTGGTACAAAGGTTTGTAGGGGGAAACAAACTCTAGGAAAAATCCATAGAACGAAATGTAAGAAAAATCCATATAAGGAAATGTAAGGTGAAATTCATGACGATATTTTTTTATACGGCATTTAGATAGTTTATTTGTAGCTACTTAATACAATAATTTATAAAAAGTTAATGCCGTACAAATCTGAAAGTTCATATTGATAAAAAAGTAATAAAAATATTAAATAAATATAATTTACATAATTATATATCGTCATTTTCATCAGCCTAATAGATATGGTCTGCATTAAAATGTACGGCATCATTTTTTCCTAATTTATTTATCTTAATACTATTTAAAACAAGGGAAAAATGCTATATTTTATTAATCTATGAATATTTAAACTTTCGCAATAATTCAAAAAATTTCAGTTTTTGTATTTCTCTATAATTTTTTTTAGAACAGTTTCTTTTGAACGGCAATACTATATAACAATTAAATTTTACAATATCATGTTGAAAAAAAAGTTGCCGTACAGAGTCAAATGATTTTACAGCTTTATAAATCAAGTACCATGAAATTAAGATATTTATTAATATACATTCAAATGAACAATAATTTTTTGACGGCATTATTTTTTATAGTACTTTTGAGTGCTAAATAATGTTTTGGAACCGAAGCCGTACTTTTTCAAATCACCCCCCGGACCACGGAAAGGGAGGGGGTTGCAACCCTCGATTTTTTCCCCTTGTTGCATGATTTTTGTACGGCGTTGCCGAATAATGGATTAGAAGCTGTATTGAAACAGTATGAAACTGATGCCGTACAGAATGAAATGACCAAATTTACCATGGACATTGTCAGAAAATCAAAAAAAATTACCGACTTTGTGGCGCACCATTTTTTTACGGCACGTCGCGCTTTCTCATTATTTTTCATGGATCTATCCATGGTAAAAATGCCGTACAAAAATATATGACCAAAATGTACTCCCTCTTCCTGCACTTTTGAATTCTCACCAGCACTCAGTTGGACAGCTTTCAAGTGACGGCATAGTGCTGAATCTTATTATTTTATGCTCTTATATAGTCCTATATACATCACCTGGTGGTTCATATGACCCATCCATTTTTTGATATGGGCCTGTAGTCTATTACCCTTTCAACAAAATTTGTGACCTATTTATTTCATGTATTCGATATAACGGAGAAACATATTTAGTTTGCATTTAGCATCTGCAGAAGGTGAAGTTTCACCAAGACAAGCATCATGCGTATTATATTTAATAAATGTGTACATTTTTTTTATAAACCATTGTTTTAATATACTTCATGATAGCATTAAAACTGAAGCAACTATTAAATTTTAGTGATTTATTTATTAGGTACGTTACAATTTAACATATATGTTTGCTATATTATTTTCATCATACACCATACGCGTTTAAATTATTAACAATAAAAAATTATCTATCGATCTAACCTACATTTTGAAAAAGTTTGTTTAGACACCAACCGGAACAGAAAGAAAACTTCCAGTGGCGTATGAATGAAATATGCAAAAAGACAACTGAACTGCAGCAATGTTAGTGACATTTGAATTTTTTTGTGCTAGATCATCTTACAGCCTCAAAGAATCTTCAAGAAAAATGAAGTAAATTTCTCGATATTTTTGCTCTACACAGTTTCGATTTGATGACTACTTAAATACAGCGTTAGAGACAACTTAAACCATACAAATGCTACTTGCGTAGTGTGCCCTCAACCAAAGAACACTATTCAAATCTCATTTCACGCCAGTGTCTCCAATCTGAAAACTCTATTAAGTTTCAGATATTTCTAAGCAAATATTGATTTTAAAAGAAATCGAATAGTAAGCCACAAAAATTAATGAGAAATGCTTTTGATGAGAAATTTATGTAATAGCATTCTCAATTCTTGCCTTTATTGAGAAGAATATAGGAAATAATATCTAAATATACATTCACTTTCAACTATATTCACCTGAAAATAACACTGCTCAGTATCACAAGCAGAGGCCAATGAATCCGAAGAAAAATTTGTTCAAAAGGAGAATTTGTCATCTCGCCATTCTATAACATTTGAAATACTGAAATAGCATTTATATTATTAAATGAAATTTCACGTTTTTTAAGATATTTTTTTTGAGGTTTTTTTTTTGCTCACAAATTATTAATTCAAATGTGTGGCTACTCAAATTAATTTTATATAAAACGCTCGAACGATTTTAGTCGATAAATTTTGAAAGAAAATCGTGGTACTGTGTAGTAAAAAAATGTCTAATAGACGAGAAATAATAAGACACTGACGTGTAGGGATAGCATGTACCTCACACAGAGTTTGAGGAATTGGTATAATAAATTCTGATATTATACATATGTTGTATACGACTCATAAATATAAAAACATACTCACTAACTGATGAGTTATTCTAACCTCAAAATAAAAATATCGTTTTGAGGTTATGGATATCCGATAGAAGTCTTGTCGTAATCATGAACCAGGTTTGGTGTATATTCCAGACACACGTACATATAAAAAATTGAAATACACCAAAAAACCGAAGTAAACTTCTTTAACCAATCTTAGCCCTTATATGATAGAAAGTATGGCAATTACTTTTTTATACATACATGAAAATAACTGGCTATAGAAGAATACAAATTCAATGAATACAACTCGACTTTTTACCCACCTCATCAGCTTTTTCACACAATCCATGCATTCAAACACTAATTCAATAAATAAATTTAATAATTAAAAAAAAATTCTCTTCAGATGTATTTTAAATTAGCGATCAACTCAATTTGAAACCTACTACAAGGCATAGTGAATCCGCCACCAGATGTCGCTGATCATCAGCGCCATCTGGTGGTGGAAACTCGTAGTTTGCCCCGCAGTAGTTGGCTGCAGAAGATAGAGTATTGCTTCATAGATATAACAATGAATCTATTCACTAATACTTTTAACCAATCTCTCAGACTAAAATATAACAAAATTAAAAATTCCATTCCACGGAGCAAATATGATTTTTTCAAATTAAATATCAAACGATTAATACAAAAACTTAATACATTAAATTTCGATTAAAAGTATGTATAATCGCTATAGACATTTCCAGTTTATTTGGTAGAAAAATTAAATTTCATGATTACAAGATTCATTTTTTAATCAATAGAACTGAAAAACACAGTGGTATAATAATTACTCAAGAAATCGAATAATAACAATTTTCATTCAGTTGATCCTACAATCAGCAATACTGAGAAGAGAAAACAATACTTTACCTTTTAGAGCAAAGATCTATGCCAGCAAAAAATTAATTCCACTGTAAAATGAATCAATGGTTGAACATCTGAGAGAATTTTTAAATGTGCATTTCATGAATGTACATATTTGTGTAACTTGATTTGGCTTATGAAACAGTTTTGTTAACACCCACTGTTATACATATTTCTTTTGACAAGCAAAGCAATAAGTTTCCTTATAATGTATTCTCTTTGTTTTAGTTTATGTCGATGAATCTTAATTTCTATCTCAAATGCATGAACTAATATTTAACAGGAACAAAATATATACAGATATTAAAACTTTGACACCAATGAGACATGTACAGCTTGAGAATCATACATGATAGCATAAATCTTGGATAATACAAGATTGTATTTCTTATACTCATAATCTAAATAATATATTGAAGCTCGGACATCAATTAACACAATAAGCACCCTACTTGTATAGTTATAATCTAAATAAAGTTGCTTAGATGGAGATTTAGAATTTACATGATTAGTAGTTAATTAATGGACATTCATATTAGCACCAAATATTCACCTGCTGTATGTTTGCTTCTAGTATTTTATTTCAGAAAATAAATCTAACCCTCTCGGTCACGAATTAAAACTATTGGAGCGAAAAATCTGAAATTTACTGTAATGCAACTCATGATTTTTAGAAAATTTTTGATTTTAAATTCAGATTTTGAAAATGCTCCGTTTGGGCACTATGACATGTCCCCAATTGAGGACATCATGAGCTGATGGAGGGGAAAAAAATTTAGAAATATTTTTAAAATGGTAAAATATCAATATGTTTCATTGTTTATTTTATTAAATATATTTATATAATTTTTGAGTCCATTTTCGAAGTACTCAAGTGTATAAAATTTAACTTTTGCAGAATTAAAATAAAAGTGCTGTTTTATTCGCCCAGACGTTGCCTTTACCTCTAGTTCACAATGTCCTCAAATTAGTACGCCACACTTTCAAAAATCGCTGATTACAATATGCACAAAAATCACCTACCGCAATTGCTTTGGAACAAGTCTACACTTATTTTGAATGTAAACAAACAGTTTTCAAACACATGGTCTAACGAATATAGCCAACAAAAAAATAAACAGTAGAGCGCTACACTGCTGTCATTGCTACCCTACGGAAACCTATATTTCAAATGCATGAATATTTTTTTCATCAGCTTGTAGATGGCAGCATATATATTCATTTGGAAGAATATGATGTCCACAAATGAGGACAATATGACAGAGAAGTAAGAGCAAGCGGTACTTCATAGGAAAAAATCCAAAGTAGGTTGTCCTCAACTGAGGACAAGGTGAGCGAGAGGGTTAATTTCATGCACAAATATAAATTAACGATTTTAGATGCATAAACAACATTCATAGATTAGTTAATAACAGGAAAAAAACAGTACAAAACATTTATCGAATGAGTAAATTGGTCGATAATGCTGTCCAATAAGTTTTTTATACATGTTGCGAATATTAATCAGAAAATTATTCGATCTTATCGAAGGGTTGAAGAAATATGTTGCAATCGTTCTAAAACGGAAAAAACCCCATTTTCACGAATATACTATTTTTCAAAAATATTGTAACAGCTGTTATAATTTCTCTCATTATAAAGTAAACTACCAATTTTCTTCAGAATCCAGTGAATGTGTAAACTTAATTTCTATCCAATGAATATATGAACTCAACTCATTTCATATGGAAATCAAATCAAACAAGAAAATATTAATTTATACCCTAAAGTAACTAATATTTAACTTTTCCCCCTCTCTAAAATTTTATTCGAGGAAAAACAGATGGGGTTGATTTACCTCGCAATTTCCCACTATAAATTAATCACTTTCAAATTCAAATATTACCTACATATGATACTCTCACACAGCAAACAAAGTAATTTAGTACAAATCCATAAAAACAGATGGCGTATCAAAAGTTGTTAAGGTGCAAATACATTTTAAATACTTTAGATAATTTTTGGTTTGACGATATGAAATTATCATCAATTTTAACGAATATATACATCTTCTTTTAATTATATAACATACGCAAGAATAGCTTTGGACTAAGTAATTTTTTTAAATCTCAAAACAATAATTAATTCAAGCGGTGCATGTTCATTGGCGTGGTATTTACTCAAACAATTAAAAAAGGAGGTATTGAAAAGAACACTGTTCGAAACAGTTTGAGTTTAAGGAGGCAGTATCTCAAAGACAAAGTTTGATCTCGAACCTTGTGAGTTGTCAGAACTCGATCTTCCTTTAACGTCACATGTTACACTATTTGGTTCTTGTGACGCAGCACACTCGAGTGTGACAATTGAAGTGAATAAAGTTCGTTTATGGCACATGTTTTACATATTTGGTAAATAGACTAGCACATGCCATTGATTTCCGTCTTAGGACGTCAAAATTCGTACTTCATATTTATATGTCCGTACAGTAAAATTTGAGAAAAAGCAACCATATATCAAAAACTGGAGAGTGCGTTATTGTGTTCATATCACTGAAATAATTATCAAATTCACGAATAGCAAAATTTCATTTGACAGATCACCATACGGATATATGAATATTTTTTGTAAACGACATATTTTCCTAAACATTGGTCTTAAGTTTGTACTCTAACTAACCAAAAAAATTTGGAAATATTCTCAACCCACACATCATATCTCACCTACATCAAAGAAGCTATAGCAATTGACAGAAAAAAAAATAGGAAGTATTAAATAAAAATAAAAAGAACTTAAAATACCGTTTATTACGTTGATTCATAATTTCCGCTGATAATAAATACAACATTTAGCAGTAAACAATAACATTTTTTTGGAATAATCACAAACGAAACCAATTTCTAAAAAATAATCACAATTACATAATAAAATGCGAATATTACAAAAATACATATACAAAGCTTACAATAATTTCAAATTAAAATAAAAATCTTTACAAGATAAAATATATACTCTCATCTGATAAGATAAGGAAATGATACACGAGACTAACCTTCAAGACGACTAAATGAGATAGAAATATGAGATAACTTCAATGTGATGTGGGTGAGAGACGAATTGATGTATGCTTTTAGCATTCAGTAGTCTAATTCCAAATACGTAAGAAACTGTCCCACGAACCTGTTCCAACGGCCATGCCGTTTTCAGTTACTCCTAAACAGCTGACTCTGTTATCATGGCCTGCTAGAATACCTATAAACAGAGTACAGATTTAGAATTGACGTAAATAACTAATAAGTAATATAATCAAGTAAGAATTCGATATATGTAAATAATTTAGAATATTTACAAAAGTAACAGAAAAAATTCAACATTTCAATGTTTGACAGATACAAATAAGGACACAAAATTGCGAAAATAAAGTTACTCAGTCTCAAATCTATATAAAATATATTTGAAGTTAAAAAGTTCTAACTTCATCATAGGTTTAGCAATTAGAATATAAGATGAAAGATAGACCTATCTTTACAATTGAAAAATATGCAATACTTTACACCACAATCTCAGAAACCCATCCGTAGAGAAAGTGACGAAGTTCTAACTTTATTATATGTAATAGGATTAAGAATGTGCATCTGACATGGAAGATAGAGTAATCTTTACGAAAGAAATTATGGAATACTTTCCATGTTACAAAGTTCTAACTTCATTGTATTTAATATAATTAAGAATGTATATCTAAGATTAAATATAGAGATATCTTTATGACTGAAAAATATGCAATACTTATAGCAAGTTCTTACTTCATTATATTCAATAGAATTAAGAATGTATATCTGAGATCAAATATAGAGCTATATTTATAACTGAAAAATTTTCATTTACACCACAATCTCAGGAACCCATCCACAGAAAAAATGAAGAAGTGCTAACTTTATTAAATTTAACCCTTTGACTGCCACGTGTGACATATCGGCGCACACGGCTTCTGCACTGAACGCCGTGTGCGCGATATTGACGCACACTTATAAGAAGTATTATTCGCTTGCTGTGTCTGAAGCGCGCACAGTTCTCGTATATTTGTATGGGGTAATAGATAGCCCTGGCGTAGAAGAACTTTCACCAGAAATAGCTTACAGAAATAAAGTATATTTTTTGTTTGGTTCAATTTTTTATTTAGAAATATATCTTACATGCAAAACTCAAGGTTATTAGATATACGTGTGAATATTTAATGTTTTCACCCCTATATATCATACAAAAACAAATATTTATGATGTTTTATGTAATTTATAAAAACATTCTTTGCACATATGGGGTTTGTCGGGACATCCTACACATACGTAGCGTACTGTCCTGGCCATCTTCATAGCATAATTTCTCCCTTGCGCCTCAGAAAATCAAGATAAAACACGCAAAGACTCGTCAATCCACTAAATAGTGGTGGGGAAACACCCGAACGGTGCAGAAAGCATTGCAAGCACATGGCTCAAACCGATTTTTAGTTGCTCTTGCGCCGTGTGAGACATTTTGTCACACAAAAAAAAATATGCAGCATCGCCAAAAAAATTAATAAAAAATTACATTTTCTACCTCAGGTTACCACTAGACACCAAATTGATACAATTTTGACAAAAAAAAAATTTGGCGCAGAGGCAGTTATATCTTAACTGCCTTGGCAGTCAAAGGGTTAATAGAATAGGCGTGACGAAAGATTTTGGAATACTCTTCCTTAATGTGGGTACACATTTACTATTCACAAAAAAAAACCTTCATTTCGGTAATAAACTTTAGTTTAACGAAGTTTAAAGCCATTCTTCTAATATTATTTCAATAGCGCGCGAAAACAGCTCGCATGTGTCATAGTGTCGGTCTGACGTCACGCTTAGGTAAACATGTCATTGTGTCTATGCGTAGCGAAGAAAGTAAACAAAACATTAAATTAATTCGTGTGATAAAAATGAATTCCAAAAATTACGAGTGGTGTGCAGTACCGCACTGTAAAAACACATCAATAAGAACACCCAACAAAGTATTTGTACATTTTCCAAACAAGAAAATAATAAGAAATAAGTGGTTAAAACTCGCACGTCGAAACCCGAACGGTATATATATATATATATATATATATATATATATATATATATATATATATATATATATATATATATATCTTGAGAGGAGTGTTGCCGTGTAATCAAAACATCAATTGTACTTTCTTTGGGTTCTCGGCAATTAATAAACGAAAGTCATTCGTCAATACATCTATATTTCGAACCTTAAGCGGTTCTTCTTCAGGATGCTAAAATTATATAAAAATTACCTTACAACATTAACATAAAAATTTCTAACTTACATCTGAACAATACTCAAAAAAACAACAAAATGAACATGACAAAACCTCAAAAGGAACTCCAAATTCCCCTTAAATTTGAAAAATATTACCAACCAGACCGTGTTCAATAGTTTGACAAGGAAGCAATTTGTAGGTTATATTTCATATATTTGGTATATGGGTATTTGGGTTGTTCACAGAACCCTCATTCGACAACTGGAAGATGAAAAGAAGAGTGAACAGGTCTATATAACAACAATATTTATGCGTTGGTCTCATCGATCAATCGTGGTGCACCAATTATGTCCAAAGATAGTAAATAACTGTATATGTTACTTAGATTACTGATGTCAGTCTTTCTGTTTATGTTATTGACCCTTTCATTGATGTAACACATTTCCAGGAATGTTCTTTTATTCTGATTCAAACTAGTGCATAACACTTTTGTATCCTCAAAATTGAACTGATGGTTCATGGAAGAGGCATGACCAGCCAGAGCACACCTATCAGGCTGAAGTCTTATGTCACTTTTATGGATGGCTATCCTTCTTTTTAATGCCTGGGAAGTTTGTCCTACATATACCAATCCACAATCCCTACACTGTATCTCATAAACACAATCAGAAAAACAATGAATACTGATTTTATCTTTCATATTGCTGAAAAGTTTTCCTACTGTGAATGGATTATATTTAGCTATTTTAACGTTCTTAATCTCTCTGAATATAAAAGTTAGTTTTGTTGTTAAATTTGGAATGAAGGGTAGTGAGACATATTTAAAGTTTTCGGTTGAGACTTGACTACCATTATCATGTGATCTTACAGCAGTTTGTGTTGCTCCATTGTTGTGTTGTGATTGTGTAGTTGTGCTGTTGTTATTTACTATATTATTGTGGTTGTCTGTTATTCAATTCAGAATTAAAACTTTATAGCATTTTTCGAAATAATGGCTACCCGAACCATTTTCTGAACAAATGTTTCTGCTCAAATCGAAAAAACACGCTACTAAGTAATATTTTAACAAGAACCATGAGTGCTGGTGGCAAAAACTGCACGAATGCTTTTTGTTAAAAAAATATTACTTTGCATTGCGTTTTTTTCGATTTTTTTCACAGGAAAAATTAGTTGCCCGAATGGTATTTGACAAGACTATTTCATGAGTGACAGCTGTCAAGTTGGTCCGCGGGTAAACTCGAACGAACTGCTGACAGGTGCTGTCATACAGTTTTTTCATCTAGAAGCTATTTTTAATTCAAATTTTCGCGTTTTTGATTGATGGAAATTAGGACGAGGGAAATAGTCAGTATAAAATTTTCATAAAGATATTCGTAGGTAGTTACAAAGTCTAATAAGAAAATATGGCCAAACGTCACTAAATTGATAATTGAATGAGACCTTCTTACCTGCTCTCTCAGTTTTCATCGAATCCCAGACGTTGCAGTTGAAATCGTCGTAACCTGCCAGTAGAAGTCTACCGGATTTACTAAAGGCGACACTCGTGATGCCGCATATTATATTATCGTGACTGTACATTGCCAGTTCTTGATCTGCTCTGATATCAAACAGGCGGCATGTGGCGTCATCACTACCCGTCGCAAAAGCGTACCTGCAAGAACAGCAAAACTTAAATAAAGGAAAACCATTATCAACAAATATAAACTGAAACTGTGTTATAACAATACTAATAATATAAACTTATTGTCATAGTAAAATACTCAGAAATTATACAAGACACAATAAAATAAGAATACTAACATAGCCAAGAAATTATATATGCTGCTTAATGTTCTCTAATCACTTGGTAAACCATGATTATACACTATATAATAATTGATACAAATTGTCAACATGTTCTGGGCGAAGGAAACATTATCAAGAATAATATTTTGGTCAGGTTTCATACAAGACAGAAGAGAGATATGTTGATAATTTATATGCATTATAAATATATAGTGAAATTTCAAGCCAAGTGTTAATTCAATCAAGAATAATTCATATAGTTTTTTTCTTGAAAGACACAACACTTGTACTAAACTAGGAGCCAATTGCTTGTTCCCTTTCTGTCAAATCCAAATAATGCTAGGAGTAGAAACTCTTCTTGTTATTAGTACTTTCCCATTAATGTGAAATAATAACAGTGTGTCATATATAAAAAGACCAGGCAGAGTGAGTATGTTGTTTGATCTCAAATAACTACAATAATGTCTTCCAAAACATCAGTATGATCTGAAGCTCTTGTATTATGAGAATGCAACCTGCTCATGAACTAAAGAAAATATCATAACTCAGGAGAACCTGCAAATTGGCATGAGAATTTTAATATATTTCGTAATAATATCGTTCGTAATATCAATGTTGTATTAGTTGATCCTTATTAGTATATATATATATATATGTATATATATATATATATATATATATATATATATATATATATATATATATATATATATATATATATATATATATGTTCAATGTTCGACACGAACATTGAACAAAACTATCTAAAATTCAAGAGTAGTTTCAACATATATATGAAAGCATCAGGATTGGACACCAAAGATGATGATGCCAAGGTTGCAATTTTCCTAAACGTTGCTGTTGAAGAAGGCCAAGATGTCTTCAACACATTGCCAATTTTGGAATCCGACAAAGGGAAGTACAAAGAAGTAATACAAGCCTTCGATAATTACTGCAGACCCCTTAGAAATGAAGCATATGATGACTTCAAATTTAGCACAAGATGTCAACAGGAAGGAGAAGATTTTGATCATTTTCTCACAGACATCAAGATGCTAGCGAAACAGTGTCAATTTGGGGAAATGACTGACAGATTCGTGAGAAATAGAATCGTGGCAGGAGTAACAGACAGCGAACTACAAGAAAGATTGTTCAGAATACAGAATCTTACTTTGCTAGTTGCTGAATAAACATGCAGAGCCTCGGAAGCAAGAAAGAGACAAATGAAAGTCATAAGAGGGAACGAAGTGGATTCGATAAGTTATAAAAGCAGCACCATGTGGCAAGTGTCGTCCAGGCATGTATCAAGGAAATGTCCAGCCTATGGAAAAACATGTAACTCATGTGGAAAATTAAATCATTATGCCTCATGCTGTAGAAACAACTCAGAAAATGGAAAAATTCAAAGAAAGGAGGATAAGAAGAGAAAAGGAGAGGAAAAACACAAGAATGGAAGAACGGTCTATGAAGTTGAATACAACGAAGAGACAGAGAGCAGCAGTGGTGAAGCTGAACCTTATATAAGTAACATTGAATTGGACAGCATTAATAGTAAGAAAAATAACTCTGATATATGGACAGCAGATGTCGACATAGATGGTGAGTCGATTAAATTCAAAATCGATACAGGGGCTAACTGCAATTGTTTGCCATTGACCTTTGTAAAACAACTTAGATTAGAGAATAAGATTGTAAATAGTAGATTAAGCTTAAATACCTATGGTAACAACAAGGTAAATGCAATGGGTTACATAAATTTGGATTGTTATATTAAAAACAAAAGCTATAAAATAAGATTCATAGTAGTAGATTGTAACAACAGCATGCCTATTTTGGGATTGAACACTAATGTAACAGGATTAATAAGAAAGGTAGTTCAAAAGGGAAAAACAAGTTCATATCCCAAAGTAAACATGTTTTTGAAGGTACAGGTAAAATCCCTTTTACATATAAAATTGTTTTGAGTAAAAATGCACAACCAGTAAGTAGTGGTTGCCGGAGAGTACCTGAAGCATTAAAAGCTAGATTGAAAGATGCGTTAGTTGATCTTGAAAATAGGGGTATCATTTCTAAAATAGAAGAGCCTACAGAATGGGTCAACCATATTGTTATAGTTGAGAAGCCATCAGGGGCTTTAAGAATTTGTTTAGACCCTACTCATTTAAATCTTTCCAGAATGATGTAGGCTTGCTTCGAATCCGTTTTTTTATTTTCTTATTGAACGTTAGTTTTGCCTTAGTTTCCTTAATGTTCTTTGGAAGTATATTGTAGAGTAAGGGTGCCAGGTAGGTATGTGATTTCGAACCGATAGTCTTCTTGGCATAGGTAAAGGGATGTTTGGAGACCTCATATCTTTTCTAGTTTTTGTAGACACATGTAGCTGATGTTGGTCCATAAGAAGGGCACGGGCGTATAGTTGGCGCACAGTAAACATGTTTGACCCGTATAGATTTTCTGTTGGGTAAGTAATGGGCTTATGGTACGTAATTTTTAACATCCATTTTTGAGCTACTTCTATTCCTTTATAATACGAGTTTGCTATCCCTCCCCATGATAGTATAACATAATTCAAATGCGGTTCAACCAGTGCTTGATATACTTTCGTCAGTTCGTCTTTCTCAAAAAAAAAGTTTTGAATTTACCTAGAAACGATCTTATTTTCTTGACTACAAATTACAAGATATGCTTGTTCATTCCATTGTAGGATATAGAGATATACGTGATAATTAAAGATATTCATAAGAGGAACGAAACGAAACCGTTAATAAAGAAGTTCAGTATTATAACTGAACGGTAGTTTATACATATCTTTTTTGAAGATACTAATAGGTCAAATTTTGAAAAGTTGGAAACAGTTGTTAAGTATTGGAATGGAAAAATAAATAGATAACCAGGGAATACAATTGGAGCCAGAAGATTTTCTGTAAGGAATTTCAGATGACATACCCAGGTCCAAACTCTCCTCAATAATTACTAAGCATAGATATTTAACTGTCCTAGAGTACTACATTGAACTAGTATAATTATATAGAAATATGTTCTTGTGATTAACATGTTGCCTCGAACTAGTTACAAACATATAGCAAGATGTTTTAATATTAAGTTTTAATTTATGCCTGGCCAGCCATTTCCCAATCAGGCGTAGATCATTCTTCATTTGCTCACAAATTGTATGATATGAGGCACCAAAATTCAACAGTACAGTATCGTCAGCATAGAGATTTACAGATACATCCCTTCAAATTAAGGGACGAAATTGAACACCAAAAACAGAACTAGAATTTCTATGACACGCGTCGATCAGGTGTGGGCAGCAATATTACCATCGTTGGAATCTGCAAGTTGACTAGATTTATAGTTCAAATCTACCTGTTGAAAATACAACCACAGTTGATTTTCCAAGATTAATCAAAAGAATATACCATTTTTCCTCAGTATTTATTACTATTTCTGATATTCAGTATTGAGTATATATTTTTAGCTACCATAAAAATAGAAATAGTTAATAAATTACAAACAGAATGCTTGTTATATTATGTTAAACTTCAGTCAACGTTTTTGCGTCACAGGGGTTTCATTAAGGTGGTGCTCCCCCAAAGAAAAGTTTCCAACTTTTGTCAACACAAAAGTTCGCAATTTTTCTTTGATGGAGACCTGCATTTACAGAAACTTTTGTTACCAACACGTGTTGACATCACAAAAGTTTGCAATTTTTCTTTGATGGAGACCTGCATTTACACAAACTTTTGTTACCAACACGTTTTGACAACACAAAAGTTGGCAATTTTTTTTGGTGGAGCACCACCTTTATACATAAGATCAGTCACTGTGCTCAAGCAAGCAGGGAATATAAACACCTAATATAAGATAACTCATAGCGGAAATAGACGAATCATATAAGAATTTTTCGAAACTTACACAGAACTCAGCAATCACAAACGCAATAACATATTGCGGAAGTTGATTGGTAAACTATACTGGGATTATTTAATTTAGAATTGTACAATGAATTAACGGTTTTTTCACGATGAATAATTTTTATAAACCCTTCCATTTATGTAGAATTGAATATATTTAGAAAGGAACGTTATTATTATTAACTTTTTCACACATATTCACTAAACAAAAACAGTCTTCTGAAACTCGCCAATATTAATTCTAAAAACAAATCCAATAAGTATTAAAATAAGAAACGGTGTCATGGGACACTAGGTAGGAAAGAAGTTCCTTCGGATAATATAGAAGCAACACAATTTGCAAAAAAGAAACTTGTGAGCCTCGGGACGCTCATGATAACTTATACTAATCCAAGTTGAAATAATGAATATTGAACTGTGGGGCCAAGAGCTGCAACGAGATTGTAAATGAATAAATGAAAAGAGCCTGGAGTCACCTCTGGAATTCGAACCCAGTAATACGATACCAGTGTTCAGTACTCAAACCACTCGGCCGTCAATACAATATATAACGTATTATATTCATATTTTTGGTAGTATTTTCCCTGAAAATAATATTGCACTGTACAGGAAGTCAATAGTGAAGTGGGGGAGTGGTTTTTATATCGGTTTTAGACCTCCTGGACCACGATTTGCTAAATTTATATATATATATATATATATATATATATATATATATATATATATATATATATATATATTTTATTTGGTTATTGACTGTCCAGTAATGTTTAATTAATGAATTATTGGGATATCAGTCAGGTAAGGTCTAAATGATAATACTCTTTGAAACGTTCAAGCTTTCGGCTTATTTATTGCCTTCCTTAGGAACCTGGTAAGTATGATGAAGCAATGTAATGAAATTACTATATTTGTTTCTTTTCTAACTTACGTTAAGTGAGGTTATAAAATTTAAAATTCGCTGCTACCATAATCTCACCAATTTGGTGGTACAATTTTATGCATAATGCATTTGATTTATATACATTCAAAGACGTTCACAATCAAAACTTAAAAGTTAGACGATTTAACAAAAGACGTGACACATGATTTAAAAATTTGTTGCATATCCTATATTACCAACATAGATTTAGTTCCAGCGTTCGCTGCCAACATCAGTTCCTACTTCCACTATGATGTATTTTATAGTAGTTATTAAATCAGAAATTTGTAGTTAATATGATTCCAGTTATTAGTTGATATCATTACTCAAAAACAAAATCCAAAAAAAATCACTCAAATGAGTAATGATATCAACTAATAACTGGAATCATATTAACTACAAATTTCTGATTTAATAACTACTATAAAATAAATCACAGTGGAAGTAGGACCTGATGTTGGCAGCGAACGCTGGAAATAAATTTATGTTGGTAATATAGGATTTGCAACAAATTTTTAAATCATGTGTCACGTCTTTTGTTAAATCGTCTAACTTTTAAGTTTTGATTGTGAACGTCTTTGAATGTATATAAATCAAATGCATTATGCATAAAATTGTACCACCAAATTGGTGAGATTATGGTAGCAGCGAATTTTAAATTTTATAACCTCACTTAACGTAAGTTAGAAAAGAAACAAATATAGTAATTTCATTACATTCCTTCATCATACTTTCCAGGTTCCTGAGGAAGGCAATAAATAAGCCGAAAGCTTGAACGTTTTAAAGAGTATTATCATTTAGACCTTACCTGACTGATATCCCAATAATTCATTAATTAAATATATATATATATATATATATATATATATATATATATATATATATATATATATATATATATATATATATATATATATATATATGAGTAGAGCAGAATTATCGGTATAGCCCGCTTATATGGAAGCAGCCGTTGACACGTGTTTCGGACTCTTTGGTCCTCATCAGAACGGCGTAGCCAAGCATTGGATTGAAAACTTGGAGATGAAAATAGCACAACAAACGAAATCCCCTGCTACGGA
>JARQZK010000103.1:162500-300056 GCA_030704885.1 Cynegetis impunctata
TAGTATCTTCCAGGTACTCTTTAACTGTATAATATCCCTTCTTAATCAATAAAATTTTGACCGACAGTTCAAAGGCTTTAATAGATTTGATATCTGATATCTTCTTGGGGAGTTTATTATAGTACATGATGCCCATATAGTCGGGACATCTTTTATATTTTGATGTAAGATGCTATTCTATTCTTAGTTGGTCAGAATTTCGAGTGATGTATTCATGTATATCCTTATTTCTATCTATTACCCCGATTTTATTAGTTATATACATGAGTAGTTTGAATATATATACAGAGGCACATGTAAGTATTTCATGTCTAATAAAATGTGGCTTGCTAGTATATAGACGGTTGATATTGAAAATTGCTCTTATTATTCTTTTTTGGCTGATATATACCCTGTTGAAGTCTGTCGACGATCCCCATGCAATTATGTTATATGCCATGTGTGAGTATGCCAAAGCATAATAGACACTTAATAAGTTCTGCTCGTACAGACTTCTTTTTAAATTGATTATGGCGTAATAGGCACTATTCATTTTGTTGCTGATATGCTCTATACATGTCTTCCAGTTCAGTTCTCTATCTAAAAACGTTCCTAAATACTTGATGTTTTCTGAGAAAGGAATTTGTTTTCCCTCTATTTCCACCTTTATGTAGTTTTTTATTGTTCTTCTGTTACAAAAGTTTATACATATTGTCTTTTCTGCATTTAGTAGTAGACCATTTCTCTTCGACCATTTATTGAATTCTGTTGTTACTTGATTCATCATATTTTGGAGTTCTTGTTCGTTTTTTCCCGAGACCAGTATGCAGGTGTCATCTGCGTACATTACTAATTTACTCACACTGATGCTGTCAGGCAGATCGTTGGCAAACATTAAAAACAGCAGCGGACCAAGTGATGACCCCTGAACCACTCCCAATTTAATGATTAAATTGCCGTTTGCCGGCAAAGTTCCTTACGGCAGGCTTGGAGGAGATAGGGATTTTGCTGCGCGACCAAACTGAAAAATAAGTGACGACACACAAGCGAATATTGTATAATACCTTTCTCTTTCTTCAACCTTCAACAGAATTGAAAGTTCTAAAAAAAGAAAGCACTTCAACTATTGAAGAAAAAAATTTCTACTTGGGCTCTATCCAAATCTGATCTTGCGAAATTTCAAACACAAGCATTTGAAGCGGAACGTAAATTGAAACTACAGCATATGATCGAGAAATATGATTCTTTTTGAAGTTACAGAGTGAAGAGTGGAAACTAAAGAGAATTCACAAGATTAAAATACACAAACAACGATTATTATTAAATTTGAATCATAACTCAGATGACTGATTATTCATTAAGTTGGACGTTATATTTGCTTATCAGTGATAATCATTTTTATTATATATAGTTCATTTATACGATTGGCTGATATTTGGTTCTGTTGTTAGGTTTTATTGGTATTGTTTATGTTATAAATTTATAAATATGCATATGTACCTGGTATTGTTTGAGAAATTAAATATTTTATTGAATAATGCAAATTTGATTTATTAGTTGGAACCAGGAGATAAATAATATTAAATTCAATGATATATTTGATAGATACTGGATAATTAATAATAATTAGTTTATATATATATATATATATATATATATATATATATATATATATATATATATATATATATATATATATATATATATATATATATATATATATATATATATATATATATATATATTTATATATATATATATATATATATATATATATATATATATATATATATATATATATATATATATATATATATATATATATATAATATAGATATATATATATATATAATATTTATAATATTTGTCGACTTAATTAGATGTATTGTACTATGTTAATTTAAATTTTAGCTATGGATGACAACAACAAAAATTTTCTGATGAAGGCAACAGTGATTGCTGAAACGTTAAACATTTCTTAATGTGGATGTAAATATAGATATACCATCAGTTGTAAATAGACTTAAAATTACCCAAGAAAACAAATCAAGAAGAAAATATATGTAAAAGGTCTAAGAAATCAAGGAAAAATCCGAAAACCAAATATAATATATACAGGGTGACCCAGAGCTACGTAATCGGTCCATAACTTTTTTGTCATTGAAGATATCGATATGAAATTTTCAGAGCAAATATGATTTGACTAAGTCTATTTTTCAAAATTATTTCGAAGAAAATTGCACTTCCGGTTTTGCCGGAAGTGATATCAACTTTGTTATTTCAGATGGAATACCCTGTATATTTTTTGATTTTCGAATTTCTTATGTAATTTATAATAAAATTGTCATAACATTATTCATACTTAAAATGAACAGTTTTCGAGTTATTAATTTTTTTCGTAAAATTTTGACAGTTGCGTCTTCAACAAAAATAGGCTATAACTTCTTTGTAAGTAGGTCTATTGGTATGCGGTTTAAATTTTTGTAACCTTGAAACATTGTTTTATTTAATCCACAAAATTTTCCATATTTCTAACTTATTATTTGATAAAATCTAGGGTGAAATTGGCAAATTTCAAACGTTAATAACTTTCTCATTTCTAATGGAATGCTATGTATATTTTTGCATTATCAAATTTGCTATTTAATTACCATTCGATTTGTATAACCATTCCCTATACCTAAAGTTGATAATAACAAAGATATTTCACTATTTTGTAATAATTTATATATCAATACACTTGAGAAATCGACTAGCGAGTTATTTTTGACGTATCCATGGATACCAATTACGAAAATTGTTTAAAATTTAATATGTGACGTTACACTTGGGTGGGGGGAGTCTCACAAATGTGACCAGCTGTGACAAGGACGGGGGGAGGGTAAAAAAATCCGGAAATTCTTGTGACGTAAAGTATGGATGACCCCTTATTAGTTTTCATAATTGATATATAATTTTCTAGTGCACTATATTTAGCGAAGTACATCGTATTTAACATCAAGTTGGACTAATGTTTAAGACCTAATTCATATGTATATTTTTGTAAAATTCGAAAAATGTTAATTATATTATGTAGTCATCCATTTTGATGAGATTTTGATTTATGAGAATGATTATAACCCATATTTCAAACAAACTGCAGGACACAGCAATTAAAAAATAATTATATATTTTTATAATATATATACTTTGCAGAAGTGCTCTTCTAAAGACTAGAAACCTTTTTTTTAAAGTTTATACTTGATTCTAGAAACCTCATTTAGCGATTAGGAACTACTGCAGTTTCAGATTAGGGAAATCAACGGCAGATGAAACGTTCAAACTAGAGCAGATTCTAGAAAAATGCTTTCGCAAACCATCACAATTCATGAACAATGTGTTTAATTTGAAGAGGTATATAACAACTTGTATTTAGCAAAACATGATCTAAATGGAACACTTAACCTTAAGTAATACTTGGAGCAGAGTTTAAACAAATCAAATATTTTTTGGATTAATTGGATCGATACATGATGTAAATTAATAAACATATCAAAATGACGGTTTATAAAAACAATCAAAAGTCGGATTTACATCATGCAAACCATTTAATCCAAGAAAATCACACATTCAATTTAGACTTTAAAATATTAAATGCTAACAGTAAAGGAATTGAACTTAATTTTCTACAATCATTACAGATAAATAATAATAATAATAATAATTTATTGCAACAATTCTACATAATGTGTGAGTCAAAAAAAAAATATAATAATACATGTAACTGTAAATGCATTTTACTTATTTATTTTCTTATGATTCCCATAGTTTTGGATCTCTTCGAGGGTAGTATCTTCCAGGTACTCTTTAACTGTATAATATCCCTTCTTAATCAATAAAATTTTGACCGACAGTTCAAAGGCTTTAATAGATTTGATATCTGATATCTTCTTGGGGAGTTTATTATAGTACATGATGCCCATATAGTCGGGGCATCTTTTATATTTTGATGTAAGATGCTATTCTATTCTTAGTTGGTCAGAATTTCGAGTGATGTATTCATGTATATCCTTATTTCTATCTATTACCCCGATTTTATTAGTTATATACATGAGTAGTTTGAATATATATACAGAGGCACATGTAAGTATTTCATGTCTAATAAAATGTGGCTTGCTAGTATATAGACGGTTGATATTGAAAATTGCTCTTATTATTCTTTTTTGGCTGATATATACCCTGTTGAAGTCTGTCGACGATCCCCATGCAATTATGTTATATGCCATGTGTGAGTATGCCAAAGCATAATAGACACTTAATAAGTTCTGCTCGTCCAGACTTCTTTTTAAATTGATTATGGCGTAATAGGCACTATTCAATTTGTTGCTGATATGCTCTATACATGTCTTCCAGTTCAGTTCTCTATCTAAAAACGTTCCTAAATACTTGATGTTTTCTGAGAAAGGAATTTGCTTTCCCTCTATTTCCACCTTTATGTCGTTTTTTATTGTTCTTCTGTTACAAAAGTTTATACATATTGTCTTTTCTGCATTTAGTAGTAGACCATTTCTCTTCGACCATTTATTGAATTCTGTTGTTACTTGATTCATCATATTTTGGAGTTCTTGTTCGTTTTTTCCCGAGACCAGTATGCAGGTGTCATCTGCGTACATTACTAATTTACCCACACTGATGCTGTCAGGCAGATCGTTGGCAAACATTAAAAACAGCAGCGGACCAAGTGATGACCCCTGAACCACTCCCAATTCAATATTATATTCTTCTGATGTATGTCCATTATGTTCTATAATTAATTTTCTGTTGCTGAGGAAGGAGTATACTGATTCCGCAATCTTTCCCCTGATTCCCATATTGTAAATTTTTCCAATCAATCTTTGCTTCTCTATCGTGTCGAAAGCTATACTGAAGTCGAAGAAGAATCCGACGACCAAATTACCTTTATCCAGTTCTGAGTATATGTACGCAATGCAATCCACAATTGCTGTCTCGGTAGACTTTGCTGGTATAAACCCATGCTGATGTGTTTTGAGGATCAACTTATGCAAGAAATGAAAGAAGCAAAACAAATCTCTACTAAACAAACAACAAGGATCATAAAAAATGATAACTTATGGTACAACAATAGTATTAAATACAAAATCAAAAAAAGAGACAAAATATACAAAAAAATTAAAATAAGGAAAACAGAAACTATAAAAATACAATTATTGAATTGAAAAAAAAATATTCAGAAGTAAGCATTTAATTTAAATATTAAGATTACTCAATGAAATTTATATTTTAAGATGGTATATTATAATTCATTAAGTTTATATATAATTATAATAGATTCCTCTACGATAACAGTTATGACTGATTTGTAGTTGTATTATATAATAAATAAAAATAAATAAAATAAATTCAAGTAAATACAAACATTCAGGTATCCTATAGAATAGACAAATTGATCATACTACAAGCCCCCTTCTGAATATTTTTAAAATTACCGAACTACCTGACTAGCAGTTTAGAATGGGTTTTTCCATTTTACCAATTATTTGTAACCATCCGTCTTATTACCCTTTCTACAGAATTGGTCATCTATTTATTTCTTGTATTAGATATAACGGAGAAATATATTTAGTTTGCATTTAGTATCTGACGAAGGTGAAGTTTCACCGAAACATGCATCATGCGTATTTTATTTAATGAATGTGTAAATTGTTTTTATAAACCATGATTTGATATAAATAAAATTTTCCCGAAGATTTTAATATCTATAATGGAATAAAACAAGGAGATTAATTTTCTGGTGAAACAGTCATGAGAAATTTAGCAACGAACCCTGAAGAACTCTTCAATTAAAAGAGTTTTAATATATAATACTAAATAAATAATTGGTTTGCCAAATTCGACTTCCCAAAATGCAGGCGGCCGAAGGCCGCATTTTGGCAAACTTATGAAGCCGAGATAAGGAGATCGGCCCCGTCGATCGCCCACGTCCTTTCCGTACTGCTTAGGCTACGTCTCGCCTCGATCCGAGACGCCGATCTTCGATATCGAACGTTTAAAGTTTGACGTTTCTCCGAAATTCGCGAAAACGGCTGCATTATCGACGCTTAAGAACTATTTTCGCGTCAAATAGACTCGATTTCACGTGACCGCCTTTGGAGCCGATAGTTGGACGGGTTGAATTCTATCGAGAAGTTTCGGCACGGCGAGTCCCAATGAGGTCGTAGCATCTAGCCGATACCGCACGAAATCGAAATTGACAGCGAGCAGATGGCGCGCCCGTTCGACAGAGACAGGGACGAGCTCAGCACTTGACGCGTCGCGTACCGTTCGACAGAGGCAGGATTTGCGCTCATCGTGGTTCGGGAACCTATATTTTCATCGATCTATAGTTTTCACGGATCTATTTAATAGGCGGGGGGCCTCTCACTAGTTTATACTTATTAGATTACCCATGAAGTCTGATAAATAATATTGTTTTTAGGTAGCAATGATATTGGGGGTGTCTGGTGCCCGTAGAAGAGAAGAATTGTACAACATTACCATGAATGATATTCAAGAACAAAAGGGTTTATTCATTGTAAAATTACCCAACACAAAAACAAATATCCAGCGCACCTTCACTGTTATTAACAAACCCGACGAAAAAATACCATATTCGCAAATTTTGCGTAATTATATCCAGCTACGTCCACCACAAGTGAAATCAGACCACTTGTTCTTGCAATATCGCAATGGAAAATGTACAATTCAGGTTGTTGGGAAAGGAACAATTGGAGGCTGGCCTTTGAAAATCGCCGAATATTTAAAATTGTCGAATCCTGAGAGGACTTCGGCGGCCCTTTTGGCAAATACTGGTGTTGATGTTCTCGGATTAAAGAGACATGGAGGCTGGCGTTCCTCTACAGTGGCCGAAAGTTATGTAGAAGATTCTCTTCAAAACAAAATTGAATTTGCCGATGAAATTTTGCATAATAATGATTTAAATGCAACTTCAGTTTCATTTAACAATGCAAATACAGAACAAACAAGTGGAATTTCTTTAAGTAATTTAACAAACTGCACTGTAAACTTTAATATAAATAAATGATTTGTTAATTTATCTTTTATACGACCTACCTAATAAATAATAAATAATTTGCAATTTGAATTTTTTATACTCATAGCTTAATTCACTGATGCCCGAACGGTAAGTAATTACTTACCGTTCGCTGAACGATAAGTAATCACTTACCGTTCTGGCATCAGTAAATGAAAATCGTGCAAAAATGTTTACTTAATTACTCATTGAAATACATTTTGAAAGCTGGAGTATTGAAAATCAATGTATTGCTGAAATTATTTTATACATTAACTTGTAAAAGATGTTCCGTCAAATGATCAGCCATAATTCGATGAACTTTAATAACAAAAACGTAAATGAGTTCAGATATTTCTTCTGACTGCTTTAATTCTGTCTGCCTCATTTTGAAACACGATAAAATGAACCATCGAGAAAGATCAAACGCCTGTTGGTGAAAAAGGAGAAGATATTACTTACCCGTTGGGGAAAAATGTAACCGCATTAATATCCGATTCATGCCCAGGGAAAGTTTGCTTGCATACGCCGTCCCTGATGTCCCACATCTTTGCGGAAGCATCGCAGGCGCCGGAAACGAATGTGCGCATATCCGGAGCAAGAGAGAGGGACATTACGTCACCAGTATGACCTGAAATGAAAGAATATCCGATGAAAAAAAATTCAACCAAAGTGTTAGAAATAATGATACATGGATGGGTGTGGTAGGAATTAATGTATTTATAGCAAATTTGTTTTAGATCGCCATTCCAAATCTTTTTTTTTATTGGGCGTACGCGTCATCAGAATTCAACAATAAATCGCAAATTTCCCAAAATAATAATGAGAAGACTGAAGCCCAGGTTTGAATCACTTTTTTAATAATGATGCAATCGTTATGAGATTCTTAGTACATTATAAAAGGCTTATAGCCAGTGTTGCCAATTTAGCGACTTTGTCGCTAGATCTAGCGACATTTCGTTTTCTACAGCGACTTGAATTATGTGTCTAGCGACAAAAAAAAAATCTAGCGACTATTCTTACGACTTCAGAGTTTAAATAAAACAATAAATAAGTATTTTAACTATCTTCATAAAATATGGCACGATCTGCGTTCCGAAATCGGATATCATTCTGACAAGTCTGATGTCTTTTTTCCACTTGTAGCAACTTGTTTGAATGAAATAGAAAGGATATTCAATGCCATGAACGTTACAGAATCGAAGTTTCGAAATCGAATGAGTCTGAAGTCATTGAACTCTATTTTAATGATTAAATACTCTTTAAGAAGAACCAATAAAAGCTGATAGTCCAGGATCCATCGCCCATTTTTGCACGTGATTACTATCAAGCTAATTTTCCGTGAGTAGCTTTATTTTGATGAGACGCCCACTAATTTACTGTACGAAACTCTCGATTGTGGTAGCAGAGGTAACAAGGATAAAATATGTTGATTTGATGGTTCTCAAATATTTATTACTAACTGAATTTTTTTTTGTTCAATCTCAAGATAATTATCTAAATTATTCGAAAAAATATTTGTCCTACAAAATCTATGGTTTGATCAAAGAGTCCCCTCTTTCCAATATGTATCGATAACGGGGTCATCATAAATGATTACTAACCAGCTAATTTTTTTTTTTTCACTTAGTTAATATTTATATAATTCAACAGACATATTGACCTACAAATTGCGTGGTACGTTATCCCGGTCCTACGCTCAGAAATTGTTGATACCACAAGACCATTTTTTTCATTACTAACTGTAGGACAAAAATATTACATAATAGGTTAGTGTGTTCTCTGCCCACATGAAACAACGTCCTACAAGAAAACAGGTATGTATCACTAGTCCGACAAGAATTGTCATTTTTTCGTTTTCCTATTTGTAAAATAAGATACGAGTGAAAAAAGCTGTTTTAAAATTTAAACAACTTTATTTTTTAGTAAACCAGGTACAAAAATTTGTGTATTTATATATATATATATATATATTTATATATATATATATATATATATATATATATATATATATAAAAGTTAATCTTCATCAGATTCATCTGATAACTCTTCGCTACTAACATCGCTGTCATTTTCATCTGTTTCACTTTCCTCACTCGTGATATTATTTCTCAAGACAAAATAAAACACGTGGTCGACTGAGAAAATGTTTGCAGGCTTATGGACGACACTAACGTGGGATACCTAACACGCAGTAAGCAATGCTCAGCGCATGCGTACCGCCGTACCGGTGTCACTCAGCTGTGGTAGCAAAATACAGAAACCCAAGTGACACAAATTTTTTTTTGTTAATTTTTTGTTGAATTTAAATTGACGATTATTAATTTTTCTAACTTCTTTTAAATTTTTGAAAATAATCAAATCGAGATATTGTATCATTGCTACCTCTGTTAGCTACCACAATTGAGAATTTTCGCATAGGAAAAAGTTGGGCGACTCATCGAAACGAAGCTATTCACGAAGATTCAGCTTGATAGTAATTATTTTTATATCAAGGATCTGTACTACTACTTTTTAGCGTAGGACCGGGATAACGTACCACGCAATTTGTACGACAATATGTCTGTTGAATTATATAAATATTAACTAAGTAAAAAAAAAATCAGCTGGTTAGTAATCATTTATGATGACCTCGTTATCGATACATATTGAAAAGAGGGGACTCTTTGATCAAACCATAGATTTTGTAGGACAAATATTTTTTCGAATAATTTAGATAATTATCTTGAGATTGAACAAAAAAAATTCAGTTAGTAATAAATATTTGAGAATCATCAAATAAACATATTTTATCCTTGTTACCTCTGTTAGCTACCACAATGTAGAGTTTCGTACAGGAAATTATTGGGCGTCTCATCAAAATAAAGCTACTCACGGAAAATTAGCTTGATAGTAATCAAGTGCAAAAATGGGCGATGGATCCTGGACTATGATATGATTACGAAATACCAATTGATGTGCTGAATAATATTGGGACCAATAAATCATATTCATTTGCCAAACGTACATCGCAGCCTCAGCCATCAACTTCAGGTATTAATTCCAGTTCAAGAACGTATACATTAACCATTTCAGATTATAAGTGATAGTTTTGATGATGAATGCAAAAATTTTCTTCATTTGGTGGCAATAAATAATATTTCGTGTAAAATTTTATTTTTAGTATTTATTTCTTGACTTCGTTTGTTAAATAATTGTTTTTTATAGTTTTCAATTGTTTTATACCGATCAAAAATATTATTCTGTCTAATTAAATCAAATTATTTTCTTTTATTCCAACGGACCAAAAAACTGTGCCCCATTCTACCGTGCGTAAAACAATATAGAATTATTAGAGGTACGTGAGAGAATACCACTAAGTTTCCATCGCTAGCGCTCAGTCTACTGGGACCATTTAGCGACTTTTGATCTTTGTCCATAGCTAGCGACATCTAGAGACTTTTCAAGGGCACGTTAACGACTTTTTGACATGTAGACTTGTCAATACTGCTTATAGCCCAGTCATTATAGGTTTTGACTGCGGAAAAATTCCTAGTGAGCTGAAATTTTGCAAACACCTTTATTACGGCATTTTTATGAATTTGTGAAAATTCGACATTAATATCGTGCCGGATAAAAAGTTATACAGGTCAAAAGGTCGCGGAAATCAGTTTTCCGGGAATATCTCGCGATCTATTGCTCGGAGGTCAATAGAGGTCATAACAAAAATTGTTCATAGTGCAATTATCTACAAAAAATGCTTTGTGCATTTTTCTGTAAGACCGACCGTTTTTGGAGTAGAGCGCTGAAAAAGCGACTAGAATGCATTCACATACAACTCTATTGCTTTTTATTCATGTTTTTAAGTATATTAAAAACTTTTTAATGCTCGGGGATTTTGTGGAAAATAAATTTATATTATAGAGGTTTGGGAACTTTGTAAAATCTACTATATATTATCAAACGACCTCCACTGGCAGATATATCCTTTTTTTACGTCTTGAGTGTTAAAGACGTTATTTTTAGTAGTTTCATGCTCTTGTACAATTTTCACAATGTTTTATATGTAGTGAATTAATGTCGGATACTGTGATTTCTGTGAATGTTCAACAGCATATTTATCGAGATTATTATCAAATACAAACCTGCAGTGAGACTCCGTGCACTATAGTATTCTACCTGTAGCTTTCTATAATAGAATTCTACTGTAGAAAGCGACAATCGCGTTTGACGGCACTCTGTGTTACAATTGCCTTCTCTTCGGGTATTTCCGGAATTTGTAGAGTAATTTGTTATTTTGAAAGTTTGCAATACTGATATTTTCATTTAATAAACGTCAATTTTTATGTGTCATTTCTATTTTTCTAAAAAAATACTTACAACACTTATCTCTTTGATTCAAGTTTAATTTTCAAATATGATTAGAAAACACCTGAATTGTAGGGCAAGAAATAATTTTTAAGTTATGACAATAACATACATTTTTCCAATCCCAATTCAATGTACAGCCTCGTCTTCCGCAACATATTTTTTTCCCATCATTTTTAGCAGTCTTTTCTCTAAATCCGACAAACAGAAAAAATCTTGGTCCTCCAACAGTTTTGTTTATTATTTGGCAATCATTACAATTAGTTTAAACTAGTGAGAGGCTCCATCGCCTATTGAATAGATCCGTGAAAAATAAAGATCGATAAAAATATAGTTTCTCGACCGCCAAGGAGTGCTAAGCCCGTTCCTGCCTCTGTCGAACGGGCGCACCATCTGCTCGCTGTCAATCTCGAATTCGTACGGAATCGGCTAGATACTACGACCTCATTGGGCCTCGCCGTGCCGAAACTTCTCGATAGAATTCAACCCGTCCAACTATCGGCTCCAAAGCCGGTCACGTGAATTCGAGTCCATGTGACGCGAAAATAGTTCTTAAGCGTCGGGAATGCAGCCGTTTTCGCGAATTTCGGAGAAACGTCAAACTTTAAACGTTCGATATCGAAGATCGGCGTCTCGGATCGAGGCGAGACGTAGCCTGAGCACTATGGAAAGGACGGGGCCGATCTCCTTATCTCGGCTTCATAAGTTTGCCAAAATGCGGCCTTCGGCCGCCTGCAGTCGAATTTGGCAAACCAATTATTTATTTAGTATTATATATTATTCAGCTAGCTCAATAGTTTAATAAATAGCTTTAAATCGTCGTCAAGAACTTTTATATAAATATGCAACAATCAAACATATTTTTCACTAAAGTTATTAATTTTATCAGTATTTCAGACATTCATTATTTTTATTTATAATTCAGAAACAATATAATAAAAGTTTCTTTGGTAGCTGATGATAAAAGGTATTTATTCGGTACAACTTACAAAGTTCCCCATAAGTAAAACATAAAATAATATAAATATTTTCGTGTAATCTGGGTAATAATACAACAGTATTACTCTTTTTTTTCCATCCTTCCACTGATTTTTTACCAAAACCTAAACTGTTTAGTTTTTGAGCAACCGTTTGCCACAGAAGATTTCCCTTGGCTTTTCCCTCTACTCAACTGAACTTATTGGTTATTAATTACGGCTTTTCGTCACATACATCTAGCAATAATTGTCAAATGTGCATATTTATAATTTTTAAAAATTATTTACCACTTTAACCCTCTCGGGTCACGAATTAAAACTATTGGAGCGAAAAATCTGAAATTTACTGTAATGCAACTTATGATTTTTTGAAAATTTTTGATGTTAAATTCAGTTTTTCAAAATGCTCCGTTTGGGCACTATTACATGTCCCCAATTGAGGACATCATGAGCTGATGGAGGAAAAAAAAATTCAGAAATATTTTTAGATGGTAAAATATCAATATGTTCCATTATTTATTTTATTAAATATATTTATATTATTTTTGCGCCCATTTTCGAAGTACTGAAGTGTATTAAATTCAACTTTTGCAGAATCAAAATAAAAGTGCTGTTATATTCACCTAGATGTTGCCTTTACCGCTAGTTCACAATGTCCTCAAACTAGTACGCCACACTTTCAAAAATCGCTGATTACAGTATGCACAAAAATCACCTAACGCAATTGCTTTGGAACAAGTCTACACTTATTTTGAACGTAAACAAACAGTTTTCAAACACATGGTCTAACGAATATAGCCAACAAAAAATAAACAGTAGAGCGCTACACTGCTGTCATAGCTACCCTACGGAATCCCATATTTCAAATGCATGATTATTTTTTCGATCAGCTTGAAGATGGCAGCATATATATTCATTCGGAAGAATATGATGTCCACAACTGAGGACAATGTGACAGAGGAGTAAGAGCAAGCGGTGCTTCATAGGAAAAAATCCAAAGTAGGTTGTCCTCAACTGAGGACAAGGTGAGCGAGAGGGTTAATAACAAACATTTATAATTAATAAACAAAACAAACTCAAAAATGACAGAACAACGATACTGTTGGACAGGCTAATTTGTTGCCAAAATAGAATACGACACGTCTATATACCTCGCCAGAAGTCGTGCGCGATACGTGCGCACGGAGTGCCAGTGGTATAGAAAGAAGGCGATTAATAGAATTCTATAGGACACAGAGTCCCGGTTCTGAGTAGTAAGATAAATTGATCCAGAACAGTGGGATTGGGAGTTAAAAATAACATACTCTTGCCAGTAACAACTTTATTAATACCATCACCGGATGATCTACTAAACACAAACTTTTTTAATTGTACAAAATGTCGATGCAAAAAAATTGGCTTGAGATGCTCAGAAGTTGGTGGACATTGTCGTGGCCAGTCATTCTTAAACGCGGAATCAACTAATGATGAAGATGTTGACTTAGGTATAGGGATAAGTCCACTCGATGTTTTGTCATTACAAAAACAGAGGGAATGTTGGTAAATGTTACACATACAATGGAATATACCTTTAATGATAGACAATACGTAAAACAGTTGCGTCACACATATCTACCAATATTAACAAATCCGGATACAAAAGGAAAATAACGACGTCACCTTGACATGACATTAATATAAGAACTAGACATTGACAGGAGACCGAAAAGAAACACAAGACATTGAAATTGCTGCTTGTTTTTAATGAGTGTTATTGTAATTGTGTTAAACGTAGAAATATCAAAGATGTGTAGGCCATTATTTGTGAAAATTTGTGTATTATTTATTGGCTTTTATTGCAGACAAGAAACTTAATTTTTTTTTTGCTGAAGAAGGAGGTATGACCTCCGAAACGTCCAATTTATATGTTTTAATTTCATTTTCAATAAATACCTATAACAGCCAATAATTTTTGAATTGATACACTTGATGAAAATAGGTTTATTTGTATGTATGTATGTTTGTATGTATGTATGTATGTATATATATATATATATATATATATATATATATATATATATATATATATATATATATATATATATACAGGGTATTTCTAAATAGATGCGAAAGATTTCAATGGGTGATTCTTTAGCAAAAATTAAGGGGCGTCTTTCATATAACTTTTTGTTCAACACCCTTTTCCCTCCAAGTTACAGCCCTTTGAAATTAGGTGAAAAAAATTGTTTTTATTCAATACATCCACTTTGGATAAATTTGGAAGAATGAAATTTGGCAGATAACAGCTGCTAATAAAATGGCAGTTTTTGAGTGTTTTTGTTACCCTTAAATGTAATCACAAGGGGCTGAAAAAAACAACCCCTATAATATTTTGCATCAGAACTTTTTAATACGCCTATATTTTCCTTTTTAAAAAATACATTCGAAAAGACAGACTCGATCTGCAACTTTTTTATGTCTTGACATTTAATCATAAAGTTGTTAGTTTGATCACAAAAAAATAAAATAGTGCTCAGACTATTTTCACATAAATTCACAGAGGTTATCATTTATTTAAAAAAAACAAGTAAGCTGCTGTCAAATGTCAAATAATTTGTTAATTGTTATTAGTAGTACAATTATTGTTCAATCCGCTCTAATTTGCAATATTCTTCAACTAAATAAAAAAATGTCATTCTTTCAATAAAGTTTTATTTAGTTGTGAAAAATGTTTGAAGTCATAATAAAACTGTCTAGAAATTAGAAAAAATCAGGATAATAAAACTATTTGTCATATGACTTCATTTGACAGCAGCTTACTTGTTTTTTTTTTAATAAATGATAACCTCTGTGAATTTATGGGAACAGTCTGAGCACTATTTTATTTTTTTGTGATCAAACTAACAACTTTATGATAAAAAGTCAAGATATAAAAAAGTTGCACATTGAGTCTGTCTTTTCAAATATATTTTTCAAAGAGGAAAGTATAAGCGCATTAAAAATTCTGATGCAAAATATTATAGGGGTTTTTTTTTTCAGCCCCTTGTGCTAACATTTTAGTGTAACAAAAAACTCAAAAACTGCCATTTTATTAGCAGCAGTTATCTGCCAAATTTCATTCCTCTAGTTTTTTCCTAAGTGGATGTATTGAATAAAAACAATTTTTTCTCACCTAATTTCAAAGGGCTGTAACTTGGAGGGAAAAGGGTGTTGAACAAAAGGTTATATGAAAGAACCCCCTTAATTTTTGCTGAAGAATCACCCATTGAAATTTTTCACATCAATTCAGAAACACCCTGTATATATATACATACATATATATATATATATATATATATATATATATATATATATATATATATATATATATATATATATATATATATATATATATATATATATATATATATATATATATATATATATATATATATATATATATATATATATATATATATATATATATATAATGTGTGTGTGTCTCTGGATACTTACCTAAGAATGAGGTGACCTGTTGTCCAGTTTCGATGTCCCAAAGGGCGCAACTCATATCGCCCGAGCTAGTTACTATTTGATTATCATCAAGGAAGCGGCAACAAGACAGATAACCCGTATGGCCAGGAAGCTCTCTGCTCACCCTCACGTTACCTTCTCTCGTTTTTAAACTGTATATGGAGCAGATATTATCAAGGCCACCACAGGCCACATAGCTTCCAGATGGGGCATAAGCACAGGTCATTACCCATGATGATCGGAGAGGAATTGCATGAACCTGTGTGAAAAAAAGAAAAAATCAATAACATTAATGAATACCCAATTCCATACTTCTAAGAATTAATTATTATTCTTAAAAATGAAGAACAACCTAAAGGTTATTTGACTGAATGTAGCAATACCATAAAAAACGCCAAATCTTAGTAGAGATTCAAATATTGTTTGGTAGACTATCTTCAAAGAATGTACGGGGTGTCCCAAATTCGAGGGTGACCATTGGGATCTCGGAAACTATAAGAGATACGAAGTCGGTTAAATTATGGCAAAGTTGCGCAATTTTATGACCAATAAAATGCCGTTTTCAAATTTGAAAAATTCCGAATACTTCCGAAGATATTTGGAAAAAACCGAAATTTTGTGAAATGGGTTTTATTTTGTCCTTGCCTTATTTGAAGAGATATTTTAAAATAAATACCACTTTGTTATTGTCACCTTTCTTCCTTTATAATATAGTGCTATTAAATTTCAAATCCGACGTTCCGTTTCCGAGATACCATCATCAACTTTATTTTTTTAAATACGGACCTGGATTTTTTATTACGTTTTTTGGTAGCTTATTGCCACCTTAAAGCAATGACGTATCATAAAAATTGAAAAATTATTGGCATCTATAAAAATATCTAATTTACATTAAATCAAAGATGTCTGTGAAACAAAAGAACCAGAACTTACCTGGAAATGTCATAATGTTTTATTTATTTCATGCACCTGTCAGATTTTCAGCTTCTATCATTTATTTTCACCTGCTAAAAATGTTTTCAAACCTAGAGAAGCGTGATATGCTACGGATATATTACGCTTCCGGTAGAAATTCCAGAATTTCCAGTGAACGATATCTTCAAGCATATCCCGAGCGATTGCAGCCGCATGAAAACTTTTTTGCCAAACTTAATAGAAATTTGGTGGAATTTGGAAGTTTTGGTAAGCCCAGAAATCAATATGGCCGTCGTGTAAATCCAGAGCAAAAGGAAAATATTTTAAATTTGGTAAGCTGGAGTTGATATTGAGATAATAAGTTTCCTATTGAGTATTTTTTTAAAGGTCAATAATGCTCCCAGAGGTTCTATTAGGGAATTTCAAAATGAACTTCAAATGACTCGCATGCGAATATGGAGAACCTTGCGTTCAAATAATTATCGGCCCTACAAAATTCATATAAGCCAAACACTTTCACCGGGGGATAATGTAAGAAGAATGAATTTTTGTAATTGGCTTGCTAACAAACTGACAGAAGATGATAACTTTTTGTTTAAAGTAATATGGACCGATGAATGTAGTTTTTCAACAGACAGGAATAACGAACATTATTGGTCAATAGAAAATCCAAGGCAGAATGCGGAGGTAAGACCACAAGGGCGAAGATCTTTTAATGTGTGGGTAGGAATGTGGCGAAACAAAATTCTGGGCCCTGTAAAATTCGAAGGTAGTTTAACCTCAGAAAGGTACATTGAATTAATACTAAACCCTATTCTGGAGCAATAAGAAGATGAGCCTTTAAACATTTTAAGGCAACTGTGGTGGCATCAAGATGGTGCTCCCCCTCATAATGGTCGAATAGTTACGGATTTATTAAATACAACGTTTTTGAATCAATGGATGGGTAATCAGGGACCTGTGCGTTGGCCTGCCAGAAGTCCGGACCTGAATCATCTGGATTATTTTCTCTGGGGATACTTAAAAAATCGTTTGTACCGTGAAACACCAGATGATATTAATCAATAGCGTCTTAATTTATATCGAGAAATACGATCAATTCCTGCTAGAGTCATTCAGCGGTCGATTTCAAGATTAAGAAGGCTAAGTGCAAAATGCATTGAAGCAGAAGGTCTTCAACTTGAATATCTTTTATAATATTGGTTGTATAATTTATTGTTGTTTTGGTTATTGCTGTTTTGTTTTAATAATTTTAAACCTTGATAGCGTAAATTAAATTTGTTACATTAGATATTTTTTATATATTTTTTTAATTTTTTAATTTTTGTGATACGTCATTATTTTAAGGTGGTAATAAGCTACCAGAAAACGTAATAAAAAATTCAGGTCTGTATTTAAAAAAATAAAGTTGATGATGGTATCTCGGAAACGAAACGTCGGATTTGAAATTTATTAGCACTATATTATAATGGAAGAAAGGTGACAATAACAAAGTGGTATTTATTTTAAAATATCTCTTCAAATAAGGCGAGGAAAAAATAAAACCCATTTTACAAAATTTCGGTTTTTTCCGAATATCTTCGGAAGTATTCGGAATTTTTCAAATTTGAAAACGTCATTTTATTGGTCATAAAATTGCGCAACTTTGCCATAATTTAACCGACTTCGTATCATTTAAGGTAACGCGGACCAACATTGACATGGGTGAAACATTGACACCTTATCTTTAAAATATTATATCTCACTTCTATATTGCTTTTACTCTGTCTAAGCACCCGCGCCACACAGCATGCTGTCCCTTCCTCGTTTGCAGTAGGTCGCGCTGCGGTTGTCGCACTTTCAGTCTGAACGTGAACGCATTACAGTGACTCGGCCGAAAAGTAGCAGCGTGAACGCCTGTAAAAACTTTGTTATTTTGCATTATTTTATGTAACTTATACAACCAGAGAGGGTAAGTTAAATACCGAAATGGATTGTTCATTGTATTTTTCCAAAATTTTAGCAGTTTTTTTTAAATTTTTTGTTTCAATTCAAATGTGCGATTAAGGTTATGTTTGACAGTGTCAATGTTAACCCTAATTTTAACATTGACATGTCAATGTTGACTGTTTTGTAAAATTGACACATGCATTTTTTTGCAGATGCCAAGAGGCCAAAACGTCCTGGATCCCGAAAATATAAGGATTACAATGACGAGAGCATGCGGAGGGCCGTAGCGGAATGTCAAGAAGGCGCTAATTTCAAAAGGGTGGCTGAACGATATGGCATTAATAGAACTACATTAATGAACCATGTGAAGGGATGGAAGTGTAAAAAAGTTGGTCGGCCAACAGTTTTAACACAAGAAGAGGAAGAGATGCTCGTACAGTCACTTGTTAAATTGGGCGAATGGGGTTATGGGTTAGACAGACTCCAGATTCAAAGATGCGTTCAAGACTACCTACGTAGGTTGGATCGACCGAACCCATTTAAAGATGGCTTGCCTGGTTTAGACTGGTGTCTTATGTTCGAAAATCGTTGGAAGGCAATTATTAGTCGTCGCGTTGCACAGAATCTACCACGAAATCGTGCTGTCGCCGGTACCAAAGAAGTTATGGAAGACATGTTCGAAAAACTCAAGAATGTTATTGAGCGACTTGGCTTACAGAACAAGCCTCAAAATATATATAACTGTGACGAAATTGGCTTCCAAACAGATGCTGGCATTCAAAAAGTTATGTGTCGAAAGGGCTCGCGTAATCCCAATAAGCTAGTGGGAAGCGTTACCAAAGCGACCTACACTGTGCTTATGTGCTGCAATGCAATAGGTGATTTTTCACCTATGTTTATAAACTATAAAGGTATTCATCTCTATTCAACATGGTGCGTCAACGGACCTGACAGGGCTCTTTACAATTGTTCGCCATCAGGTTGGATGGAGGCTGCACAATTTCTCGACTGGTTTGAAAAGTGTTTTGTGAAAGAAACTTCAAAAATTGAAGGTAACAAGCTATTAATCCTTGATGGCCATAATTCACATATTTCATTGGAACTGATAGAAATGGCAATGCAGAACAATATTGAGATATTCTGTTTACCGGCGCATACTTCACATTTACTACAGCCGCTCGATGTGGGGGTGTACAAGTCTGTCAAAAATGCATGGCGACTAATACTACGTGACTACTATCAGGAATCTGGTTACAAGAACGTTGACAAACTGGTATTCCCTTCCTTAATGAAGAAGTTATCTAAATCAGAGTGTCTCTCTAGAGCCAATGCGGTGGGCGGTTTTGAAGGAAGCGGAATATTTCCTTTGTGTAAAGATAAAATGATGCGAAAAGTTGAAATTGCGGAAATTATCAGTGAACAGGGGCAAACTGTTGACCCTCCAATACCGCTGGAATCAAATAACGTTTCAGAGCTGCATGCAACAAACTTACCTTCAACATCAAAAGAGAATCTACCAGATAAAAAAAACAATAACAACGCTGTCAATAGCTCAACTTCAACAATACCTTTCCCATTGAATTCGTCGTCTTCTAGTGCACACAATATGACACAATCGCTTATGTCTGTGCTGAAAGTGCAAAACCAAAAGGAGTCCCACGCAGGAAAGCGTAGTCGAATTAGTAGAAAATTTGCGGAAAGCCTAACAAGCTTAGAAGTAGTAGAAAGACTACGTTGTAATAAAACTAAAAAGCAAGCGAAGAAAACTGTGAAGAAAGGAAAAAGAAAAGTAGCTGAGCTTCTCAGCTCGAGCTCGGATAGCGAAGTATCCGTAATTATCGAAAGTGAAGAAGAAATGGAAGATGTACATGAAGATGACGCCTCAACTGAAATCGACCAAAGCATGGAAGTGGTACAGGTTGAGCCAAAATATGTTGACATCAATGCTGTAGAAAAGGGTTCCTGGATAATTTCAAAGTATGGCAACTCATACTATGTTGGCCAAATTTTAGAGATCAAAGGAAATAAGGCTGAAACTATATTTTTACGCAAAAAGGAATTATATTTTGTGCACCCGGATATCATCGATATTGACTTTATCGAACTAGATCAAGTTATCCAGATTTTGGAACCACCTGTTATTCAAAGAGGCAGGCATTACTTTAATCTGGCAAAAGTTTTGCCAAAAATAGCCGTACAGTAGTATTTATGCTTATGTTTGCTATAAGTTTCTAATCTTTTTTATGTTTGTACAAGAATTTCAGCTCGTTTTCATTCTAATTTGAATTTTCCATTTTTTTCGTTTTCTGATCTCTTGCATACTAGCTTTTCAAGCATTAAAAGTTGTTCTTTAATACCAAAAACATTTTTTTTTATTTTTATGAGTTCCACTCTGGTGTCAATCTTACACAAACTTTATCCTACTTTGCCACGAAGCAGGTTCAAACGCAATTTTCTATAGGTGTCAATGTTGTACTTATGTGGGGTAACATTGACACTTGACAATTTTTTAAAAAAATAAATTCATAGTCGTACTTTCTTTTTAAAGGGCAGGAATAAAAGCAAAAAAGGGGAACAACACCCAAAAGATTCTCATTATTGGAATATGATTGCTATATTGCATAAATAAAAATTTCTGTAATATTTTTTTTAAAGTGGTGTCAATGTTTGCCACCTTTACCTTATAGTTTCCGAGGTCCCAATGACCCTCGAATTTGGGACACAGTGTACATTCCAATATATTCTTAAAATTACCAAAAAATAACACAGGGACCTCAATTTCTTATTTAATACCTCGATGCGTTCATTCCAATTTACAACATCATCAATTTCTATACCAAAAAACTTCTTTGACTTCTCCAGGGGAATCTGTGCATTTGCCAGATTTACATATTTATGGGACTCGAATCGTGAATGAGAATTATTTTTGAGCTGTATGGCACTAGTTTTGTCTTTGTTCATGGTAAGTTATTTTTCTCGAGACACGTGTCAGTTAAAGTCAAAATGGAGACAGCGAGATCAGGGCATCTGGAAATGGTTCTGCTAGTTTCAATAGGTTCGTATCGTCAGCATAATTTACCATAGATATAAATTAATAAATAAAATAAAATATTTCTTTATTTGCTGACCCTTAAACAGTAAATTAAATTACTGGCACCAGGGCCTACTAATACATTTAGAGAACTAGAACTAGAAAACATAGCAGAGTATTTTCAATTTAATAACAATAATAAAAAGGAAAGTCTATTCTAGTTTCAAGAAAATTTTCAGGCTATGGTACAATCATTTATAATTTTCAATGCTAATATCTTTGTAGAATCCGTCAAAATATCGCTCAGATCATTCATGCTCGATACAAATATAAGAAGTCCCAAAATACTCTCTTGAGAGACACCAAATTTAATAGTAATAGGATCTGAGATAACAGGACCTGTATTATATAATTGACACCGTTTGTGTTCTATTACAAAAAACCAAAGCAGATTTATGTGGATATTGATAAAAGGTTTACCAATCTCAGAAGAAATACTTTTATGCCTTGTACTCTTAAGGAATGCGTGAGGGAGAGAGTATAGATAAGTGTTTGCCATACGCTTTTTAGGGTTCCGTACCCAAAGGGTAAAAACGGAACCCTATTACTAAGCCTTCGCTGTCCGTCCGTCTGTCTGTCACCAGGCTGTATCTCAAGAACCGCGATAGCTAGTCATATGAAATTTTCACAAATTAACCCTTTCCGGCCCAAATTATTGTTTTGTGGAAAAAATATTATGTATGGTTTGATAATGGTTTATTAGAGATACTCGAAGAAAATGAAACAAATTTCAAGATAAAAAAACACAGGGATTATCCTGCAGGATGTGGTCACTGCACATAACCAGTAGGAACATATGGGTGCATCAGAACAACAGTGGGTCAAGTCCAAAATTTTGATTTTCTTTTTTATTCTCGATTCAGTACCCCCAATACGGTTCCTTTTCAGAGCAACAAAGATTCAAGTCCACTACTCAATAGTTGCCTTTAGAATACCATAAGATTGGTATTGCTGTGAATTAAAAATGAAAATGTTCAGAACAAAGGTGACTCAAGTCCTATTTCTCCTGTCAGGACACGTATTGCTTCAATTAGTGGATGTGACTATGTGACTAAAAATTCAGTTAATTAACTGAAGATTCAAGTCATCAAATTCAAACGTGGACAACCATTTTCTTTATTATTTAGAGAGAAGGTCTCAAATGTTGTGGACTTTCGAGAGATTTCTTCAATAAAGATTGCGTTGGAAAGAAATTCACATCTTTAGCAGCGGTAAATCGTGAGCGTCTGTACATGCAACGACGAGCCATAACTTTAGTAAAGAAGAACGATAAAAAATCGCTTCTACCTTTTATACCACTTATTTTTCATTAATTTCATAAAAATCTTCCTGTTAAAATTAATACAAGAACATTCTTCCCAGATGGTCAGGATCAGAGGAATCAGTTGTTGGTGATAAAGAGTTCAACAACGAATACCAATTCGACGAATAGATTCGCTATTTTTTTTAATATTCATGGTAGAATTGTTTTTTGATATCAATTTTTTTTTACTTACTCATTTCAGTCTAAAAACATCTGTGCAATCCTAATACACACCAATTCGAATTTCTAACTCTACAATTCAAATTTATTTTCTGTAAAATTGTGAAAGAATGCTTTCAGAGCAAGTAAAATAAATAACATAAAATCTTTTAGCTAAATTCAGTTTTATTCTTGTGACTTGGATTCAACAATGCTCTTTAATATGAATTCGTTCAGTGCAACACTGATCTAAGTCCATTTTTTTTCTTAATTGATTGATTAGTTAGGTGTTTTTGAATTTATCATTCATGAAGTATAAGAGAAATGAAATTTAATATATCACCAAAAAGAATCTAATGAATCCAATTTGAAATAAATAACAAGAAATTATCTTTAAACACAAACGCAAATATCTTAATTGAACAAAACTTTGTAAAATGGACTTGGACCACTGTTGTTCTGATACACCCATATAACCAAACAATATAACCTATTTTGCGTAATATAACATGAAACAGTTTTTGTCATGTTTCAAACACAATTCTACTTTGCACGCTGAACATTTCTTACAAATCATAGAACTCATCCGCATGAAGATTTTCTAAATATTCAGTTATTGGGTTCCCAACCCTCCCGGATTGCCCGGATGACTCCGGTAATAATGGTCAATCTCCCGACTTCCCGGGGTGACTTATTTCCCCAGTTTTTTTAAAATTATACGCAACCGCGCTCTACTAATCAAACTTCGATTTTTAATGATTATGATTTTGTGGTAAAAAACTGTCAAATATTAGAAGCAGAGTATATATAAATTAAAAATAAATAAATGGTTGACATTTTTTCAACCCCCTTCCTACTAAACTCCTTAAAAAAATCTCCCGGGTTGGTCCTTTCGAAAATTGGCAACCCTATTCAGTAGGTAGGTACTCCAAACTTTTTAGTTCAGAACTAAAATAAGATAACACGATTACGCAAGTGCCCTGTGGTCACTTCAGGAGACCCCAACAAAATTAGTAATTTCGAAAGAAAGGAAACATTTACGTTCAATATATTCATGAAAATGCATAAGTAAGATATAAGTAAATAACTTTGGAGCCGTTTTTCCACCATTCATAAATAAAAATAACAAATTCACACAGTTTCAGCAGATCCTCTAAGTAGTGTCCAACTATAGTAAACAAATGCACGTTATACGCGCTTCGACTTATTTCGGTCTGTCTTCGATGAACACGTCAAATTTTGCTATGTTAGACACCCCTCAAAACACACTGGTATACTGAAATAGCCAACGAGCAGTTTTACTCATGACTAACAAACTGTGGTCTTCCTAGCTAACCAGTTTCTCTGAAAGGGTTAAGTATTTCTATTGCCGCTATACAAAAATACTAAAAACAAAATAAAATAAATATTTAAGGGGGGCTCCTATACAACAAACGCGATTTTTTTGCCCTTTTTTGCTTGATATCAATAATAGCAATACGTAGGCACTTACTCACAAAATACTCAGTTGTATATTAAAAATTAAATAATAAGAAAACAACTTGTTGTTTTCTTATTATTTAATTTTTAATATAAATATGAACTACCACAGAGTTGATTCATCGTCCATCGAATTTACTCAGTTGTATTTTTACCTTAATAATAAATACTTAATAAAATTGAAATAAAATTAATATTTAAGGGGGTTTCCATAAAAAAACGCCATTTTTTGCCTATTTTTGCTCGATATCAATAATGGCAACAGGTAGGCATTTGAAATATTCACAAAATACTCAGTTGTATTTTTTTAATTTAATAAAATTAAAATAAAATAAATATTTGAGGGAGGCTCCCATAAAAAAACGCCATTTTTTGCTAGATATAAATAATGGCAACAGGTAGGCACTTGAAATATTCACAAAATACTCAGTTGTATTTTTACTCTAATAACAAATAATAAAATTAAAATAAAAAAAATATTTAAGGGGGGCATAGTCAATAGTAAGGAACCCTTCGTGCGCGAATCCGACTCGCCGGTTTATTTATTTTAATATGTTGTATAAAATCTTGGTGTAAGTACACTTATATTGGACACATATTATTGAGACAAGTTTAGAAGTATTTGAATGAGGACAATTAAAGTTATATCTGGATAGAATAAAGTATAAACTTTAAAATGAAAACACTTGGCTTATGTTTCACAATATAAAATATTTAGATACTGTATTTAGCAGTAACGAAAAGTCGACATGTTTCGAGTTATGAACTCATTATCAAGACTGACTATAGGAGAGTATTGTATCGTAATTTATAAAACAGACAAAAGCAAAGGTGATACCTGAAAATCAATTTGTTCGTTTACAAGGGGTAATTGACTATTATGGGCGGAACTTATTTTTATAAATTACGATGCAATACTCTCCTGTAGTCAGTCTTGATAATGAGTTCATAACTCGAAACATGTCGACTTTTTTCGTTACTGCTAAATACAGTATCTACATATTTTTTATTGTGAAACATAAGCCAAGTGTTTTTATTTTAAAGTTTATACTTTATTCTTTATGATGTTTCACCAAGTGATGTGCGAGAATTCAATCTCAGTTATTATATCTGGATTATCAAATATGCAAAAATATTTTCAGACACCTTGGCATATTGATTTTTAACTGTACTACTGCATAGTGCACAAAAAGATTTATATGCACTCTTATGATGAATATAGGGCTGCGTGTCAATATACCACAAAACAATGAGATGAGCTTTTGGTTCAATTTATTAAACTAGGTGAACGCTATAATCCATCATGACATAACGTACGAAATTTTTATGAGCTACAGATATTAGGAAATTGAATATAATATAGTCTGTCCAGCGACCGTTGGCGTGTACGCCACCAATTGTATATGACGTCGATCGTGAACACTGTTGCCATACGTAATAAATAATATATAATACTAAATAAATAATTGCTTCGCCAAATTCGACTTCCCAAAATGTAGGCGGCCGAAGGCCGCATTTTGCCAAACTTGCGAAGCCGAGATAAGGAGATCGGCCCCGAAACGCGGGGCCCGAAGGGCCCCGTCGATCGCCCGCGTCCTTTCCGTAGTGCTTAGGCTACGTCTCGCCCCGATCCGAGACGCCGATCTTCGATATCGAACGTTTAAAGTTTGACGTTTCTCCGAAATACGCGAAAACGGCTGCATTATCGACGCTTAAGAACTATTTTCGTGTCACATGGACTTGAATTCACGTGGCCGCCTTTGGAGCCGATAGTTAGACGATTTGAATTCTATCGAGAAGTTTCGGTACGGCGAGTTCCAATGAGGTCGTAGCATCTAGCCGATACCGCACGAAATCGAAATTGACAGCGAGCGAGCAGATGGCGCGCCCGTTCGACAGAGACAGGGACGAGCTCAGCACTTGACGCGTCGCGTACCGTTCGACAGAGGCAGGGACCGGCTTTGCACTCATCGTGGTTCGGGAAACTATATTTTCATCGATCTATAGTTTTCACGGATCTACTTAATAGGCGGGGGAGCCTCTCACTAGTATATAATACTAAATAAATAATTGGTTTGCCATTTTGGACTTCCCAAAATGCAGGCGGCCGAAGGCCGCATTATGGCAAACTTATAAAGCCGAGATAAAGAGATCGGCCTCGAATCGCGGGGCCCGAAGGGCCCCGTCGATCGCCCACGTCTTTTCCGTAGTGCTTAGGCTACGTCTCACCTCGATCCGAGACGCCGATTTTCGATATCGAACGTTTAAAGTTTGACGTTTCTCCGAAATTCGCGAAAACGGCTGCATTCCCGACCCTTAAGAACTATTTTCGCTTCTCATGGACTTCAATTCACGTGACCGCCTTTCGAGCCGACAGTTGGACGGGTCGAATTCTATCGAGAAGTTTCGAAGTATAGTAGTATTCTACCGATTCTACCGATTCCGCACAAACTACGATTGACCGTGAGCAGATGGCGCGCCCGTTCGACAGAGGCAGGGACGGGCTCAGCACTTGACGCGTCGCGTACCGTTCGACAGAGGCAGGGACAGGCTTTGCACTCATCGTGGTTCGGGAAACTATATTTTCATCGATCTATAGTTTTCACGGATCTATTTAATAGGCGGGGGAGCCTCTCACTAGTCTTAAATCTAAATAGCTAACCCAATTTTCAACAAAATGAGATATCTTGCATGTTTGACATGGCGGGGATTTTTAGCGGTAAATTCAAATTGACCATTATTCCCTACCAGAAGTGTCTATCTATATGGAATCCATATTCATCGATCGATAAATCAAACTTAATTATAAAATCTTCTAGGTTACTCGGCGACTGTCAAACGTGAAATGCCGATTACCGGCGCGTTGGTCCGACAACATTGCAAATTTTTCAATTAAATGACCACTTAACAAACATTCAACTTATTTTCATTATTCGGAATAATAGTTTTTCTTGAGAGATACATACGATTTGATATGTTAAGAACAGAATATTTTTCGAAATGGATGATCCGGTCACTATCACCATATAACTACTTTTTCAGAAAATTACTTACGACAGATATGAATTTTGACCATTTCGAATTTTATTTATTTGGGTAGCCTTGCGTCGTTATTTGCACATGACGTTGACGTACACGCCAACTTAGACTGGACAGACTTATAATAATAATATGTCTTTATTTTAATTATCCTCGGCGAAGTCCAGATGAACTGCTCTACTTAACCGAGTACCAGTTACACAAAATAAATACAAAACATGTCTACATATAAATTTGAACAAATTTTAAAATGTAGGACGCACATAAATGAATTGCACAGAAGAAAAAATATCAACAATAAATAATTTTAAAAGAATATAAAACCAAGCATATAAAACCAAGCATCGAAGGACCAGAAGATATTCCTTATAAGCTCTCTTAAATCCATAGGATGATTTCTTTTTGACGTTTAATGGTATAGAGTTGAGTATTTTTGCTGCAGATTATGAAAATGATCTCCTGAACGCAGCAGTCGTATGCCGGGGTATCACAAGGAGATTCCTATTTCTGGTGTTCACATCATGGACAACCGACCGATATGTCATCTTTCTTCTAATATAAGAAGGAGTTCCCTTATCTAAAACTTTATGGGTAAAACACGCAAGGTGAAGGTTCCTTATGCCCCGCATATTAAGCCACCCAAGTTCCTTCATATATGGTGTTACCTGATCTCTCATTCTCAAAGAACAAATGAAATGAACACATGAGTTTTGAACTCTTTGGATTCTAGTTGAGGTTCGAATATCAATGCACGGTCCATAAATCAGGTCTCCATAGTTTGAGTGACTCAAAACTAAAGCTTCACATAACTGTTTCCTCAAATCCTTGTTTAGAATTGCCCTGTTACGGTAAAGATTTCTTAATGACATAACTTTTCTGGACTATTTGTTTAATATGTGTTTTAAACCGTAAATCATCGTCAATAAATAGTCCCAAAATTTTTTTTTTTAAATATATATAAATATAGATGCCTTAAAGTGAAAATTCAAATATGTTTTGAAGTTGTGGAGAAACGCTTGTTAAACTTCGCCTTAAATGTCTTTCCTTTGCTCTTCACTTATGTGTATGTAAATGTATGAGACAACAAATCTTTTTAGAAAAGCATTTTATAGTGTAGATTGTGATTTCAATAATTTCTTTCGGGCTCTTCTGGTTTATTATTTGAAATATTGAATGAATTTATCTTTTACTTTGTGATAATATATTTTAACTATAAATGGGAAACAGTATACCTTTTTTCTTATCGCTATTTTTAATTATTTAAATGTTTGCAACTGCAGTTTTGTGGTACTACTACATTTGCAAGCAAAAGAACATTTTTAGCATTGTACAGGTTTTATTAATGGGAATTTCCTATTTTAAGCTAAATAATTGAAGAGCTTACTACTAACATTAAATTATTCTAGAAAACATCAAATGAAACGGAATTATGTACATCTGTTTGGTCATTTAACGAATTGACTGATTTATTTCTGTTATATTTATGTATTTCTATAGATGCTAAAATATTTTTTTTTACTTTTAGGAGTTGTATATGAAATTTTATATTATTTATGTCTGGAAATGTGTGACCTGTTTTGCAAAGTTTAAGTTTTCTTTATTTAATCTGAAGTATGATGTTCTTTAAATCTGTTTGCCCTATGTAACAGCTATTACAGTCATTACAAATAAGCCTAAAACTCCTGACCTTTTATTAGGTAGTTTTATCTTTAACATTAAAAATGATGTTTATCTCTCAAACAGTTCGATAGGTACAAAAATGATCCAATGTATTTTTAACTCAACAGATCTATGACGCTAACTGATAATAAGAAATCTGCTTATTTATATCACTTTATCTAGATTGTTATATTTGGTGATAAAGATATTTCTGAAAGCAGAGGTAGAACATATCAAAAGTATAAAAAATTCATGCAAGAATACTACTTGAAAATGCGCGAACGACATATTATGTGAATATATTATATAGTTTTTATTTATACTAGTATAAATCACACAGATCATATGATCCATTGTGTCTATAACTGTGTTAACTGTACCTACAATGTAATTAGATATTTTTGACAATAAATTTGATTTGATGCAGTCGTCCCATGGTCAAAATTCTACCATAATTGATTAAAGATTTAAGATTGACTGTCATATGTTCGACATTGGCCATATGAATATGAACAATGATTATATATTTTGTGTTTCTTTACTGTTTTTGTTGACTTATTTAGTTACCATGCAAAACAGTCAACATGGGTTTGTAAGCGGCAAAAATACCGAAACTGCTATTTTCTAACTAACACATGCTATTGTAGTAGCATTGGAAAAAGGTGAGGTTCCAGCTGCACTGTTCCTTGGCCTGTCTAAAGCTTTTGACTCTGTGTGCCATAAAATATTTCTTTCCAAAATGGAATTATCTGGAATAAGGGGTAAACAACTTGATCTTATAAAAAGTTACCTCACAAATCGCAAACAGAAAGTTTCTGTTACTGTGAAGGGAGTCACATATTCTTCAGATGAGATGATATCAACTGTGGGGGTACCTCAAGGCAGCATATTGGGGCCACTATTATTTATCATTTATATAAACGATATAACAAAATACTTACCAAGACAAAACTGTCAACCAATTATATATGCGGATGATACAAACATTTTGATACGTACTGCAAATGTCTACTTCTCTACTCCTGCGTTGGAGTCTATTATGAGCAATGTAGAGGAATGGTGCATTAATAATAAACTTGTAATGAATACACAGAAAACTGAATGTATATTTTTCAGTACCAAAAGAACAAACTGGGTGTCACCAGATGCATCGTATTATGGGGACCAAAAAATAAATGTTGGACAACAGGCAAGGTTTTTGGGGGCTACAGTTGACAGCATGTTGAGGTGGTATCCCCATATTGACAAATTGAAGGGAAAGCTGTGTTCCGTGATATATACACTCAATATATTGAGCAAGCAATTTGCAATAGATGTGATGAAGATTGTCTACTATGCAAATTTCCAGTCTGTCATGTCGTATTGCATCATTTTTTGGGGTGGGTCATCTTATATGGAAAAAAAATTTATTCTACAGAAGTGGGCATTACGCACAATTTTAGGAAAGGGATTAAGGGAATCGTGTAGAACTTTTTTCAGACAAAATAACATACTGACTCTATATGGCCTGTATATTTATAGACTTCTCCTATTTCTCCAAGAGAATAGTTACTAAGGAATGGGAATAGAGATAGACAAATCCATACTTATTTCTATCCTATTCACTGTTCTACACTGCATCCACAGTATGCAGCATTGAGGGTATATAATGCACTTCTAAAGACTATACAAAAAATCAAAGAATACAAGACTTTTAAGAAAACTATTTACTGCTTTATCTTAAGATGTGAACCATATAACCTACAGGAGTTTGAAATTTTCTGTAAAAAACAATAATTGTATTTAATTCGAATATTTTAGTTGCAACTAATATGTAATTGATGTGAATGTTAATGTATTCTGTTTGTAGCTTTGCAACAATGAAATAATTTCAAAAAAATGTGGAAAAGTCATAATAACAGGTTTGGCTGATCATCACGGTCAAATAGTGGAGATTTTTGATGGTAGTATGTCTGCGAAGGAAAGCGACACTACCTTTGTAAGGACGAGAGTTTTCTCAAAAAGTAAATTAAATCAATTTAGGGAATGTTTAACCAAATACGACTGGAATGAAATCCTTTCATCCTCAGATGTTAACATAGGTTACAATAATTTTATATTGAAATATAAAGAATACTTTGACATTTTTTTTAAACCAAAATTAATTAAGGTTAAAAAGAAGAACAACTGGATCACAAATGGTATTCTAATTTCTTGTAGAACGAAGCGTCGTCTTTTTACTAAATTTCTGTTAGGCATAATATCGGAAGAACATTTTGAAAAGTACCGGAGAACATTAAAAATTACTATTAGACTAGCCAAGAAAATGTCAGATGAAAATTACATTAGCAAATCAAAAAATAAAGGGAAAGCTTCTTGGGAAGTAATAAACAGTCACACGGGAAGGGAGAAAATGCATGAAACCGTACTAGACAATCTAAAGAACGAGGGCAATAACCCAGCTGATATATTGGACAAAGTAAACGATTTTTTTATTCGCATGTGTCCAAATACTGAAACCGATCGTAATATTGAAACTAATCATTTTAAGGCTGTAAATAATTCAATCTACCTGCGCCCTACAACGCAGACAGAAATTTTTAATGTTATCATGTCTCTAAAGGACACAAAAGCAACAGGAGAAGACGAAATACCTACAAAGTTGTTAAAGCATACAGCGTATTTAATTGCACAACCTTTGAACCACATAATAAACCTATCTCTTGAAACTGGTGTCTTTCCGGAGAGGCTGAAGTGCGCCCAAGTCAAGGCCATCTTTAAAAAAGGCGATAACAATGATATCGGAAACTATCGACCCATTGCCATCCTGCCCTGTATAAGCAAGGTTTTCGAAAAAATTATATATAATAGGTTGGAGGCTTTCTTTGAAAACTTCCAGATAATCAGAAGTGAACAAAATGGTTTCAGAAAGGGTAAAAGTACCATACGTGCAATTTACATAGCACTTCGGCATATACTAAAATCACTAAACAGCGACAAACTCACACTGGCTATGTGCGTCGACTTATCGAAAGCATTCGATAGTGTCGACCACGAAATCCTCATGATAAAGCTCGAACGTTGCGGCATACGTGGCATAGCCCTGAACTTGGTACGCTCCTACCTTCATGAAAGGACTCAATATGTAGCTGAGAGAGATGTCAGTGGGTATCTCATAAAATCAGATAAGAGATCAGTAAAAAAAGGGGTACCCCAAGGTTCGATTTTGGGCCCCCTTTTATACATACTGTACACGAATGATCTTCCAGAATTTGTCAACAATTTGATTATACAATTTGCTGACGATACCTCCGCAATTATTAGCGACTCAGACTTTTCGGGTTTGAGGCATAAACTCTTTGAATGCTTAAATCTCCTAAAAACATGGTTTACAAACAACAACCTAAAATTGAATCTTGATAAAACGCAAATTATAAAGTTTTCTTATGGTTCAAACCCAAAAAATTCAATATTACATCATGACACAACCACTCTGAATGTAACCAACCAGATTACATTTCTAGGACTAGGTATTGATTCACGACTGAATTGGTCACATTGATTGTTTAGCCAAAAGCCTATCTCGGTACTCTTTCGCATTAAAAAAGATTAGAGAGCTGGTAAACTTAAAAACAGCAATCATTACCTATCACGCGCATATAGAGTCTAGAATTCGCTATGGTTTGATCTTTTGGGGAAATGCTAGTGAGGCCGATCGATTGTTTAGAATACAGAAAAGGTGTGTTAGGAATATTTTTAATCTCGGCTACAGAGATCATTGCAGAGAAATTTTTTCAGGTAAAAAAGTATTCACTTTGTATAGTCTTTTTATATATGAGGCTATAATGTTTATAAAAAATAATCCGGACCTATTCCAGGAGAACATTAGAAATCACGGGCTTAACACAAGAAACATAGGCGACCTGAAAAGCGATCGCTTTAAATACACATACCTGCAAAAAAACGTGGTGCACAGTATTCTTGAAATATATAATAAATTTATTAAATCATTTCCAAATAATATAAGTGACCTCCCTCCAAGGCGGCTGAAGGGTAGGTTAAGGGAAATTCTCACTCAAAAGGCTTACTACGGGGTGCAGGAGTATTTGAACGACTCTTTTAGTTTTTAGTTGTTATGTCCCTATGTACATGTAATTTTGTGTGTTTTATTTTGGTTTTTTGTTGTTCTAAAATTGTATAATTTTTACTTTTAATTTTAATTTTAAATCTTACTCTGACGTGTTCTACACCTATATGGTTAACTCTAGTGTATTATGTAAATGCCTAGGTGAACAAATAAATGATTTCTTCTTCTTCTTCATTTTGACTTTTTTCATTTCAGGGCTACACGCCTCCAGATTGGGAGGGTGTCGCAAGGATTGTTGAAAATAAAGATGATTATTATTATTATTTATCCTGTAGTTTTTAGTGTTTCTTGAGAATCGATGTTTTTGTTCGAATGTTTTATACACTTATTGTTAATGGATACAATTGTGCTTTAGTAAATATGCATCCATGATATTGTGCAGACATGCCACAAATCTGTCATTCGGTTTATTTGAGAATGTACTTTTATTGTTGGTGTATATATAAAATGGAGGAAGCTACGGGTTCGTATTTCTACAATGCTCTTGCGCTCCTTTATATAAACGTCAACAATGCCAAATCTCACACTTCGCCATGAACACAATATACCTACAAAAGGGTACAAAGCTTTCTCTAACGTATTAATATATATTTATTTATTTATTTTCTTCTTGCTAACACAATTCAAAAATTTGAAAAAAGCAACGTCACAACAGCTTATGAGTATGTAAAATTTGACAAAATAACAAATTATTACAACAAATAGGTATAAATATACATGATATAAAAGGGTTGTACTACACAACCAACAATAAAAAGAAAATACCACAACAATACCGACAAACATCAAGATAACAACTTAAAAGTTAAAGGAATATAAGCATTTGTTTTTTACAAATCTTGAGGCTGCCCTTTTGAACCTATCAATTCCCTCCACATTCCTAATATCAGCGGGTAAGAGATTATAGGCCTTAATACACCGATAATAAGCACCTTTTTCAAAAAACGTGGAATTATGTAAAGGGATCCGGAGTTCTTCTCTACTTCTGGTGGATATGACCATGTTATCAGCATAACCGTCCTGATTAGTCGAGAACATGTGCATGTTTAGATTATAGATTATTCTGTCAGATTTTACAACTTCCTATTTCATTTATATAGTGATAGTCTATAAAGTCTATATCCTTCGATGATTGTATCAAGTTTCTAGGTGTGTATCTTGATCCTAAGCTCAGACAGGATGTGCATGTAGAACATGTATATAATAATAATAATAAAGGATTTTATTCCGTAAGAATGTCATTACATTATGGAATAAGTCAATCATATATACCTACCTAATATACAATAGAATATCTCAGTACATATGCCTAATATACGATACTACATCTCACTACAGAAAAACTCCTCGAGACTGTAAAAAATTCATCAACTAAATCCTATTTTAGTCTTCCCTTGAAAATATTCAGATTTTCTAAACGCTTTATATTTTCATCCAACTTTTTGAACACTCTGATTCCAAGTGAGGAAGGAGAAATTATACCTATTCTATATTTGAGATTAGGCAACCTCAAAGCAAGATGGTTGCAAATAGGATAAGCATGAAAGCCAGCACCCCAAAGAAAGCCACCCCGGTTACGATATATCAAGGAAGCAAGTTCAAGAATCAAAAATGCTTAACGTGGATAGGTTGAAGAGGTATCTGAAGACATTCTTCCCAGGGAATATTTTTTAGAGCATTCAGTAGTTTTTAGATTTTAATATTAATGACTTTATTTTTAGATGTGTAAACCATTAGTCATGTTTCGCTTGATTGTATTCTTTTTATAAATTTCGGTTGTAACATGTATTTTGTTGTGTGTAACTTATACGGTTTTAACTAATGGTGCCTTTGCTGCTTGGAAATATGTGAATATTTTTTATGACATATGTAAAGTTGATTTCTTTGTGAGATGAATAAACTATCTATCTTTCTACCTATTAATACTTCACACTGAACCATATAGCTCTTTATTGATCTGTTTCTTTGTCTTACCTTATTTGTAGTATGACTATCCCACACTATGAGTTTACCATCCTGGGAGGCAGACACGAGATTCCTTGAGTCGGAGCCCCAGTGCATGGCATATATCTTGGCCAAGTGGCCTCGGAGGGTCCTTCTAGTCCGCATTTGAACTCGACCGATGGGTTCAAGACTAGCAGTTGCCTGCACCAGGCTGGTGTCACAGGCAGCCTTTCTGGCATCCTAAAAAAACGTTTGAAAGTGAAGAACTAGATGAATATTAGACTATCAAATAAATCATCCTCTTACTTCAACTAGTTATTAAAACGCTCTAAAATGATGAAAATTTGATTATAAGATAAATGATACATAAAAATAAATTACTTCCTTATTCCCCTCTCACAATCAAAATATGATTATTAAAAACTTACTCTGATAGCATTTTTTAAAGTTTCTGCTTCCTGCCTTAAAGAGTCCAATTCGTTCATACTGTCTAACACTGGCTACGAAATGATCACCTGCAGACAAAGAAATAAAATTATGATAAAATGTATTCTATCATTGATTCTATCATAAAAAGTAGACAATTTTATCATTTTTATAAAAAAAAACTAGTCGTGTTGCTGAGACATTACATTGAAATTGGATGTGTTCATAATATATGGAAAGTATTCAAACTTCAAGTATTTTATCACCAACATTGAACGATCTCTAATTGTAAAATTAAATTAAAACCAAGCGGCTTCCATCAAACCAAATGAGCTGAAATTTGGTAACTGAGATCGTTTTCGAGGCAGAATAACTATCAAAATTTTGGAGAATTTTTCCAACCGCCGCCATTTTACGTTGATATTTCTTGTTTTTGAACATTTTCTCAACTCTACAGCTTCTGCAGATTGAGTTAGAGGGTCGAAATTTAGTATCCTTTGTGGGTTTCAACTTCTTTTGCTTTTCTCGACCGAATTGCATTTCGCGGCCAGACTATTACGTTCGAATTGATAAGTACGAGTTGCAATTTGCGATTTTTTTTCAATAATAGTATATTGTTTTGTTAGGAGTAAAAGTGATACTTTTTGTGGCGAGTCTAAATGATTGTCGGCTGACCGCGTTCAGCCGACAATTTTAGACGAGCCAGAAAAAGAGCTTTTCTCCGAATAAATCATGCGATTTTTTTCCGCAAACGGTGTTCAAACGATAGAATTAAGAAGAAATTTTCGAAAAAGATTAGATGTGAAGAAACGTAAAACTAGATTGCTTTGCTTACTGGTTTTGTAGGTGTCAATGCAACACAAATTTGACAATTCAACAAAATAATTGTCAGAAACATTTGAATTCACTTATCTACGCATTATAGGACTGTGTGTTTTTGGTAAGTACCCGAGTATTAAGAAATAACTTGTAGTAAAATATATACAATTTTTCTTATAGATTACATTATGTCAGATTCGAAACCCAATTGTACTGCGCCCGACGTTCTTGATATTGACGTCAGAGTACAAAAAAGTGTACTTTTTTGTACACTCACGGCCGGACAAAAAAGTGAAAACAAAAGGACGTCTGTGAAATCAAACTTCAACATTGAGAGTCGTCATTTTTTGACGTTTGCGGAAAATAGTACATTATGTTACTAGGAGTAGAAGGCTATCATTATTGTTGAGCCCAGATTCTGTGCAAACTGGGCGAGACATATAAAGGGTCTTCTGCTTCGAGTGACATATACTATTTTTTCTTCAAGCGTAAATTCAAAAAATTGAATACATTGTTTATATCTCAACTATTTATTAATACAAATACTGACAAACATCAAATTAAATAAAAATTAAATGACAGTTCCTACCTACTTGGATACAACGGCCATAATAAGACGTTGCTATCATTTCTCATTATTTTATTACTAGTACAATAATGAGCATTCATTATTTTACTAGTCAAAAAATAGGTTATTTCTACGATCTGTGCTGAAAATAATATAGATATTATTATAGGCTTGAAGAAAAAATAAATTATTTTCTAATTTTTATTTGGGGTTGCTATTAGAGCCTGGTGTTTCAAACTATAATTCATGCCGTTCGAATCGCATCTCGACGCGATGCCTTTCGCCCGAAAAATACGACCTTAGTGGCTGAACTCTGCTGCCCACGCGTTTTTTTAATGACATTAGGACAAAGTGATGAAATTATTGTATTTTCATCGGTCCGTAGAACGTGTGAAAAATTCCGTTAAGCTGATGAAAGCGCGTTAAAAATTTATGTTACCCAAGGAGCAAATTTACAAAATGAGTATCTTTGTGCCAAGTACGCGTTTAAAAACGTTTTAAAACTATAAAAGCAAAGATAAATAATAGTTTCAAAAAAATAAAAAACACGCTTTAGTAGTTAGCAGAACTAAAAAATGGAAAATAAATAATAGTTTAAAAAAAATACAAAACACGCTTTTTTAGATAACTGAATTGAAAAGTAGAAAATAATTTTCAATAAATTTAAACTAAGAAAAGTGTAACTAACAAAAAAAATTTCTTTCATTGTAGAAAAGCGTGGGGTGCTTTTTAAGATATTCCCATAATTACTCTACTTTTACCAATATATTATGTCATCAAGATATTATAACAATTGACTCCAAGGCAAGCAACTCACGTTTTTCTACAATAAAAGAATTTATTTTGCTAATTACACTATTTTTTATTTAAATTTATTGAAAATTATTTTGTACTTTTTACTTCGGTTATTTACAAAAGCTTGTTTTTTTAGTTTTTTTAAACTATAATCAATTTTTTTTACTTAATCGTGAATGTTATTACTGGCATGAATTCGGCGACTTCTTCATCGAGTCTCAAAAAAAAATCAAATGTTTACTTTTTAATAAGCGTCTTGAATTTTTACTAATTTTAGCACCATTGCACAAACAGCCACAGTCCACAATGTATGACTAACAACTTTTCCTTAGGTTACTTCCTCGGAAAATCATCTTTTTCCTGAATATCGGTTATGTTTAGTAATATCGATCTAGGAAATTCTTCCAAGTACCTACGTAAAGAAAATTGATAACAAAAACGTCACTTGCAACGCTATTACGAACATTCAAAATTTTCGCCATGAAACTACGTCAGATTTTTATAAATGCAGTATTTAATTTAAATATATAAATAAAATCAATATATTATACAGGGTAAATGTATAAATAGGACCAATACAAATAAACAATAACAACGTTACACAAACATCGGAGTTAAGGTCACGGGAACAATGAAACAATAATTCCTTCCTAACGGACCAAACATAAGTTAATCCAAAGGATATCTAGAATATCAAACAGTTCGCAGATTGAAAACAAATTCAATTAGTTTTAAACTCGATCAAAAGCAAGTACCAGGACAACCGAAGAAATAAAAATCACACCTACTTGGTCGGTCTACACATTCAACGTTTTGGAGAAACTCTACAGAAAGGTTATATGGCTTTAACAATTATATAATATATTATATATATATATATATATATATATATATATATATATATATATATATATATATACATATATATATATATATATATATATATATATATATATATATATATATTTTTTTATATTTATATATATATATATATATATATATATATGTATATATATATATATATATATATATATATATATATATATATATATATACATAATATATATATATATATATATATATATATATACATATATAAATATATAATATATAATATATATATATATATATATATATATATATATATATATATATATATATATATATATTATATATATATATATATATATATATATATATATATATATATATAATATATATATATATATATATATATTATATATATATATATATATATATATATATTTAATATATAAATATATATATATATATATATATATATAATATATATATATATATATATATAATATATATATATATATATATATATATATATATATATATATATATATATATATATATATATATATATATATATATAAAGTGTGTTTCCAAATAAGTGCGAAAGTTTTTAGGGGATGATTGCTTGTCGAAAATAAAAGGAGGTTTTTCATGTACACAAATGCTCTAAGGCGTATCTTTGAGAAGTTACACGCTTCCAAAAAGAGAAAAATAATATAAATTTTTTTTCTTTAAATTGCTGAAATGTTAAAGGAATGGTATTTTGTGGGTGTGTTCTATCAATATAAGGGCTACCTATGAAACATTTTTTGATTTTGTTGTGATCTTTTGAAGGGGTGAAATGTGTATTCCATTTTTTTTACTAGAATTGATTAACAAAATGAAATTTCTTGATTTGAAAATAATGAATTAGTGCTAAACTTTTTGACCCCTTGTGTTTTTCTGTAAAAGCAATAGTTTCTTAATAAAAAATAAAATACCTACAACAACGTCCATTAACGGATCTTCTGCAAATGAAATCGGAAACATCTAGTAGGTGGCTGTCATGTGGTGTTATGTGGTACTAAGTTAAAAGTTCAGTTACGCCGTTTAATTTTTTAATATTTTATATATATATATATATATATATATATATATATATAATATATATAATATATAATATATATATATATATATATATATATATATATATATATATATATATATATATATATATATATATATATATATATATATATATATATATATATATATATATATATATATATATATATATATATATATATATATATATATATATATATATATATATATATATATATATATATATATGAAGAGTACACGGGAATAATGATCAGTCACAAAACATACAATTCGCAGGATTTCAAATTTAAGATTCACAGACTCAAAACTCACATTTAAATTACGCTTAAAGTGTGGTTTTATACATTCATGGGTTATGTATTTGACTATAATGTTGTTAAGCAAAAACTAAGTTGATATGATTTGTAGTATTCCCAAAATAAAATAGTTCTTCATATTGTGCGAAAACATTATATGGAAAAATGATCAGAGTCCTGTACTCTCTGTTTATTGTTGAATGGAATAGCAATCACCAAAATAATGTTTAAATGATTCTATTTTATTTATTTTATTATAAAAACATACAATATTTTGGTTGATATTTTCAGAAAGAAAAAAATGATTAGGTAGCAATTGCACTAATTGGGATCTTTTCTTCTTCATAATTTTCCATCTCGTCAGAATTATTGTTTGAAAACAATAGGTGTTTTGAATAAAACTCTTGTGCAGGTGGTTCGCAAAATCGTTTGAGGTGTTGCAGATCTGCAATTTTTTCGGGTTTTAGATCAAATGGTCCAGCATAAAGTGCTTTCAGTATAGTTTCTGATGGTATCTGTTTCTTCTTTAATTTTGATGTGTTTCTTGAAGTCATTTTTAGACTGGTTATTTGAAACATGCCATTGAAAGTTTCTCGGTGAAGCAGCATTTGTGGTTTATCCTTGGTCACTTTCAAAGACAAAGCAGGTCGGGTTCCAATCGCACAAGTTTTATTATACAGAGATTGAAGAAACTTACTCCAGTTTTTAAATATTTCTTGCTGACAGTCGATTACACTAAATAGACTGGGTTTGACTCGACTGTTCCTTATAACAGCTCTCCAATCTTCCGGTATCTCAGCATGTACTATAAAGCATCTGAATAGGTGGTTGGACTCTGATCATTTTTGTGAAGTTGCGCGTGGACTATGATCGTTTTTGCGTAAACCAGTGAATTTTGAAACGTTTATAACTTGGACTCTGAGTATTATTTTATAAATCGGTAACGACCAAACGAAAGCTCTTGTAAAACTTTACCAGGTGGTACTAACAGTTTAGTTTCGACCAAAATTGGACCCTGATCATTATTCCCGTGTACTCTTCATATATATATATATATATTCATATATATATATATATATATATATATATATATAATTATATATATATATATATATACATATATATATATATATGCTATAAGATTGAGGGTATAACGACTCGTTTAGGGAGACATTAAGAGATACTCTTCTTCTTCGTCAAGCTTTCGAATTTTATATAATTCTTCATCAGGGCTTCTGGAATACAATATTGATATTAATTTATATTCAGTTTCTTGACAAATTGACTTACTGTCAATACTGTTCGAGTTTAAGGGGAGAAATTTTCTCAGCCATAAACAATCTTCGTTCTCTTAACAAATTGTCAATTTGTCAAGAAACTGAATATAAATTAATATCAATATTGTATTACAGAAGCCCTGATGAAGAATTGAATAAAATTCGAAAGCTTGGTGAAGAAGAAAAAAGGAAGTATTTTTTCTCGTCAAGGAATTATGCATTTTCGATCTAAACAGTGAATAGTTGGTTCCTAATATCTTTGGCGGAGGGCGCTACAGGTTGTTATCTATATAGTAGTTTTGCCGCGATTTGCATTGGGGAACAAGAAGAATAATGTATATATAGGTCTATATACCTAAGTAATAAATTTTGACATCTTGAGTAGCCATCAGACCAAATGAGCATGAATTTGGAATCTGGGTTTTTTTCGAGACAACAAAACTATCAAAATTTGAGTAAATTCAGTAAAAATTATGGTATTATCAAACTTTAGACATGGGAGTGGTCGTAAGCTGCAAGAGCAAATTTTTTCTAACCGTTCGAAAAAGATGTGGAGTTCAATTCTCTAAAACAGCGTTTCTCATCCTATACCCTCTGGGGTGAATGAGCATACTAAAGGGGGGATCATATCCAAGAGAAACTATTAATTAAAAAAGTTTATAAACTGACTGCACACATTATTATTACTTGTTATTGTATTGGGGGGGGGGGGCGTGATACTAATAATTATGACCTGCACGTACAAACTAAAGACTATTTTTATTATTAATACATTTTATTGTATTGATGGAAAATTGGGCAGCGAATCCTAATAGTTTTAGAAACGCTGCTCTAAAAGATATTCGAAAAAAACGGTTTTCGGACGATTTTTGCATCCCAAAACCCCCGCCAAATTGAATTAGAGTAGGAAATTTGTACGTGGATTGAGTGATGCGGAGGAAGTGCCTATAGAAGGTATAATCCTTCACACCTCATCCAGATTGATGCTCTTACACATTCATCATTGCTTAAATGACGTGTTGTTATTTAAAATCTACACTCATACATGTTATGGAAAGAAAAAATAGTAGCAGTGGGCATCATTCTGTCTTTCATGATGGAATTATAGATATAGAAAAAATCTAACTAAATATACTCGAAAAAAAGTATGAAGTATACAATATCATCGAATAAGTTTTATAAGATTGATAAAAACGAAATATAATTACTTATACAGAACCTGAATTATATTTTGATTATTTCTCATTGAGTTAAAGCATTAACTGAGTTTAATATATTAGATACAATTTGAAAAATATTATGAATTATGAGAGAAAGATATTTATCGATATATATGAAAAAACCAACTTTTTTTCTTGCATTTGCATCCAAAGTAAGTAACGAATCATAAAAACAATTTTGTCTGCACAATTCACTATATGAAATATTATATCAATTTCAACTAAGTATATTTACCAAGATCTTTCAGCATTTTTTCACATTTTAAAATATTGTTTAAAATATCTACACATTTTTCGGAATTCTGTACAAATTCCTTAAATAGGTACAAATTTTCCCGAATTTTCGTACAAAGTAATCCAACATGATTCACAGTAAAGTAATCAAACACACTAGTATAGACCTGTACTTAGTTGTATACACAAGCAGTTAGACTTTAATATAATACTGGTGACACTTTTACGACAGGTCCTATTTTTTGGTTTTACCTAGTTAAGAAATTATTTCATGAGAATAAATAATATAATTTTTATCATTCATGAGCAATTGTGAAAGTAGGTATTTAAATATCCATCTGCTTCTTTTTAAATTAAATCACTCTTGATTCTATAACTGATTCATTAATATAGTTTTTACATTATTTCTAATGTCAAGATTTAGAGATATGACTTCTTGGTAGTAATATGAAAACCAAAGTAGTAACAAATTCAAGATAAAGTATCTAGATCTAGAATTCAATCACTGAACACTAGATATGATTAGTCAAAGGAAATGACCTAAATCTCTAGACATTTCTCTGTGTATGACACATTTTAATATCAATGCAAGAAAACAATTTATTGACAAGTAACTACCTAGCTATTGATCTTAGAAGATGTCAATGAAATTATTGTGAGATGAAAGTGAGATATTTGTTAAGTACGCAGTTAGTGACCCAAACCGAATAACAAAAATTATAAACATTCTTCGAGTAATTTAAAAATCCCGCCACTTCAGTTTAAAATTAGAATTTGTTTTTGGGACACACCTACCAAAATTTTATAAATCCAATTTGATGGATTTATTGCGTCGGCATTGTATGAGGGTAAAGACTGTGCAAGTTCCCTTTGGTTTCATTAAAACATGAATAGAAGCTAACTCAAACAGTCAATATTAAAGGGTTTCGTACGAAAATGGACGGAAAATGACAGCCGCCATGACACCTCTACACCTGCCATAGGAGCTCATTTGTTTTCTAACAATTTTTTAAAAGAACCTAAAAAAAATAGCTAAGGATATAACACACAACATTTCTAATAGCACAACACAGCTAGTGATAACTTACTTTTCCGAAACAACTCAAATACGAGCTGACGAGTCCAGACTACGCTATCCTACAATAATCTCAACTAAATCACGAATACATCCGCTTATATCCATAAAAAAGCACTAATCCACTAAAAGTTAACATATACAACTGTCAGTAAATGCGTACATAAGAAGAACCGCACTTTACACACACCTAGAGTACACCAAAAATTGTTTTTATTCGTTTTTCTCCTCTTCACGTCTAGTCTAGTTTGGGTGCGGTGCGCGGAAACCGGTGGCCTTGCTCATTCGTCGGATAACGATTCTGCTTGTGCTCATCGAATCCCGAATGTGACGTCAGAGCGAGTATGTTGATCTAACAGTGACACCTATCAGTTGAAAACAGAAGTGCTCACAAAGATAATATATTTCGCACGACAGAATTCTACAGTGATTAATTTTTATAATTACTTGGATTCCTGAATATAGTTACTCTACTCGGAGTAGTTTATTTGATGAAAGTTAGATGATTAAGATGATACGATACATGTACAAACAAGCTAACTTAAACCTACAGTTTAAGGTTTAAGTTACAAAAACAAACAAATTGGGTTGAATTGAAATACTTTACTCTTAAATATATAAACATACATTTCATATCTTAAAAATGAAATATTTCAATATAATAAGGTATCTCATGTATTTTACTAGAGGAAAACTTTTAGGATAAAAATGTTCACTGTAAAACCGAAATGAAAATAATAAATTTTAATAATTAAGATTGAATTCTCGTTCATCACTTGGTGAATATATATATATATATATATATATATATATATATATATATATATATATATATATATATATATATATATATATATATATATATATATATATATATATATATATATATATATATATATATATATATATATATATATACCGGGTGTAAATGAGTGATGGGCCACCCCTATAACTTTTTAATGGTTTCTTCGATTTTATTGAAATTTGAGTGGTTTATCGCAGACATAATTTTGAGTTTCTTCACATACAAAATCAATATGGCTGACTTCCGGTTCCACAGAAAACGATATAAAAATTAAAAATTCAAATGGTACACCCTGTATATTTTAACATATTTTAATTCTGAGGCTTCAAATACATACATTCCATCTGTCAAATTTTTTTTTTTCATATTTCGTAAACAGGGTCGGTCTCAGGAGCAAAGGGAACTAATAAGAATAAGATTTTTAATAATTACTTCGTTATTTAGGAATTGAGAAAACAGATGTGTGAATCATTTTGAGGGAATTTAAAGGAGCTTTTTGATATACAGGGTGGCCCATGTATGTTTCTATTCAAAAAACTGAGTTTTGGTTCGAAAAAGAATTTAGTCGTTAACAAACTTCACGAAAATTAATTTTTTGAAAAATTGTTACTTAGGGCGACATTTTAAATCAATTATCTATGATTTAGACGACGTCGCAGCCATCTACGATAAAAAAAACAAAATGAAAAACAAAATTGAAACGGCGCTAGAATTGACATTTGACAGGAATTTATGTATTTGAAGCCTCAGAATTAAAATATGTAAAAATATATAGGGTGTTCCATTTAAATTTTCAATTTTTATATCGTTTTCAGTGAAACCCCGGAAGTCAGCCATACTTATTTTGTATGTGATAAAATTCAAAATTATATCTGAGATAAACCACCCAAATTTCAATAAAATCGAAGAATTCATTAAAAAGTTATAGGGGTGGCCCATCACTCATTTACACCCGGTATATATATATATATATATATATATATATATATATATATATATATATATATATATATATATATATATATATATATATATATATATATATATATATATATATAATATCTTTCTTCCTGGTAAGTACATTTTGGAATCTGGGGTTGTTTTTAATTAAAAAATATTTTGAACCAACTTAATAATATTTCTTGAGAACACTACATTTGGCGTTCCGCAAGGGTCTGTATTGTGCCCTTTGTTACATTCTTTGTATGTGCTTAGTTTGAAATGTTGAAATTTATTAAAATACTATTTAATTATAACATGTGTACAGACTCTCAAGAACTGTACTCCAATTTGAGGATTTAGGAGCTAGGCAAACTTTTTGAGTTGGAACCTTATATACTGATGTATAAAATTAAAAATAAATTACAAAAGTCTAACATAAGTCCGCAATATATACATATACCTACTCTGTCTTGTTTCACGAAAATGAGAGACAAATTTTGAACTTATGAAAATATGTTAATGTTATTTTGATGTTTATAGGTTCACTGTTATATTATTGTAGATTTAATATTTAATATTAGAATTAATTTTGTTTGGACACTTAATTTGGGTTATTTCATCGAGACCAAAGCTTAAAATATTTTAAAACAATGGTTAAAAATAACAATTTACACATTTATTATAAGAAATAATGCATGACGCACGTTTCGGTGGAACTTCACCTTCTTCAGATGCTAATGGCAAACTAACTATGATTCTCTGTTATAACGAAAACAAGAAATGACAAATTATGTAGAAGGGGTAAATACAAAGATGGTTACAAATAATTATTAGAAAAGGAAAAACCAATTCTGAACTGCTAGTCAGGTAGTTCGGTAATTTTGAAAAGATTAAGAAGGGGGCTTGAAGTATGATCGATTTGGCTATTCAATAGGAGACCGGAATGTTTGTATTTATTCATCTGTAATGATTCTAAAAAATTAAGTTTAATTCCCTTACTTTCAGTATTTAATATTTTAAAATCGAAATTGAATGTGTGATTTTCTTGGATTAAATGGTTTGCATAATGTGAATCCGACTTCTGATTAACAAAGCTACGTTTGTGTTCTGAAATTCTAGTTTGAAAACTTCTGAAAGTTATACCAATGTAAAACTTATCACAATCGCCACAATTAATTTTATAAACTCCTGATTTATTATCTTTATGAACTTTGGATTTATTATCTTTTATATGATTTCCTAAATTATTACCGGTACGATAAGCAATGTTAATGTTGTGCTTAGATAAGAGAGATTTAAGTTTGTTACTTGAATTTCCGATGAAAGTGAGGCTGTTGTATTTGATATTATTTTTAGTAAGGGGGTACACCTGGTTAATCGCATTTTTGAAAAACTTTTTATCTATCATATTGTCTATAATATTGTGATCATAATTATTATTTACGGCAATTTGTTTAATTATATTTTTCTCGATGTTAAAATTGGCGTTTGAAAGTGGAATATTCACTAAACGATGTACCATACTATTGAAAGCTGCCATTTTGTGTTGGAATTGGTGTATGGAAGTACTATGTATGACGCTATCAGTGTGCGATGGTTTGCGAAAAATTGAAAAGTTATGTTTGTTATCTACTTTTGTTGTTTTCAAATCCAAATAGTTAATTGAGTTATCTTTTTCCATCTCTAAAGTGAATTTTATACAGGATGATTATGAATTAACTGTTCCAAATTATCCATGAATACTTCAGCCAACAAAGGGCTCAGAGGGTTTCCCATAATTAAGCCTTCAGTACTGCTGTAAATCTTATCATTGAAACTAAAATAATTCTGTTCCAGGCATAATTCCAAAAGCGACAATATATCTGATTTTATGAAAGGATTAACAAGATTGCTATTAAGTAACTTTTCTATTAGGGTTAAAGGAACCTTGGGTGGTATACTTGGAAAAAGATTAACTACATCCCAGGACATCAATTTAGAATTAAGTGGCAATTGAATATTTTCAATTTTATTGACTAAATCGTAAGAGTTTTTGATAGAGAATTTAGGCTGAAATTTACAATAATTTTGAATTATTTCTATTAGAAACTGCGACAAAAACACTGAACGTGCTGTAGTGAATGACACTACTGGTCGGATTGGATAGCCTGGTTTGTGTAATTTAATTAAAGAGTAAAGTTGTGGCACCAAAGGATTTGAAACAATGAGTTTATACTTGTCTTTATTTTGTATAAGAATGTTAATGTTATCGATGGCTAATTTTAATTTTTTCTGAAATTTACTGGTTGGATCATGTTTTAGTAACTTATAATTACCGGAGTTCAAAAACTCTAAAGTTTTACGTAAATAATCACAATTATTCAAAGCGATAACTGTATTACCTCTGTCAGCTTTGGTGAAAATGATATCATTAGAGAGTGTTTTTTGTTTGATTGATTTTACAATGGAAATTTCTGATAAATTGGCGTTATATTTGTTATATTAATTTTTAATAATATTAGAAGCTAGGTGTTTTACGAGTGGATTATCAGGCAAATTTCTAACAGCTATTTCAGTATCTACGCCGAGTTGTTCGAAGTGACGTGTTGAATGAGTTGGTTGTATATTGTGTTTGAAACCTTCTTGTAATAAATTCACTTCCTTACTATCGAAATTAGTATTGGATAAATTAGTGAATTTTTCGAAAAACTGATGTTGTGAAAATTTAGTTGGTTTTTTCCCTTTTTTTATTCATTAACACTTTACACCCTAATATAAAATTCACTTTAGAGATGGAAAAAGATAACTCAATTAACTATTTGGATTTGAAAATAACAAAAGTAGATAACAAACATAATTTTTAAATTTTTCGCAAACCATCGCACACTGATAGCGTTATACATAGTACTTCCATACACCCATTCCAACACAAAATGGCAGCTTTCAATAGTATGGTACATCGTTTAGTAAATATTCCACTTTCAAACGCCAATTTTAACATCGAGAAAAATATAATTAAACAAATTGCCGTAAATAATAATTATGATCACAATATTATAGACAATATGATAGATAAAAAGTTTTTCAAAAATGCGATTAACCAGGTGTACCCCCTTACTAAAAATAATATCAAATACAACAGCCTCACTTTCATCGGAAATTCAAGTAACAAACTTAAATCTCTCTTATCTAAGCACAACATTAACATTGCTTATCGTACCGGTAATAATTTAGGAAATCATATAAAAAATAATAAATCCAAAGTTCATAAAGATAATAAATCAGGAGTTTATAAAATTAATTGTGGCGATTGTGATAAGTTTTACATTGGTAGAACTTTCAGAAGTTTTCAAACTAGAATTTCAGAACACAAACGTAGCTTTGTTAATCAGAAGTCGGATTCACATTATGCAAACCATTTAATCCAAGAAAATCACACATTCAATTTCGATTTTAAAATATTAAATACTGAAAGTAAGGGAATTAAACTTAATTTTTTAGAATCATTACAGATGAATAAATACAAGCATTCCGGTCTCCTATTGAATAGCCAAATCGATCATACTTCAAGCCCCCTTCTTAATCTTTTCAAAATTACCGAACTACCTGACTAGCAGTTCAGAATTGGTTTTTCCTTTTCTAATAATTATTTGTAACCATCTTTGTATTTACCCCTTCTACATAATTTGTCATTTCTTGTTTTCGTTATAACAGAGAATCATAGTTAGTTTGCCATTAGCATCTGAAGAAGGTGAAGTTCCACCGAAACGTGCGTCATGCATTATTTCTTATAATAAATGTGTAAATTGTTATTTTTAACCATTGTTTTAATATGTTTATTAATTTACACCAAGTATCGGCCAAATCAATCCAAAAAAAAAAAATAAGCTTAAAATATCGTTTAAAAGATTTCCTTTTAATTATGCTGTTGAATTGTATAGGTTACATATAATGAATACTTAAAAAAAAAATTATGTTAAAGAATAATCAAATACTAAAAGAATACACACTTTCCGTGAAGAAACTATATCAAGTATATTGAAGAATATTGAATAAGAACTGATTAAAGCATTATAATACTTACCAAACTATAACATAAGAGGTTTAAAACTAATGATGGGATGTTTATTTCTCTGTAGGGCAAAAATTCAATTTTAAACTATTTGAAATTTATTTTGGCATAGTCGAAACAAAACACAACAATGAAATTGAAACATACAATTTACTTTATGTTTGAGTTACAGTGTTTATTGTTATACATTCTGATAGGAAAAACTAACACTTAAATCATTTTCAGTTCTTCTTTGTTGGTGACGTCAGAATTTTTCTTTCCACAATAGCGAATTATACAAAATATCGACAAAAAGACAAGGAATAAGAATTGGTATAGAAGTAATTTGAAAAATGCATCAGATTTCTCCTCCATCGAAGAAATGTAGTCAGATATATTTCGGGAAACTGTAATTAAAGCCCATTGTAAGCTATTATTTACTTCTAAGGTATCTTTTTTGGATTTTAATTCGAGATTATCATCATAAATCTGTGTTGAACTATCATTCAACAGCGAGTGGCCTTCTTCGCAACAAGAACTATGGTTGAAGGTTCCTTGAAATGTGCATCGTTCTTCCCCAATTATATCAATACTTTTTTCTTCGAAAAACGGTAGCATTTTTCGTAAATAATCGCAACTGAATTGATTTTCCACTAAATCAATTTCTCTCAAACGCGGTAAACTTGAAATTATCGAGACATAGTCAAATTTTTTTATGCGATTGTTCCTAAAATTGAATTGAAATAGATTCTTTGGAGGAGACGACATTATGTCATCGAGTTTTGTTAAAAAATTATAGGAAATATCAACGAATATCAGCATTTTCAAATTCAAAAATATATCAGGTTTCAATTTTGTGATTTTATTGTGGCTCAAATTTAGTTTTTGTATATTTGGAGTATTCATAAATACGTTTGAGTCGACTTCTTCAATCTGGTCATTATCTAAGCTGAGTTCTGTAAGTCTCCACATCTCAACATTAAATAAAGTAGCGTTCACCATAGGAAAAAAATTGTGACCTAGGTAAAGAAATCTCAAGTTAATAAAGTTTTTTAATCCGTTCACATTTGTCAGATTATTATTTGATACGTCAAGATATTCAAGGCTTGTTATTTTGTTCGGCTCTTGTTCAAATTTTACTATGTTGTTTTTTCTTATTATCAGTTTCTTCAAATTTGGAAAATATCGAAGTGGTATGGAAGACACATCCTCCAGTCTGTTCTGACTTAAATCTAGGTCGTACAAAAAAGAGAGGTTATATTTGAAGAAAGAAAAGCCGGAAAAATTATTCTGTGATAAATCTAGTGTTTGCAAATTTAAAAAAATGTTATTCCTTTCTGGAATTTCAAGATGATTTAAATGGTTTCCTGAAAGATCTAGAACATCTAATTTCAGATCAAGACTAAGGAATTCCTTATCTATATGATTCGATTCATCTGATATTTTCAACACCTTCAATTTAGATATCGACGTTTCCAAAATTTGATCTGTTAAGTTTCTACACAAGCATTTGTTTTGTATATGTTTTAATGAAATTCCACATTTAAATTGTGCTTCTTTCTTGAAGTCATTAAAACGAAGTTCTTGAAAATCTATTATTTTTATTGGTTCTTCACACCAGAAGTCAAGGTAAGATTCTATATCCAAGCTTCCAGTCGAAGAGAAATAAGCGAGAAGTAAGAATAAAACTGATGCTACCTGAAAAAAAAATAGACCTATAATAACTGTCCTTATTCACAGTAGGGAAAAATTGGAATCAACAAATATAATACAACATTGTTAATTGAATATGAGACGAAATAGAATCACTTGTTTGTGAGAGATTTACACAAGATTTTATTAGCAGGGCTTTTTTTACACTGATACTGAAATGTTCCAAAAAGATGTTTACACTAAACTAGGAGGTACTCGATCGGATTAAGAAATTAAAGATAGGTATTCTTGGAACTATTTAAAAATGGTTTAAAAAATAATTCACACATTTATTGAATAAAATATGCATGACGCACGTTTCGGTGAAACTTCACCTTCTTCAGATGCTTAATGCAAACTAAATATATTTCTCCGTTATACCGAATACAAGAAATACATGGATGACAAATAGTGTAGAAAGAATAAAAAGAAGGATGGTTAAATCAGTTTTATCAAAACAAATTATCAACATTGCTTGCCGTACCGGAAATAACTTAGAAAATCATATGAAAAATTATAAATCAAAAGTTCATAAAAACAATAAATCAAGAGTTTATAAAATTAATTGTGGTGATCATTACAGATAAATAAATACAAACATTCAGGTCTCCTATTGAATAGCCAAATTGATCATACTACAAGGTACAAGCGCCCTTCTCAATCTTTTCAAAATTACCGAACTAGGTACTTGGCTAGCAGTTTAGAATGAGTTTTTCCTATTTTACTAATTATTTGTAACCATCCTTCCATTTACCTTTTCTACATAATTTGTCATCTATTTATTTAACGGAGAAATATATTTGGTTTGCGTTTAGCATCTGAAGAAGGTGAAATTTCACCGCAACGTTTGTGAATTGTTTTTATAAACCATTGTTTTAATATGTTTATTAATTTATCGGCCAAATCTATCCAACATTGGAACTCTTAGGTCAAAGTTCTCAAGTTTCCAGAGTATTTATGCTTGTTAATCTTTGCTGTTTTTCGCAGGTTTGGACGTAAACCATTATTTAAAGAATGCGGTATTTCAAATTCGGATATTTCTTAATTCTTGTATCATATTTAAATTTTTAATTTTCCTTTTCCAACCGGAAATCCATCAATGCAAAAATATTGCATTTATTAAATGAAGGTTTACCTCTAAACCATCCAGAAACAGCTGACATTATCAACAAATATTTCAGAAATTTGCTTAGTAATTAGGCCAAAGAATCAAAATATGGCCGCTGCTATAACGATCTTCATCAAATTCTTGAACAAAATTTTTCAACTGTAATTCTGAGAAAATATAGTTCTATTATTAAATTCATAATTTCAGTTACTTCAAATGAGTACCCCACATTTTCATCAAACCAAACGATAATTAAGTATAAAGAATCATATTATTCAAAACGCTTATATTTGACTGAACAATATTGCATGCCTACGATTTGCAACAAGGTGTCTCAAAAGAAAATTAATATTTAGTGGATCGATTAAAAAAAAAGTAAGCCGTGTATCGAAAAAATGTTTATTAACTATTAAAGTACACAATTTGCGAATATATTTCTTGAAAATAATATCGTCCAAATGTAGACCCTCGCGTTCGCGGCACTCATTTAATCGAACAGTAAAATTACTTATGACGGCTCGGCAGGTGGACTCAGTGATGGCTGCCATTTCGTGACGGATATTTTCTTTCAAATGCGCCAGGGAAGTCAATTTATTGACATAAACTTTAGATTTAAGATAACCCCAAAAGAAAAGTCTATAAGGGTTAAATCAGGACTGCGTGGAGGCCAATTTATGTTACCCTCCGTCCTGCTGGAAACATGTTCTTTGGTTATAGCAAGGAAAGTTTTGCAGTTCAGGCACCATGAAGTTGTCCAGCATCTCCACATAACGCTCTGAATTCACTATAACTGCACGCCCTCTTTTTTTTTTTAAAAAAGTAAGGGCCTATAATTCCTCCCGCCGATATCGCAGCTTCGGCGAATGAAGGGGTTTCTTATGCTTGCGTTTCGGGTTCGTTGCACTCCAGTAGCAGCAATTCTGCTTATTTAAGTATCCATTGAGATGAAAATGAGCTTCATCCGAAAACAAGATGTTGGTTAACGTTGAAAAGCGCTAAATTGCCTGATTCACGAAGTCAAGCCTCTGACTGGCATCTTGGGGCTTTAATTCTTGCACCAATTGAAGCTTGTAGGGGTGCAGCTTTAGGTCTTTGAGAAAAACACGGTGTAATGATGATGCACATTTAAAGCACTTGCGCGCTTCCGAATCGAAAGGTTCGGGTCGTCACGAACAGACCGATTAACACTCTCCAGTCTCCACGTTTTCTGCCGTTCTTGATGACATTGGTCGCCCGGATTTTGGTTCTTCCAGCGTTGTACCGGTCTCTTCAAACTTTTTGACCCATTTTAGAATAAGAGGAATGCTTGGCGATTGACATAGCCCCTGCGCCCCTCGGATTCGTTGCGTTCACGCAATAAGCTATATAAATATAAACTTTTCAGACACCTTGTATAATTAGATATTGTTGATACAACGACCTGAACTTTTTTAACTTGACAATACGAGAAAATCATCAGAGTAAGTTCTATATTGAACTATTACCCTTGTATATTTAATTCCAAACGCAATATTAATACATTACATAAATGTGAATGCAGATTTTGCGTTGCTGAATGCGTATAACCAGCTTCCTTGGAAAGTTGTTTGATAATTTTTTAAATTATTAAAGAGTTTTCCTTGTTCACTTTATGTAATGTATGAAATTGACCATGGTCGACAAGTATGTTTTTCATGATTTGATTGCAATATTAATACTTCCGTTATTGATAAGATTTTTCATAGAATCTAATTTAGAGATTATATGTTTCGAATATTATTTTTTTGAATCCACATTTGATTGTACTTCCTCCAACAAGAGAAATAAAATTAATAATTAACACCTGTTGCAACTTAAGGGTTTACCTAAATTATTATTCCTTCCAATAGAGAAAAAGTATAAAAGGTACAAAAATAAAAGGTATATACCTACTAATTTTTCTCCCTCTAAAGTTTATAAAAAATACGAAAATTTCCGGCCACATAATTTTTCCGGAAAATTCGAAAATTGCACTTTTAATTTGGGGTTGTTTGTTGAGTTGTCTCTTGTACAAGTATGAAAATTTTCAATAATAAATAAATTTGTTCTAGCTTTTGCTTCATTTGTCCTCATACAATGGGCGGGCGTTATGAGTGTATTTATAGCAACCGTATCTCAGTGTAAACTAAACAAATAATATACAAGTGAAAAATAAAGTTAATAACGTGGTTATGGAGGTGATGATAGCCCTTAATGTCAATGAGCTATAGATGAGCAAAGAATAGTAAGTATTAGGGCTCGTTCAGACACGCGGGAACCGCGCGATTTTAGAATCGTGCGGTTTGGAATCGCAAAATTGTGTTATGTATTCAGACAGAGCGGTTAGTACGCGATTGGCGCGAGCGGATAGCGTTAGTTTGAAAATATAAGTTGACGAAGAAATACTAGTTTAATGTGGTTGCGAAAAAAAGAAAAGAAGAAGACAGTATTGGGTGCATCCATTATTAAGTGACCGACTTAGTGCATGGCCAATTCGTAAAATTATATCCCAAATGAATGGTCGTGGAAAAGTTTTTCGACTATTTGAGAATGTCAATAAAATCTTCTGATGAACTGATTGAATTGATCAAAGGAGATATTTCAATGTGGAAACAATCCATAGCGATGTCGCGCGTGTTCTTGTTCTGGCGTACGAATCGTGCGGTTCCAACAACGCAACTGAACGCTGAGGAGAGGCTCCATACTCTTTTCTTTTTTTCGCAACCACATTAAACTAGTATTTCTTCGTCAACTTATATTTTCAAACTAACGCTATCCGCTCGCGCCAATCGCGTACTAACCGCTCTGTCTGAATACATAACACAATTTTGCGATTCCAAACCGCACGATTCTATAATCGCGCGGTTTCCGCGTGTCTGAACGAGCCCTTAGAGTCTACTCTAAATCACACAAATATAATCTGTCGAACAGATGATAGAGAATGTATAATCACAGATTGCTAAAGTGTTATCACACCATTGTATACCAAGGACATAAATATAAAGGAGAATAAGAAGATTACGTCATTGTCTTTTATGTAGACAGGCCCATCTTAAGTAGGACCACGCACTAGCCGCCAACCGCGGCGGTTGGCGGTCGGGCGGTTGTTAATTTGTACAGGAATATATGGTAGACAACGCACTGGCAACCGCGTAACCGCGCGGTTGGGCGGTAGTCGACATCGGGCGCGGCGAACGCGGCAACCGCGCCGTCTTGCGGTTGTCGATTTGTACAGACTTGAATGGCAGACCACGCACTAGACCGCAATATCGGGCGGTTTCCCTTCATTATTAATTTAACATTTGTAGTAAATTTGATATTTTTAGTCACTTCGGTAATTTCCTTTTCAATTTTGTTCAGTAATTCACCGAAAGACGACGTTGACATACTGGTATAATTGAAAAATTTGTCTTCGAAGCTTCTCAATTCTCTATAGAAAATTACGAATGCTCCTTTACTACTTCTTTGTTGAAGCAGAGGGTGAATCCAATATTTTGCATTGCAACGGCGTTTGTTTCGTTTTTTAGATAGAATTTAAATTTGCCAAATGGCTAGAGCTACTACCGCAGACACTTTCATGACGACTAGCGATCAACAAACCGTGACGGGAACCGCAAGAGCAATCCGCGCTCGACCGCTCGACCGCCAACCGCGGCGGTTGGCGGCTAGTGCGTTGTCACCCTAAGAGTTTCGGTGTTCCAAGGCACTGGATTTTTTAGTGTCCCAATACTTTTTCATATTTATCAGATATTAATAGATGTGAAATAATAATTTTTTTTATTCACGAAACTAAATAACAATTCTTATATTCAACAAAAATATAATAATAATTGAGGCGAAAAACCAAATTGATACATGAATAAATAACAAGAACGCACCTTTTGGAGTAGAAAATGTATTTACTATACGGTTACATACAAACATTGTTAGATAATAATGTAAAAAAAGATTCAAGATTATTTACAAATATCTTTATAAATGTATGGTGAACTCAGGCTGCGGCACTTGTCACCTTTGCAAAGCAAACAGTCATTCTGTTGCCACCAGCGGCATCTTGTGATACCGCTCAAAACTAAACGAGAGGTGATAGGCACTCAACTCTTTTTCAACACTATTGGCATTGGCATTTAGAATCGTTTCAGTGAAAAAAATAATTTTCGACAATTTTGGCACTTACCTCCTTTTCAATGTCAACTCCTCGATTATTCTAATGAAAATTATTGAATTTCTAACCTAACTTTTTAACATTAATTGCAAACAATTTTGGAAAAAAATGGTACTCAGTATGATCATGTGTACCTACGTACCATAGATATATACTACACATTATAATTATTATATTTATAAGATTTTTATGGTACGTACGCAAACGTCACCGCCGGGTGGCCTAAGGGGTAATCGAAAATGAATAATAAGCTGTTTAAATCGAATGTACTTCCGTGTTTCCTACGAAATTGAATTATTTTTTGTGTTGTATTATTTTTTTTTTAATATTCAGCGAGAAAAATTCACCACATGGAGATTAGCGTTATGCTCCCCTGAGGCCGATGCACCAAGGCACGTGCCTCTTGTGCCTTGCCGTTAAGATGGCCCTGTATGTAGATAATTGAGGCGCTGACATTGAAAAGGAGGTAAGTGGCAAAATTGCCGAAAATTATTTTTTTCACTGAAACGATTCTAAATGCCAATGCCAATAGCGTTGAAAAGGAGGTAAGTGCCTATCACCTCCCGTTTTGTTTTGAGCGGTGTCACAAGATGCCGCTGGTGGCAACAGAACTATCTATGTTATCACCTAAAACACAGTGCCATGAACAAAAAAACTAAATTTCAAATTTACTATTCGAATGTGTATTCACATCTGATTTACTTAGCTGCTTTTTGGGGACAAGCAAGACAACAATATATCAATAGATTACAAATAGCCCAGAATAAAATAGTTGAAACTTTATTTAATTTTCCATATAGGACAAATACAACAATGCTTTACAAAGATCTAAAAATTTTGAAAGTCCCTGATAAAGTTAAACTGGATAGTGTCAAAATTATTTACAAAATCAAAAACAACCAAACTGAAACAGAAGTCAACCTAGATCAAAATTGTGACGTACATCATTACAACACGAGAACAAATCAACATTTCCACATACTACCAAATGCAACTAATGTTGGGAAAAAAAGGACTACATTTCAAGCTTTACAATGGTTCAATAAAATTCCCGAACATATTAAAAACAGTCCGTCCATTGACAGTTTCAATTGAAAGATGAAAAAACTCCTCCTAGAGAACCTATGATTTGTAAAAAGTGATCTCTTCCTCTGACTACAATAGTTATTTAAGTTAAAAAAAATTATATAAGTTACTAAAATGTTAGGACATGCATGTCACTCATACAATCTTACATGTTATACTCATTATGGATCTTGTTATCTCTTAGAGTACTTGAATAAATAAAAAAAAGAATGACTGTTTGCTTTGCAAAGGTGTGAAGTACCGCAGCATGGGTTCACCATACATTTATAAAGATATTTGTAAATATACTTTGAATCTTTTCTTTACATTATAATCTAACAATGTTTGCATGTAACCGTATAGTAAATACATTTTCTACTCCAAAAGGTGCGTTCTTGTTATTTATTCATGTATCAATTTGGTTTTTTGCTCCTCCTGGAAAATTTAAGTTTTGGCACTTACCTCCTTTTCATAGTCAACGCCTCAATTATTATTCGCTAACCATTTCAGGACTGATTGATGGAAAGCTCAATAGTTAATATTATTGAAACAGCTCTTCTCCCGAAATAAATAAGAATGCTCAATTTTATACCTTCTTTGCCTACTGAAATTCGACCTACTGAATTATAAAGAAATGAATTCCCATAAAAATAACAAACACAAATGTCTGGAAAAACGTAAATATATTCAATACATAACCGTCATTGTTCGAAGCGAAGGGAAGTGTTCATATATGGCGAATAAATTGATATTAAGCGCTATTAGTTCAGGGAACGGTATTGGGGCCTTTACTCTTTATTGTATACATAAATTCACTGCTATGTCTGAATACAACTAAATCCATAATCTCATATGCAGATGACACTGTGCTGATATTTGAAGACGACTCTTGGGAAGGTGTTAAAGAAAGAGCTAATCAAGGTATCCAAGATGTTAAGGAGTGGCTTGACTTCAATAAACTTTCACTTAATATAAAAAAAACAAAATACATAGCATTCTCTATTACAAATTATAACAGACCCAGTTACCATAATCTGGAAATTGAGACCTCGACTGAACTTATAGCAGAATGTGATCATATCAGGTATTTAGGTGTTACCATCGACAAATGTCTTAGATGGGATCAGCATGTTCTTGAGTTGGTGAAAAAAATCCGTAGGCTTATATACAAAATGTACCATATCCGTGCTATTCTAAATAAAGAACAACTGTTGATTATATACAGAGCTCTTGTGGAATCAATTGTAAGATATGGCATACTGGTATGGGGTGGAATATATGACAACATATTACATCAACTAAATGTAGTTCAAAATTACATACTAAAAGTTATGTTCAGTAGAGATAGGTACTTTCCAAACTGTTTTTTTGTATGATGAAAATATTTTGAATGTCAGATGTCTTTATTTCCTTACAGTTTCAACATTCTACTATAAAAATGGTAATAATCTCCAGCAGATATCTCATTCTCATGACACTAGAGCAAGATGCAATATGGAGGTGGTAGTGCCACTGTTCAAAAAAGACTCATCTCATCGATTTGTTGTATATATTGCACCGAAAGTTTTTAATTTGCTGCCTCTAGAAATAAGAACATTGGGCACTGAAAGGGGTTTCAACAAAAAATGTAAAAAGTATATCTGTTCAAACTATGATAAGTTTGAAGCATTGCTGTGAAGTGGGATGGAGTTTTTGTTTGTTGTTTTTGTGATTTGTGGGAGTGGAAATAGTGAGTGATCATTTGATGTTAGGTTTAATTTTCTCTGTTTCCTATATACAGAAATAATTGGACATATATATGTTAGCCGAAATTTGCACATACAAGTGTTGTACACTTAGGTGCAATTAACAAAATTATGAAACTTAGAAAAGTCTTTACATTTGTATTCTGCTGAGATTTGTATAATTTATGTGCAAAAATAAATAAGTTCCTAAAAAAATTAGTAGGGTTGCCATCACCTAGATGGCCGGACAAAAATTTTGAAAACCCCGGACATTTCTGTGAAATTTTGTTTTTCCCCGGACACCACGTGAATTTTTTTTTTGTTTTGAAATAAAACATCGTTTATATTTTAATTTTTTCATTTATTTAAACTTCAAACCGCTTGTTTGCCATATAAACAGAACAACAAAAAACAAATAAAATTCTATTATACATAGTTTACAGCTTTCTCTTTTTGGTATCATCAAATAAAAAATAACTCATGAAGATAATTTTTGGTAGATAAAAAATCAAATAGACTAGACCCTACATTGTAATAGCAAATTATAGGATAGGTCATCTAGTTCGGTTAGATAGGTTAGGTACCAAAAAGTCTAAATTATTTATTAACTATAAATCAAAAGTAACAAGTTTTAATTTTAACGAGATTAAGTTCGTTTTACTAATTCAACTTAACTTGGAATTTTTCAGACTTGCTAATTTTTCCCAAAATGTCTTTATTTTTCATCATGAATTTGTAAAAGACACTCAAAAAGAGCAACAAGTCTTTAAAATCAGACTACTTTGATCAGAGAAGAAAGCGTATGTGTATTTAGCAAGTTTCTCTCCTTCCTCCATTACTGCGACCTTAGCGAAAAAACTCACTCTACATTCGCATTGTGAGCTGGTATACGAAAATATTACTATGCAATTTTGAGCAGTTTAAAATATAGATGTTTCGAAAAAATTCGGCTACAACTGGTTTGCATTTAATAGCTCAAATCCGTCACTGACTCTCAAGCTTCACACACCCGGAAAGCCCCGCCCGGACGAACCCCGGACGCCCCCTAAACTAGGACAAATCCGGGGAAACCCGGACGGATGGCAACCTTAACTATTAGCATTTCTATAAGCATGGTCAAAACTATTTCATCGCTTCAGTTACTCAAGTATAGTTTGGCTCATACATTGATCTCGGGCGAACTCCATAGAAGTGTTTTCACCTAGGTAGAATTGGCATATAAATTTTAGAGTTTTACACAAAATTCACAGTGGATTGATCCATTAAAAAGATCATATCGAATAATTATCAAAAATCTTTTTACTGCATTCCATATTTTCATAACTAAAATTTCAAAAACACGCTGAAATAAAAAATTCAAACCTTATATCATGCAAACAATATATTTGGGCGTACGAAGAAAAATTGTAGGCATTTGATTTCTGATTTGCAATAATATACAATTATTCAGGCATAAATCAAAATATTCATATTTTTTTAGTAATCTGCTCTTTCTGAATATTTTATGAACAAGAAATGGGAAACAATAATTTTTTTCAGCCGATCTTATTTATATCATAAAGAAACAAGTATAACGCGTAACAGTATTATTACAATATACAATATATAGTATCACATAGACAGAGCTCAATTCGTAAAAAACTTACCATCTTTAGGTGTGAAATATAAACACTGATATAATTCATGTTGAACAAATTTGTAGCGAATAGCCGTTATAAAGCTTTGTTATTGTCTTTCAAAAGGTTTTGCATAATCAGAAGAGGATGTTGGATAATACTTTCGCTGATAATGATAATTTACAGATAGATGAAAACATTTCGGCAAGAGAAGATGTGGTCCATTTGTTTCCGACTAGTGGCGATGTGCCATATTTATATGCCATTGAGTTACTAGAAGGAAAATATAAGAACGTTTGAAATATTTGGTTGTTTATCACTTTAGATGGATAGATGATACTGATGAGCCCCAAATAAGGGCGAAACAGTCTGTCTATCATTTCCATTGATTGTGATAAACAACTTAATATTTCTAAGGTATATGGAAGTATTTCGATGTTTCGTGAACTCTTATAACCAGCTCCGCTAGGAGGTTTGTTTGATTAATTTCAAATAAATGTCCTAGTTTACTTCATTTTATTGCCACGAACTTGTATCTATAACACGAAGAATTCTGTCTTATATATATATATATATATATATATATATATATATATATATATATATATATATATATATATATAGGGTGACCAGATGGCTGAAGTCGAAAAAACGGACACCTCTCCCGTTATATAAATAATTATATATAAATATATATTTATATATATATATATATAAATATATATATATATATATATATATATATATATATATATATATATATATATATATATATATATATATATATATATATATATATCAGTGGCGGCTCGTGAGGTTTTGGTTTGAAGAGGCTACAAGAGGTGTTAAAAAATACACCATAGGCGAAAATTTTTAGGATTTCAAGGTCAACCGCCTTATAATTCAAAGAAAATCAAAGTAAAACAAGCACCCTAAGCTATTAATTTGTTTTCACTTTCGAGTGTCTACCTTGAGACCTACAACTCCTATTTACAATATTCACAAAAACTCTTCTCAGCCAATTAATCAATTCATCTATTCATCAAATTTTTTTTTCTTTCACAAAATAGATACCTACCTACCTACTTAACGAATTTGTTAACAGCTTGTGAGAGCAAATAAAAAGTTATTATATATTTTTGAAGATTAGCGGGATTCTGCGATCTTTAACGTTAGCAAAATGATCTATAATATCCTCATAACATTTTTTGTCTTTCGCCAAAAGTTTTACCAATTCCTTTTCAATAGACAACAAACTAATATTTTTCAAACGATCCTGGCTCATTGAATTTCGTAAATAAGTTTTAATTCTCTTAAGAGTGGAAAACGAGCGCTCTACGGAAGCCGATGTCACTCGGATATAAACAATTAGACATAAGAGTTTATAAACTTGGGGTAAATCTTGATTCAAATCATTATCAAAAAGGTATTTAATAGTCCCCACATGATTTTCATTTTGCCCCAAAATTTCATTGTCATTATAAACAACACACAGTTCACTTTTTATGGCCACCTTATCAAAAAAAGTGTATTTTTGACATAAATTTTCCAAAACGTTATCTGGAAAATTAGCCGAAAATCCGGTTAACAAATTTTTATTGAGTAAGTCGAAGAAATGCAGTTCTTTCAAATCAGAGAACCTTATTTCTATTTGACCCCTAATAGTATCCAAAATTTCATAAAATATTTGCTTATAGTGAAGCTCCATATCTGCGTAACTGAATTTCTTTCGTTTTGGGCTAAATTGAGTCGTATCATCAGAAGTTTGAAATACAGAAAATAGTTTGTTAAAATGAACTTCTGCACGAAATTCTGGAATTTTTTCCAGAAGAAACTTGAGCCGATTTCGTGAGTAAATTACATCTGAAAACTTGTGCTGTAAGATTTGAAAAACTATTTCTGTTTGTTCAAAAATTAATTTAAAGATGTTTAAAAAATATATAAATTCCTTTTCTGTATTCTGTATTTTTGGGAGTGCAGTCGAGACCACAGCACTTAGGCCCCATTGGGCCCTTTGTGCATCCTCCCCGGGAACATCACCAGCCTAGTCTTCCAACCATCCCAGTCGTTTGAAAAAGAGGGTGATTGCACCTAGGGGGATTTCCCTCAAGGTGGCTAAAGTTGGCCACCGTTCACCCAGAATGGATTCTCGGAGTGACAGGACAGCGGAGCATTCACAGAGGACATGCTGTACTGTCTCGTCTTCCTGTTCACAGCCTCTGCAGAGAGGTGTGTCGCTTAATCCCATATTAAATAAGGGCTTCCGAAGTTGGCAGTGTCCCGTTAAAATTCCCACGACATTGCGTAGTTTTCCTCTGGGCATCGACAGGTAAGTCATTGCTGCCTCTTTATTGGGATAATTTAAAAGTTCCCTGGCTAGTCTGCAGGTGGTTGTTTCATCCCATAGGATTTTGAATTTTTGATGGGTGTTCTCCTTCATCATTTGTGACTTTGCTGTCAGCGGTAGTAGGCTGGAAGGGCCAGGACCGAATATGTTCAGGCCGGCTGCTTTTCTAGCCAATTCGTCAGCTTTTTTGTTGCCATTGCATCTCGAGTGGCCTTTAACCCAGCACACCATAATTTGGTTTGTGTGGGCTGCACCCGCAAGTGCTTGATGGCATTCCCATAGTGACTGTGAAGTTATTTTACGATTCTTCAGGACCAGTAATGATTGTCTACTATCTGTGTAGATTTTAATGGTTTTGTTCGTTATGTTCCTACGAGCAATCTCGTTCGCGGCTATGGTTATGCCCGTTAGCTCTGTCTGAACTATGTTGGCACATTTGTCCATGGTCCACTTAAGTTGAAATCGCAGGTGTCTAGAATATATTCCACAGCCTGCTCCTTTTTCTCGCTTTGATCCGCCCGTGAAAATATTGATCGTTCCTTCATCGGAGGTCTCATTTCCACTGTTTGTGTGTATTGAGTAGGATTTGTCAAAAACAAATCGCGGGGGAATGCTGTCTGCCTTAACCTGTAGCAGGGGCATCGATATAAATTCCTTATCTTGTAAGTAAGATATTAATCCGCGTGCTGTATTTAAAGTTACTTTATCGGTTAAAAATTCCTCACTTTCAACTAAAGAATTAAATCCTCAAATCCTAAGCGGCCCCAAACAGAGACATTTTCACTAGTAAAAAGTAAACACTGCCAACAAAATAATTTATTTTTTACCTGTGATCCGGTTACAGCCAAGGATGTCTCTCATAATTCCTTGTATTAAAACCGCGGTTTTGTTGTCTGTTACGCTGCACCAAATTGTTTAATTCAGGGGTAGGTCGCAATGTTTTTATCAAAACTTTATCCTCATAACTTAGTGCACTAAAGTTATGGGATAACAAATATTCCACTAAGTCACCATTGAAATTTTTGAAATTAACTTCAGTAACCAAACTCATTTTAAAACAATACGCGAGCAATATAAGTAAACACGCTGCCATTAGTAACTACGATCACACTACGATCCAATTAATGCTTTCCAACGAATTCACTCGATGTCACCCGAAATTCTATAGTTGTGATTGGTCGACATTGTATGAGACTCAGGCTACATCCGTGTTGCCATTTACATGTGTTTTGCTTTTCTATTGCAAGGAAGTATTCATTCGGAGTATTTGCACCGTTGTTTGCTTTTCTATGGCAGGCATAATGAACGTTGAGAATATACCTTTCTAAGCCTCCGCAGCGTTGCCACAAATCTTGAAATGAATGAAATGCAGTAAATGTAGGTACCTTCTATCTCAATTAATAAATCATATTTTATAATGTAGGTTGAAAGGAGGGTAGGTGCATAAAATAATATGATTTTGATTAATATGAATATGCTGAATGCTGACTATTCAATATAATATATTAGTGATACACGGAATATTATTGAGGAGGCTTAGCTTCCTTTGACTAGCCGCCCCTGATATCAAGTATATTGAAGAATATTGAATAAGAACTGATTAAAGCATTATAATACTTACCAAACTATAACATAAGAGGTTTAAAACTAATGATGGGATGTTTATTTCTCTGTAGGGCAAAAATTCAATTTTAAACTATTTGAAATTTATTTTGGCATAGTCGAAACAAAACACAACAATGAAATTGAAACATACAATTTACTTTATGTTTGAGTTACAGTGTTTATTGTTATACATTCTGATAGGAAAAACTAACACTTAAATCATTTTCAGTTCTTCTTTGTTGGTGACGTCAGAATTTTTCTTTCCACAGTAGCGAAATATACAAAATATCATAAATACTATCGACAAAAAGACAAGGAATAAGAATTGGTATAAAAGTAATTTGAAAAAAGCATCAGATTTCTCCTCCATCGAAGAAATGTGTTCAGATATATTTCGGGAAACTGTAATTAAAGCCCATTGTAAGCTTTTATTTACTTCTAAGGTATCTTTTTTGGATTTAAATTCGAGATTATCATAAATCGGCGTTGGAGTATTATTCAACAGCGAGTTGCCTTCTTCGCAACAAGAACTATGGTTGAAGGTTCCTTGAAATTTACATCGTTCTTCCCCAATTATATGAATACTTTTTTCTTCGAAAAAAGGGAGCATGTTTCGTAAATAATCACAGCTGAATTGATTTTCCACTAAATCAATTTCTCTCAAACGAGGTAAACTTGAAATTATCGAGACATAGTCAATTTTTTTTATTCGATTGTTCCTGAAATTGAAATGAAATAGATTCTTTGGAGGAGACGACATAATGGCATCGAGTTTTGTTAAAAAATTATAGGAAATATCAACGAATATCAGCATTTTCAAATTCAAAAATATATCATGTTCCAATTTTGTGATTTTATTGTGGCTCAAATTTAGTAATTGTATATTTGGAGTATTCATAAATACGTTTGAGTCGACTTCTTCAATCTGGTCATTATCTAAGCTGAGTTCTGTAAGTCTCCACATCTCAACATTAAATAAAGTAGCGTTCACCATAGGAAAAAAATTGTGACCTAGGTAAAGAAATCTCAAGTTAATAAAGTTATTCAATCCGTTCACATTTGTCAGATTATTATATGATACGTCGAGATATTCAAGGCTTGTTATTTCGTTCGGCTCTTGTTCAAATTTTACTATGTTGTTTTTTCTTATTATCAGTTTCTTCAAATTTGGAAAATATCGAAGTGGTATTAAAGACACATCCTCCAATTTGTTCTGACTCAAATTTAGCTCGTACAAAAATGAGAGGTTATATTTGAAGAAAGAAAAGTCGGAGAAATTATTCTGTGATAAATCTAGTGTTTGCAAATTTAAAAAAATGTTATTCCTTTCTGGAATTTCAAGATGATTTAAATGGTTTCCTGAAAGATCCAGAACATCCAATTTTAGATCAAGACTAAGGAATTCCTTATCTATATGATTCAATTCATCTGATATTTTCAACACCTTCAATTTAGATATCGACGTTTCCAAAATTTGATCTATTAAGTTTCTAGACAAGCATTTGTTTTGTATATGTTTTAATGAAATTCCACATTTAAATTGTGCTTCTTTCTTGAAGTCATTACAACGAAGTTCTTGAAAATCTATTATTTTCATTGGTTCTCCACACCAGTTGTAGTCAAGGTAAGATTCTATATCCAAGCTTTCAGTCGAAGAGAAATAAGCGAGAAGTAAGAATAAAACTGATGCTACCTGAAAAAAAATAGACCTATAATAATTGTCCATATTCACAGTAGGGAAAAATTGGAATCAACAAATATAATACAACATTGTTAATTGAATGAGACGAAATAGAATCACTTGTTTGTGAGAGATTTACATAAGATTTTATTAGCAGGGCTTTTTTTCCACTGATACTGAAATGTTCCAAAAAAAATGTTCACACTAAACTAGGAGGTACTCGATCGGATTAAGAAATTGAAGATAGGTATTCTTGGAACTATTAGAAAAATGGTTTGAAAAATAATTCACACATTTATTGAATAAAATACGCATGACGCACGTTTCGGTGAAACTCAGTGGCAGCTCGTGAGGTTTTGGTTTAAGGAGGGTACAAGAGGTGTTAAAAAATACACCATAGACGAAAATTTTTAGGATTTCAAGGTCAACCGCCTTATAGTTTAAAGAAAATCAAAGTAAAACAAGCACCCTAAGCTATTAATTTGTTTTCACTTGCGAGTGTCTACCTTGAGACCTACAACTCCTATTTACAATATTCACAAAAACTCTTCTCAGCCAATTAATCAATTCATCTATTCATCAATTTTTTTTTTCTTTCACAAAATAGGTACCTACCTACTTAACGAATTTGTTAACAGCTGGTGAGAGCAGATAAAAAGTTATTATATATTTTTGAAGATTAGCGGGGTTCTGCGATCTTTAACGTTAGCAAATTGATCTATAATATCCTCATAAAATTTTTTGTCTTTCGCCAAAAGTTTTACCAATTCCTTTTCAATAGACAACAAATTAATATTTTTCAAACGATCCTGGCTCATTGAATTTCGTAAATAAGTTTTAATTCTCTTAAGAGTAGAAAACGAGCGCTCTACGGAAGCCGATGTCACCGAGATAGAAACAATTAGACATAAGAGTTTATAAACTTGGGGTAAATCTTGATTCAAATCATTATCAAAAAGGTATTTAATAGTCCTCACATGATTTTCATTTTGCCCCAAAATTTCATTGTCATTATAAACAACACACAGTTCACTTTTTATGGCCACCTTATCAAAAAAAGTGTATTTTTGACATAAATTTTCCAAAAGGTTATCTGGAAAATTAGCCGAAAATCCGGTAAACAAATTTTTATTGAGTAAGTCGAAGAAATGCAGTTCTTTCAAATAAGAGAACCTTATTTCTATTTGACCCCTAATAGTATCCAAAATTTCATAAAATATTTGCTTATAGTGAAGCTCCATATCTGCGTAACTGAATTTCTTTCGTTTTGGGCTAAATTGAGTCGTATCATCAGTAGTTTAAAATACAGAAAATAGTTTTTTAAAATAAACTTCTGCACGAAATTCTGAAATTTTTTCCAAAAGAAACTTGAGCCGATTTCGTGAGTAAATTACATCTGAAAACTTTTACTGTAAGATTTGAAAAACTATTTCTGTTTGTTCAAAAATTAATTTAAAGATGTTTGAAAAATATATAAATTCCTTTCTTGTAAGTAAGATATCAATCCGCGTGCGGTATTTAAAGTTACTTTATCGGTGAAAAATTCCTCACTTTCAACTATAGAATTAAATCCTCAAATCCTAAGCGGCCCCAAACAGAGACATTTTTCCTAGTAAAAAGTAAACACTGCCAACAAAATAATTTATTTTTTACCTGTGATCCGGTTAGGCAAGGATGTCCCTCATAATTTTTTGTATTAAAACCGCGGTTTTGTTGTGTGTTACGCTGCAACAAATTGTTTAATTCAGGGGTAGGTCGCAATGTTTTTATCAAAACTTCCTCATAACTTAGTGCACTAAAGTTATGGGATAACAAATATTCCACTAAGTCACCATTGAAATTTTTGAAATTAACTTCAGTAACCAAACTCATTTTAAAACAATACGCGAGCAATATAAGTAAACAAACAAGCTGTTGTCGGCCATTAGTCACTACGATCACACTACGATTGGATTAATTTCCAACGAATTCACTCGATTTTACCCGAAATTCTATAGTTGTGATTGGTCGACATTGTATGAGACTCAGGATCCATCGGTGTTGCCATTTACATGTGTTTTGCTTTTCTATTGCAATGAAGTATTCATTGACAGTATTCGCATCGTTGTTTGCTTTTCTGTGGCAGGCATAATGAAAGTTAAGAATATACCTTTCTAAGCCTCCGTAGCGTTGCCACAAATCTTGAATTGAATGAAATGCAGTAAATGTAAATACCATTATATAATGTAGGTTGAAAGGAAGGTAGGTGCATAAAATAATATGATTTTGATTAATATGAATATGCTGAATGCTGACTATTCAATATAATATATAAGTGATACACGGAATATTATTGAGGAGGAGGCTTAGCGCCTCTTTAGCCGCCTTTGAATAGCCGCCCCTGGTGAAACTTCACCTTCTTCAGATGCTAAATGCAAACTAAATATATTTCTCCGTTATACCGAATAAAAGAAATACATGGATGAAAAATAGTGTAGAAAGAATAAATAGAAGGATGGTTAAATCACTTTTATCTAAATAAAATATCCACATTGCTTACCGTACCGGAAATAACTTAGAAAATCATATAAGAAATTATAGATCAAAAGTTCATAAAAACAATAAATCAAGAACTTATAAAATTAATTGTGGTGATTGTGATAAGTTTAACATTGGTAGAACTTTCAGAAGCTTTCAGACCAGAATTTCAGAACACAGACGTAGCTTTGTTAATCAAAAGTCGGATTCACATAATGCAAACCATTTAATCCAAGAAAATCACATATTCAATTTTGGCTTTGAAATATACTAAAATATTAAATGCTGAAAGTACGGAAATTACACTTAATTTTCTAGAATCATTACCAGGGCCGGATTAACCCTCTCCGGGACCCTAGGCAACAACCCTGTCCGGGCCCCAGGTCTATTCAAGAGGATGTAAGGAACTTCCAGATGATCGATTTACTTCAAAGTCTTATGTGATATTGCAACAACATGGATACTTTGACTTGCTGCTGCAGCATTCCCTTACCTGACTCGTTAGCTTTATTGAAATGGTCTTAATGAATAGGTTATAGATAAGTGATGAGTGAGGTTGCATGATGGGTTAGGAAAGAGAAATGAGACGGGACGCGGTTATTTTAAATTTGATCTTGTTAAATGCAATAAAATACAATAAACCAAAGAAAACAGTTTTGTGATGTATAAATTGGAAAAAGTCAACTTCCAAGATACTTATCTTTTTTCTGCAGTTTGAATATTAACTCTTCTAACTTTTTTAGAAACAAAATCGTTTAAAACATCTTGGAAGTTGAACCTTTCTAATACATCATTTTCAATGGCCATTATCGACAATGAATTCAAACGGTTCTGAGGCATTTGTTGGACGAAGACAGTTTATTAGTTCTACTACTAGATACTAGATGGTTCTGTATGTATGAAGTATTTCATCAATTGACAACAAGAAAGCAATAATATTGTTGAGCAATATATACCATTGTTTTAATATGTTTATTAATGTATCGGCCCAATCAATCCAACATTCTTGGAACTCTTAGTTCAAAGTGCTCAAGTTTCCAGAGTATTTATATTTGTTAATCTTTGCTATTTTTCACAGGTTTGGAGGTAGGTAAACCATTATTTGAAGAATGCGGAATTGTATTTCAAATTCGTATATTCCTTAATTGTTGTATGATATTTAAATTTGTAATCTTCCTTTTCCATCCGGAAATCCATCCATGCAAAAATATTGCATTTATTAAATGAAGGTTTACCTCTAATAGCGTTCTCCATTGGTAGAACTAGTGCGCACTGAGTTCAATTTTTATGATCCATGATTCGGTAGTATTACCGAAACCCGAAACGGAATTTATAAAATTTGTGATCCATTGGGACTGCGTTAGGGCAGCTTTGTGACAGAACTAATCGAGTTTCAGTGCCGCACCAGTTTCACCAATGGAGAACGCTATAATAGCATTCTATCGGGTCTATTAAGTATTCTGTTATTCATTCAAATCAAATAACTGCACTGACCCCGGCACGAGCTCTCGTACTTCATGCCAAAAAACATGCACTCAGTTCAATTTCTATTGCCCTAGTTTCCCAATGGATCAAGAACCCTCACACTAAGCTTACCAATGGATCATAAAAATTGCACTCAGTGCGCACTAGTTCTACCAATGGAGAACGCTATTAATATTGAGAACTTCAAATTAATAATTTTATAAAGTTTTACCATGATCTAATGAAAAATTATTCCTGTACTGCTTCGTGACGGTTAAATATAATGGAATATACATTTTGTTGTGTGAAAATAATCCAGAAAATTGTTATTGCATGATTTAAACTTTATATAGTTACTTGAACCAATTTTTAGAGAATAAATGTATGTACTTCAAGAGTTATAATATTAATTAGTTGTTTTGCCAATTTTTTCAGCTAACATATAATAATAGTTAATTTCATCACCTTATAGGAAATATCTTGCATTTTATAATTACTTATATAAAGTTTTACAGATCAAATTTAGAAAAAAATCTTAATCAGTGAATCAATACTCTTTATACTTTATACAAGGTGAATTACTGACTGCATGGTTACCTTAGCATACAACCTACCTGTCAAAACCTTCCATTCTATAAATATTTGGTTCTTTCAATGAAACCATACCATTATTTATTAAATCAATAATGTAAGAACAGGTAAATTCATCGTAATATGTAATCAAAGAACACTCGCTCTCAAGAAGCAGTCTGGCCAGAAAAATTTTAAATAAAAATACTCAGTTGTCAACTCAAAAAGCGTATCCCAGTCATCAATAGGGACACAAAGGGTTACTAATTCGTTATTAATTTCAAATTGAATGTTTATTTCTTGGGTAATTTTTTTACATTTCATAAACAAAGAAAAACTTCAATTTTACGATTAAAAATAAAAAAGCGGAACTTAACTAACATAACCTCAAAAAACAAACAGCTGTAGTGTTACCGAAACCCGAAACGGAATTTATAAAATTTGTGATCCATTGGGCTAGGGCAGCTTTGTGACAGAACTAATCGAGTTTCAGTGCCGCACCAGTTTTACCAATGGAGAACGCTATAAACCATCCAGAAACAGCAGAGATTATCAACAAATATAAATATTTTAGAAATTTGCTCAGTAATTAGGCCAAAGAATCAAAATATGAACGCTGCTATAACGATCTTCATCCAATTTCATCAAATTCACAAAATTTTTCAACTGTAATTCTGAGAAGATATAGCTCTATTATTAAATTCATAATTTTAGATACATCAGATGAGTTAATACCTTACATTTTCATCAAACAAAACGATAATTAAGTATAAAGAATCATATTATTCAAAACGCTTATATTTGACTGAACAATATTGCATGCCTACGATTTGCAACAAGGTGTCTCAAAAGAAAATTGATATTAGTGGATCGATTAAAAAAATAGTAAGCAGTGTATCGATAAATGTTTATTAATTATTAAAGTACACAATTTGGGAATTTATTTCTTAAAATTATTATCGGCCAAATGTAGACCCTCTCGTTTGCGTAATCATTTAATCGAACAGTAAAATTACTTATGACGGCTCGGCAGGTGGACTCAGTGATGGGTGCCATTTCGTGACGGATATTTTCTGTCAAATGCGCCAGGGAAGTCGCGTTATTGGCGTAAACTTTAGATTTGAGATAGCCCCATAAGAAAAAGTCCATAGGGGTTAAATCAGGACTGCGTGGAAGCCAATTTATGTTACCTTCGTCCTGCTAGAACCATGTTCTTTGGTTATAGCCAGGAAAGTTTTGCAGTTCAGGCACCATGAAGTTGTCCAGCATCTCCACATAACGCTCGGAATTCACTGTTACTGCACGCCCCCTTTCGTCTTAAAAAAGTAAGGGCCTATAATTCTCCTGCCAATATCGCAGCCCATACGGTCACTTCAGGCGAATGAAGGGGTTTCTGATGCAGCAATTCTGCTTATTTAAGTGTCCATTAAGATGAAAATGAGCTTCATCCGAAAACAAGATGTTGATAAATGTTGAAAAGCGCTCAATTGCCTGATTCACGAAGTCAAGCCTCTGACTGGCATCTTGGGGCTTTAATTATTGCACCAATTGAAGCTTGTAGGGGTGCAGCTTTAGGTCTTTGAGAACACGGTGTAATGATGATGCACATTTAAAGCACTTCCAAATCGAAAGGTTCGGGTCGTCACGAACATACTGATTAACACTCCCCACGTTTTCTACCGTGATAACATTGGTCGCCCGGATTTTGGTTTTCCCAGCGTTGTACCGGTCTCTTCAAACTGTTCGACCCATTTTCGAATAAGAGGAATGCTTGGCGATTGACATAGCCCCCGCGCCCCTCGGACTCGTTGCGATAAGCTGTATAACTATAAACTGTCTTTTGAGACACCTTGTATAATTAGATATTGTTGATACAACGTTCTAAACTTTTTTAACTTGACAATACGAGAAAATCAACAGAGTAAGTTCTATATTAAACTATTACCCTTGTATATTCAATTTCTGACTCAATATTAATACTTCCGTTATTGACAAGATTTTTTATAGAATCCCATGTAAGCGATCAAAATAATGAGACAGTTCTAATTTAGAGATTATATGTTTCAAATATCATTTTGTTGAATCGACATTTGATTTTACTTCCTCCAACAATAGAAATAAAATTAATAATTAACACCTGCAGCAACTTAAGGGTTTACCTAAATTATTATTCCTCCTACTAGCAAAAAGTATAATAGGTACAAAAATAAAAGGTATATACCTACTAATTTTTCCTTCTCTAAAGTTTATAAAAAATACGAAAATTTCCGGCCACATAATTTTTCCGGAAAATTCGAAAATTACACTTTTAATTTGGCGTTGTTTGTTGAGTTGTCTTTTATACGAGTATGAAAATTTTCAATAATAAATAAATTTGTTCTAGCTTTTGCTTCATTTGTCCTCATACAATGGGCGGGCGTTATGAGTGTATTTATAGCAACCGTATCTCAGTGTAAACTAAACAAATAATATACAAGTGAAAAATAAAGTTAATAACGTGGTTATGGAGGTGATGATAGCCCTTAATGTCAATGAGCTATAGATGAGCAAAGAATAGTAAGTATTAGAGTCTACTCTAAATCACACAAATATAATCTGTCAAACAGATGATAGAGAATGTATAATCACAGATTGTTAAAGTGTTATCACATCATTGTATACCAAGGACATATATAAAGGAGAATAAGAAGATTACGTCATTGTCTTTTATGTAGATAATTATTCGCTAACCATTTCAGGACTAGGACTTATTGATGAAAAGCTCAATAATTGATATTATTGAAACAGCTCTCGAAATAAATGAGAATGCTCAATTTTATACTTTCCTTGCCTACTGAAATTCGACCTACTGAATTATAAATAAATTCCCATAAAAATAACAATCGCAAATGTCTGGAAAAACGTAAATATATTCAATACATAACCGTCAATGTTCGAAGCGAAGGGAAGCCCAAGTTTTCATATGGAGAATAAATTGACATTAAGCGCTATTAACAATTCTATAAGTATAGTCAAAACTATTTCATCGCTTCAGTTACTCAAGTAGGTATAATTTGGTTCATACACTGATCTCGGACGATCTCAATAGAAGTGTTTTCATCTAGGTAGAATTGGCATATAAATTTTAGAGTTTCACATAAAATTAACAGTGGATTGATCCTTTAAAAAGATCATCTCGAATAATTATCAAAAATCTTTTTACTGCATTCCATATTTTCATAACCAAAATTACAAACACGCTGAAATAAAAAATTCAAACCTTATATCATGCAAACAATATATTTGGGAGTACGAAGAAACATTGTAGGTATTTGATTTCTAATTTGTAATAATATACAATTATTCAGGAGAAAATCAAAATATTCATATTTTTATAGCAAACTGCTTCAACTTTTCTCTCTAATATTTTATGAACTAGAAATGGGAAACAATAATTTTTTTGCCGATCTTATTTATATCAGAAAGAAACAAGTATAACGAGTAACAGTATTATTACATAGACTAAGCTCAATTCGTAAAAAACTTACCATCTTTAGGTGTGAAATATAAACACTGATATAATTGTTGAACAAATTTGTAGCGAATAGCCGTTATAAAGCTTTGTTATTGTCTTTCAAAAGGTTTTACACAACCAGAAGAGGATGTTGGATAACACTTTCACTGATAATGGGCTGATAAATTTTGGGAAATCATAACGGTACCCTAGCTTGTACGTCTATCTTATCTGCTTCAAAGATTTTAAAATAAAAAGTTTTGTATTTATTATTACAAAACGAATTAAATTATCAAAGTAAAAAAAATTGGATTAATTTGCAAAGATCATTCTTCAAATACATGATAGTATAATTGAATTTCTGTTACTTATTTTCAAACCACGGTTAAACAACTATTGAAAAGTAAGTATATTAAAAGAAAACGCGTGATCAGCAGAGCTCAGTCACTCAGGTCGTATTTTTTCGCGTGCTGAGGAACGCTTTAATAGCACAAACCGTATCTAATGAATTTTAGAAAATATTATATTTTATTCAAAAAAAATAAAAATCGCGAAGTGCATCGAACGGCTGAGGAAAATTTTGATAATAAAAAATATGGCGACTTTTCAAAAATGAAAACTTTTGAAAACCAATCATGATGGTTGGTGACCGAAATTGCAATCGCATTGTTATATTTTTTAAAATATTTTGTGATAATAAACGTAGTAAATTCAAATTTACTTTTGTTCATCATGTTAAATGATCACGTAGTAACGACGGATTCCATCAACTATTTGATAATACATTTTATTAACGTAAAATATGTTTATTCACAGCTTTGATAGGTGACTTCAACTAGGCTTATTATTTTATGGACAAACATGCTTTAAAAATTACGTGACACAAAGCCACCCTTAACGACCGGGTGAGTGTGCGCGCCATGTTTTTATTTTTTTTTCACAAAAAACTGTACGATCGTATTTTATACAAAATACCCTAATTCTGTAGTAATAAACTCAAATTCTGACATAAATAAATATTATAATTATTGCATGTTTATATCTGTTTTATTGTTTAAATTCAAGCATATTATGAAATGAATTATTTATCGAACTTAGCACATCTAAAAGACTATTAATATTGAAACGATCTCTGCATTTGTTTCAATTGATATGGAATATTATGAGCCCTACTTCAAGAGACTTATGATACTCATACTGACTATCATCTACCTATTTGGTGATTTTAGGCTGTAGTCCTTCCAACAGATACATTTTCTTAGTTTTGTTGTCAGTGCTCTGAAAAAAATGTAAATATTAAAATGGGTAATAGTAACTCAGGTACCTAATATATATTTGATCGAGTCCTTAATATTTTTTCAATAACTCTGTATAACTATTTCCGTATTTACATATGAAATACGCGATAGGTAATATTAAAAGAGAAACTATTTCTAGTCTCTCTCTATTGGAAAGTTACCTCACTTATATGTCGTGATGGTTCCCTATTAGTTAGGCTATATATTCAATAATTTATGTACAGATTGATGCAAAAAACAAGTGAACCTGAAATTAACTAAAAAGAATAAAGGAAATACAAGAGATCACGAAAGAAATTGCTTTTATAATCCATTCTTTTTCATGGAAAGTAACTTCACTAAACTTATGACTCAGCTTGAGCTGGTTTATTTCACATTATTTCAGTTGCGCGTTAAGCTACATTTTCAATTCAATCGCGGGCGACGTAAGGCTATAAACTTATGAGAATCAACATAGTCATTTTCAGTAGAATTTTAATTTCGTGCCGGTATTTCTGTCAATGTCAACACACACAAACGTGTTGGAGAGCTCCAAACTAGTGCAAACATGTCCAACACAGTATTGACACAGAGCAAAGTGAGAATTATGACACAGCATTGTAGATAGAATGATTGATATTTCTTCAAAATTATGTTGAAAAAATTTTTTATATTGATCTGCATGCACAAAACAAAACAAAATTTTTTTTAGTATTACACATCTCGTGGTTACTGTCAGGTACTTATCCATACCATAGTTATCTATATTATAGTCGAAAAAATATGTTAACAATTATTTTTGAGAATAATTCTGAGGAGAAATTATGTTATAAGCGGCAACGCTGGCCCAACATGACGAATGAATATATTTTTGACATACTCAGCCATAACCATAATCTTTTTCTATTCAATTGCTATTAACGTTGATTATACATTCTCCAACCTTTTCGATTATATTTAAAATAAAACAAATCGAGTTAAAACATTAACTAACCAAACGCAAACTGGCCAAATAAGCAGACGTAGGCCAATCTCGTATTGTGCTGTGCTGACTTGACTATGACTTGTGACTTCACATTCAAAATCGTCCCGCGAATTGATTGAAAAGTATGAAATGTAGCTGTACACTACTGAACAGTTGTACACTACAGATTTTTTAATGTGCATCTAACTATTTTCTTATAATTTATTCAAACCAGATAGAACACAGAATATTAATAAAAACCTCTTCTGTGTTTAGACCACAAAAAAACGTCCGATATTACTTTCTTCTTCTATCTACTCAACAAAACGGAATCAAGAAATTAATTCAGGGAGGAAGACATATTTGTTTTAAGTGCGTTGTGAAAACGTTTTTGCACCATATATAATGGGGTCAACCAAAAGTGATTCAGTTTCGAACAGTGTAAAAAATAATTTGAAAGCATATGGAAAAATTGTGCTTTCTCTGAGAAATCAGCTTTTGCCAGATGAGAAATTATCGCCCACACCGTCTCAAAATGACGGATTAGATTTAGAGACTGAAACAGATTTACGGATATATGGCTGTGAGCTTATTCAAACTGCTGGAATATTACTTAAATTGCCACAGGTATGCATCAAATTGTTATTGTTTGGGACGGTTATGATTTTCATTTGTACTCTATAACACTACATGAAGCCTGTGAAGCTTTATGTCCTTGTGAAGTACAGTAGTCAATTACCATTGTTCGCTCTGAATATTCTTATCAAAAAATTGGGTCCTACATAAGTAAGATATCTGTAAGATAGTAAAGGTAAGGATTTTTTCTGAAATGTTGGAGTAATTATTTTACCTTTAGGTAACATTTTTCAAAAGCGTTCTGATAGTAATTGCTGTATTTATAGAGTATGTGATAAATCAAACCGTCCGAGAATCTTTAGAATTTGTATTAATTATGTGGCCGATCGTTTGTAGGTAGCCATGGCTACTGGTCAAGTTCTTTTGCAACGATTTTATTACTCCAAAAGTCTGGTTCGTCATCCTGTAGAACACACTGCAATGGCATGTGTATCCTTGGCATCTAAGATTGAAGAGGATCCTCGAAGGTTTAGAGACATCATAAATGTCTTTACCCACATAAGACAAATCAATTCTAACAAGTAAGTAAACTTTATAAAAAATTAGTTTTAGGATATTATTGACAATTGGTTTAACTGGGTTTTCCTGTTTATGTATGATCAAAATCATCATTAAAGATAAAATTTTGCTTATATCAATGAGTAAAATTTTCAAAATGATCTCCAAGAGGAACCTGTTTTACATGAGCTTCTTCCTCTTGATGAACAATTTTGTTATAGTGAAGTTTTAATGCAAGTAGTTTTTCAATTCCAGAAATATATGCTGATATAAAACTTTCATTTGTAAATCCTAATACTGAAAAGAATTTAAGGTGCTGATGCTCTCATTCATTCCCCAAAACCTCAAATAATGATCAAACAGTTATTGAATTGATAAGGTTCAGTTTGGAATCTAGAAGCAATTTTCATTTCTGATGTAAATTTTATGTATAGCATATTTAAATCACTCTAGAAACCTACTCTTTCTTATCAGTGTCGGATTTTGTATCATTGTGATTCGATCCTTCCAGAAAAACCATTTTCCTTATTTATTTTCGTATTTAATATTAAGTTGTCTGAAATGATATATTTGAATTTTGAAGTCTGAAATTTGTGAATGGTTTACATTTAATCAGTTTTTTTGTTCCTCATTATTTTGAATTGCAGATTCTTCAAAATGATTTTGTTTCATTATATATTTTGATATCGTATTGAATATCAGATTATGAATGATTTCATTTACAATCCATATGAATTAGCTTGTTTTTGAAATTCATATTTGAAGGTTTATGTTTCTCATTTTCATTAATCACATTTATGTGTACTTTTTACTTGGTTATTGAGTATGAATTATATGAATTGGAATGAGAGTATTAAATCAGACCTGAACAGTATCAATTGTCCATTTTTCATGGTATAAGATTTTTCAAGTATTGAAACTTTGCTTTTGTGATTCTACAAAATAAAGATACCAATATACATTTTTTAAATAACCAATAAATTTACCAGATTGACATGTACATTTTAAATAATCATGATCATTTCAGTATTATTAATTTTTCACCAGCTTCTGTTTTGGCATTTACCATGTGTTATTATTTTTCCCAGTATTCTTCTAGGTTGTAGGACACCAAATATGTATTATTTATATATGAAAGCTGCTCGCTAACTCAACAAGGCCTATAAATTATTACTAAAATACAATTTCTAAGTAAGTTTGTTGAATTTCATATTAGATACAGATATTAATTTCTGTAAGATACAGCCAATAAAATTTCACCAATTCACAACAATATAAATTGTATGATAAAATGAAATTTCGATTAGTTCACAACATATATTCTATATAATAGAGACTAACTGAAGAACCTTAACCCTCTCGCTCACCTTGTCCTCAGTTGAGGACAACCTACTTTGGATTTTTTTCTATGAAGTACCGCTTGCTCTTACTTCTCTGTCATATTGTCCTCAGTTGTGGACATCATATTCTTCCAAATGAATATATATATATATATATATATATATATATATATATATATATATATATATATATATATATATATATATATATATATATATATATATATATATATATATATATATATATGCTGCCATCTACAAGCTGATAAAAAAATATTCATGCATTTGAAATATAGGTTTCCGTAGGGTAGCTATGACAGCAGTGTAGCGCTCTACTGTTTTTTTTTTTGTTGGCTATATTCGTTAGACCATGTGTTTGAAAACTGTTTGGTTACGTTCAAAATAAGTGTAGACTTGTTCCAAAGCAATTGCGGTAGGTGATTTTTGTGCATATTGTAATCAGCGATAGTGTGGCGTAGTTTGAGGACATTGTGAACTAGAGGTAAAGGCAACATCTGGGTGAATAAAACAGCACTTTTATTTTAATTCTGCAAAAGTTAAATTTTATACACTTCAGTACTTCGAAAATGGACGCAAAAATAATATGAATATATTTAATAAAATAAACAATGAAACATTTGATATTTTACTATTTTTAAAATATTTCTGAATTTTTTTTCCCTCCATGTCCTCAATTGGGGACATGTCATAGTGCCCAAACGGAGCATTTTCAAAATCTGAATTTAACATCAAAAGTTTTCTAAAAATCATAAGTTGCATTACAGTAAATTTCAGATTTTTCGCTCCGATAGTTTTAATTCGTGACCGAGAGGGTTAATTAATATTTTGCATACTTTGAGATCTCACATTAACAATTTTACTGAATGAGGAACATTACAAACATGGTTAAGGCAAGTACAGGTTGACGTAGTTTGTTGGATAATTATTATGGAAAGAATCAGGTAGCTCATTCAACATACTCAAAAATTATGTGATCTGAATGTTGCCATTATAAGTTCAATTCTAGCTTTTTGTAAATTTTCCGTTTTCATTTGTTTAATCCGTAATACAAATCTTTCTAATAATAGTAATAATATTCATTCAGTTTAACAATTAAAATGGGGGGTGTCACAATTTTTTAGGTGTTCAAAATTTTTTCTCTTCACCTTTTCACGTGTAATATATGTTGGTGATTCGTCTATGAATGTTGGCAGTAGTTGAGATTAAGGATATTCATTCAGAAAAAACATCGATGTTTCTACTCTATGTAAAACATCGGATCCTTGCTTGCATCGATGTTTTTCGATGCATCGCTTAAAAACATCGATGTTTTTCAACATCGAGTACTTTTTTCTTTTTCTTTAAATTTTAAGATTTCGTGCGTCGGTTTAATAGCATTGTATCAGTAAGAATAGTAATATAGCTTTGTGAGTAAAAATTACAAAGAAGTGTTTTATTGAAATAAATATTTATTAAAAAAATTCCCTTTCACAAAAAAAAAGACCTGTAGGAGGCAAAATTGGCCATACATAAAAATAGATATTAAATATAATCTTTATTTGAAATGCGAAACATCCTAATGTACATACATTTCTAATATTTGTAATTAGTAATAAAAATACCCAATGCTAAACAAAAAAAAAATACTATATTACAAAGAAAAAATACAAATATGTGAAATACACTTAATACCAATGATTTCTAGGCAGACTTTGGAGAAACAAAAGTTTGCTTAATCGTTTTTTAAATATATACCACGAAACAAGAACAAGATAGCCAAACCATAGAAATATTAGAAAAGGTCTTATTCTTCTAAATGTGCCTAAACGTTCCGGATGTTGGTGACAGACAAGAAAATTTGTACTTAGTGTTTGGAATGATTACTTTTTGGGTTTAGCTAAATTTTCTGAAACAAATAGCAAAAAAAACATTTGATGTTTTGATAAAAAAATACTCGATGCATCGAATAGATAAATCTTTGTCAAAACATCGAATCAATCCGATGCATCGTATTGTATACATCGAATGGATTCGATGCATCGATGTAAAATGAATATCCCTAGTTGAGATTATGAGTATGCTGTTTCAAAAAGCATATTTCTTAGGTATTGAAAAGGAAAAAACTTAGAAAAAACAAGAGCTTGGAAATTAATCATCGTAAACTATTGAAGTTATATGGTAATTTTGTTTTTTCTTGTTGATATGGTTTATGAAGATCTTCACCCAACAAAATAAATAAGAAATCGAAGTCCTTCTGGCTTGGTTTGCTCTTGTGGAAAAAATGTTCATAATTTAATCTAATATACCTGAATTTGGAGTAATTCATTTAGCATTGAACTAATTTCCAATAAACGTTAACGTCATCAGGAATAATGTTGATTTTCTCCTCGCCAATTATAGCATCATCAGCGGACTACTTTTGGCAAATCTAGAGGCACTCAAATGCTATTGTTAATTTACAGAGGCTCCACTGGCTCGCTTAGAGGGCCTCTGTCCATCTGTGTCTGACTTCATGGTGCTGAGTGGCATCGCCACTACTCTACCGCGAACAGACAATCGCAATAAGAAAAATTCCCCTTTTAAGTAAGCCAGTTATTGGTTAGAATGCCCCAATGAAAGACAGTAGTGCTCAGTACCTGCGAAATGGAGAAGAAGAAAAAAATGTTATTTGGGAAGCCACAGTAACTCCAGGTGTGTATGACATTTGTCTTTTTGTGGAAATTGATAAATATTCGATACTTTGCATTTGAAATTATATATTGGTATGAGAAATAACAAACAGTGATATCGCAAATACAAACAAATTTTGTAGTTAATACATTGAAATGGTTTAGTTCTAAGTCCGATATTTACTACTGGTGGCGTCAAAGAAATTTACTACATCTCAGTTTAAGGACTAATGACATTAGTTGGAAGAAGAAGAAATTGTATATATTCAATTATACCTATTTAATATTTTAAGACTTGAAGAGGGTTTTGCAATTATACTTTGGGAAGCTGAATTGTAGTTTTACTTGCAATGGCACTTGAATTCAGTGTTTTATTACTTTACAATTGCTATCTGAATTTCAAACTTGTTGATAATTAACCAAAAACTAATTTTTGGTTTGTATAAGTTTAAGACCTCATTGTTTATACAGTATGTCCACGGATGGGGTTTACAAGAGGACAAATACCAAAAATTGAAAGATACAAAAAAAGTCACTCTTAATAAACGTTTCTGCTTGTCTAGAAAATACGATTCATCTTGAGAAATTTCAATTTTTGTATACAGGGTGGGTACAAACTGCAAAAATGTTATTTTCCTTAAGACTAGACATACCTTATTTTGAAAGTTACGAAAAAAAATCACTCTTAATAAACGTTTTTAATGTCTAGAAAATACGATTCATCATGAGAAACTTTAATTTTTTTTATACAGGGTGGGTACAAACTGAAAAAATATTATTTTGCTTAAGAGTAAACATTCCTTGTTTTGAAAATTATGAAAAAAGTCCCTCTTAATGAACGTTTTATTTGTCTAGAAAATACGATTCATCATAAGAAACTTTAATTTTTTTTATACAGGGTGGGTACAAACTGCAAAAATGTCATTTTCCTTAAAACTAAACATACCTTATTCTGAAAGTTACGAAAGAAAGTCACTCTTAATAAACGGTTTTACTTGATGAAGTAATAATAATAATACGAACATTTTTAGAGAGAGAGAGAGAGAAACGTTTATTAATGGCCATCGACCTGTGGTCCTTCAGCCTATAACAGCATATACTATTTTAATTTAAACATTAAAAAAAAAAAAAAAAAAAAAAATTATAAATTTTTTAGTATTTTAAATAGAGTCTGTGTAGGATATCTTCTGGATGTTGTATAATGTTCTTCATTTTGATAGAGGTCAGCTATGTCATCTAGCGCTTTAAGTTTGTTGAAAAACTTTTTGTTGAGAACATTAAATCTAGAATCAATCGGTTCAATCTTGGTTCTTAAATACAACATTTGGTTTGTCGGGTTGTGTAAAATATTGTTGGGGTGTCTGATTCTTGTAATAATCCTTAGTGCTGTTGTCTCTGCCACTTTGAGATTTTTCATTGCTGGAGTTCTACAGTTAACATATATTGGGTGTGCATATTCAATTAAGGGTCGACAGATGCTTTTATAAATTTTTGTGGCATTTTGTATGCTTGTACCTTGATTTTTATATGTCAGTTTGGCAAAGTATTTGGCTCTAGTGATAGTTCTCTTTTTTGCTGTATTCGTCTGTAGATTGAAATTTAATTTATTATCAATCTGCACACCCAAATATTTCATAGAAGTTGAGGGTTTGATGTTAACTCCGTTTATACATACAGTCGGTGATGTTGATTTTATTCTGTGATGAAAAATCATGAATTTTGACTTTTCAGGATTCAGCTTCATACGCCATAATCGAAACCATGTACAAATTTTATTTGTAAGTAATTGCAGGTTCTGTATGCAGGTTGTAACTGATTTATCATGTGATACAATTATTGTGTCGTCTGCAAACTGCAACAAGTACAAGTTATTATCAACCGTGAGAACCATATCATGGCAAAAGAAATTGAAAAGAAGAGCTGAAAGTGGGCTTCCTTGTGGAGTTCCTTGTTCTGGGCTAAAATATTCAGAGATGGTGGATCCAATTTTGACAGCTAGTTTTCTGTTAGCTAGGAATTGTTGGCATAACGTGACAAGTGTGTCAGGGACTTTCCTTTTGTATAATTTATATAGTAGACCTTTATGCCACAAGTTGTCGAAAGCTTTCTGTATATCTAGGCTCAAGGTTGCAGACTTGTTATTCTTTAATGTTGCATTTTGAATGTTAGACACAAGAATTGTTAGCGGGTGGGATGTTGATTTCTTGTTCTTGAAACCAAATTGAAATTTGGGAATATATTGCTCGATGTGACTTGACAGTATTTTTCTTATAGTTTACCTAATACTGGTAGTATTGTGATTGGCCTATAGCTTTCCACTTTTTTGATATCCAAGTTTGGCTTAGGTATATTTATTATATGGCCTATTTTCCATATTTCTGGGAATAAGTTCTTATTTAAGCAGTGTTCATAAATTTGTATGAGGTGTTTGTGTGTCGCTTCACTCAATTTTTTCACTATCAGCCATGGTATGTTATCATTACCTGGGCTGCTATTTTTACTGTTGTGAAGTATTTCATAGTAGTCTGCCTCTTCAATTATAAAATTTTCACCTGGACTTTTGTGGTTGTTAAAGAATTTGTCATACCAAGAATTTATCTGTTGTAGATTCTCTTGATCATAGCTGATATCATGGTTGAACCTAAAGATCTCTTTATAGTGATTTGCAAATGTTTGAGCTTTTTCTTCGGCTGTTATATATTCTTTATTTTTATATAATATAGTTTGTATTTGTTGTTGACATTTGTATTTTGAGAGTTTATTCACCTCTCGGTAGAAATTCCTCCCTTTTGATTCATTTATTTTGTTGCATGCATTAATCCAGTTATTTTCTCTGTACTGTTGTATCATATTTTGAATATTTTTATTATATTTATTTATATCTCTTTTAAAGTTTGTGTCTCTATTTATACAGTATTCTCTGTAGAGTTTTCTTTTATGCTTTATTAATTTTATTATATAGGGAGGAAGTTCATGAAGGAAAGGATGTCTGCTACTGGTAGGGGTGTGTTTAATGACAATTTCTGATAACTGATTGTTGAAATTTTTTATGTATTGTTCATCAATAGATGTATTTTCATTTACTGAAATGAATAATTCCATTTCTTCGTTGATTCCTACCATATTGCTCATTTTGTAGTTGTAAACAACTTTTTCCTCTATCACATCAGGTTCCAGATTCATTTCAAGGTCTATTACCATCGCAAGATGGTTAGAACCAAGATCAGGAGAGAGCTCAATTTTAGAAATATTTCTTTTTATGTTTGTGGTATAGAGAAGTAAGTCCGGTGTACTATCTATGTTTCCATTCATTAAAAAGGTTGGATCTGTATCAGCTTTGCTAAAATGGGCTATATCTCAGGAAGTTGTTAATTTGTCTCTTCTTTATTGATGTGCTTGCGTTGAAATCTCCTATGATAATTGCATACTTATACAATGCAGCCTTGGTGAAAACTGTTTCTTCAATTTGGTATAATGGATGGAAGTACACCAAGAACACATGTAATTTTTCATCTTTAAATGGTATTGAGAAGTGTGTTGTCTCATTGAGAGGATTATTGATAGATGGTGGGTTGTCTCTACTACATTTCAATGATGGATGACACTGTACAATACTACCTCCTCTTGTATTCTGCAGTGTGTGGCCAATTTTTTTAATTGTTGTCCAGTTTCTGTATTCAATAAAGTGTGTGATTTTTTGATTTTTGATTCTACAAACATGGCACATGTAATATCATTATTTTCAATGAAATTATTCACAAGATGTTTTTTTGGTAAGTAGCTGTTTTATGTTATTGTATAGGATCCTAATTGTTGATGTGAATTTGCCTGTTAAACTCGTTGTTAATTGGTTCTGTTGGAGAAGGTCTTCGGAGTCTTCTAGATCGAACATCAGTATATAGAATCTGTTTCCCGAAAAGACAACTGTTGTGTCTATATTGAATTGACTGATGAACCTCTTTTTTAGTTTGACTATTAGTTCACTTCTATCAGTGTTCTTTGGATTATTTTATCTTGTAATTGTAAGTATTTATTATTCATCATGTATAGTTACTGGGGCATGGATACGGCTTCTTTTTTTGTGGAGTTCTTCTATTTCTCTTGTTTTTTTGTTTAGTGGTTTAACATTGGTGTTTGGAATACCTTCTATGAGAGTTTTAGGGTGTTTTGTATTTTATATTGTTTATCCCATGTGGTATTCTGCACCGCGAGATAGTCATTTAGGAGCATTTTTAGTTTTGCATTGCGACATTTTGTGCGGCCCTTGACATTTTAGAGCATTTTGGTAAACTCTTGCAATCTTCGGTTTTTGTGATCAAATTGTAGACATTTGTTGCATGGAATTGGAGTTGGATCCGGAGGGTGGCTGGGATATACCAAGTAGTGTTGGTTCATGAAGAAAAAATCCATCATTTAGAAGTGCCTCAAAAGATTCTATTTCGCCGGTAATAATTCTTATATATCTAGCAGGTTTTGAAAGAGATCTTGAAATTATCCTCTTGCAGTATCTATGTTGTATATTGAGAAGTCGAAGATGTTGGCTGACATCCTCGTCTTATATTCCTGTTTCGACATGTGATATTACTACTGAGAATTATTGCTGGGGTTCTCTTTTTAGTGTTTGTTATTTTCTGTGAATTTGTTTCCTTGTAGCTGACAATTTTCTTTTCATTTTTGAGCTCAGTGAGAGCTTGCTCCAATTTAGATTTATTATTATTAGATTTGAGAATGAAACCGAGTTTTGTTTTGATAATTATATCTCGGGACGACGGAAATTTCGTATTCCAAATAGTTGACATTTGGATTCTGTCCATTTCACCGTTTTCAGTGTTTATGTAAAATAAATTTGCATATTCCATCTTTTTTATTTCATTCATCTTAGCAGAGAAGTTTCTGTTAATTGTTTTCGTAGGAGAATTTATTTTAGTTTTCATTGTTTGTTGTTGAGTATTTTTTGTTGATGACGTAAGTACGAATTCCTCCTTATCAGTTTCTATTGGATGTGGAACCAATTGATTAAACTGTTGAATTTATCGATGTTTGATACTGATTGGAAACAGATGTTGATTGTTTATCATTTTCTATTTGTGTGTTTATTGTTGGATTTATCAAACAGGTGTGGTGATTTTGAAAAATAATATCAGGAGATTTATTGTCGTTTTTCTTTTTTGTGGTTGAAGTGTTTTTTGCTGGCTTTTTCTTCCGTTTTTTTTTCTTAGTTGTTTCCTGAGAAGTCGACATCTTTTGCTCCTCTCCTCCCGAAGAGTTGTAAGTAGATGTGTCGCCGATCTGAGACATTTCCGTTTCATAGAAAAGCTCAAAGTCTTCGGCGCTCGTCGTAATTTTTTCAGCAATTTTGATTTAACGTATTCAATGAAAAATAATTATTTCGATTTTCACAGAGAATGTTTACACTATCTTATCGCTTTATGCACATGTGTTCACCATGAAGGATTCACACAGACTGAACATTTTTATTAACATGAAAATAATACGATAACGATTTCATAATTCAAAAACTCCATACTTCCATACTCAACACATTTTTCTAATTGCTTTTTCAAATAAGTGAAAGATTTTCTGATTTCTTCCTGAGATATCGATTGGACAGCCTGGATAATTCTGCCCTTCAGCACTTCAATATCATTTGGTACTGCGGTATCAAAAACAATCTTCTCGCCATAACTCTGAATTCGGGATTTTCTAAAGACCAGTACCTAAGGTGTTGGGTTACAACGGTTTCATTGGTAGAAAATGTACTTTCATCAGAAAACATGATATATTTATAAAAAAAATATATATATATATACATATATACCAAAATCAAGTCGTTTGGCGTCATCTCCCTCTTCCAATTTTATGATGAATCGTATTTTCTTGACAAGCAAAAACGTTTAAGAGTGATTTTTTTTCTTAACTTTCAAAAAATGGTATGTTTAGTCTTAAGCAAAATAACATTTTTGCAGTTTGTACCCACGCTGTATAAAAAAATTAAAATTTCTTATGATGAATCGTATTTTCTAGACAAGCAGAAACGTTTATTAAGAGTGACTTTTTTTCGTTTATTCAATTTTTAGTCCATTTGTCCCCTTGTAAACCCCATCCGTGGACATACTGTATATAAATTTATATCTGTGAACCAATCAGTTTAATTAAAGTTTGTTGGACTAGTGGTGTAGTTATATCTGAAAGAGAACTGAGGTGCGTTAGAAATTATAGAATCGATCATTTATCTCGAAACTGAAAAGTAATAAAAACGTTAAGATGAAAAACATTATCAAGAATTAAAAATTTTATAGGGAAAATGTATCGATTAAAATAATGAGCGTCATATAGTTGCGAATGAAAGGTAGAATTGAAATGGAATAGAATGTGTACTATTAGATTTGCAGTATAGTTGTATTTTGAAAGGGCCGTGAGGGTAGGTAATAATAATAATAATAATAGTTCTTTTTAATAACTGAGATTGAATTCTCGCACATCACTTGGTGAAACGTTAACGTTGAAACAATTTGTACAAATAAAAGAAACTTGAAGTCAATGTTGCCAGGTTGAAAAATTAAAAATCACCAGAAACTTACTTAAAAAGTTGTCAGATTTTTCAAAAAATCAGCAGAATTTATGGTTTTGCAGTATTTACACAAAATACATACAATACTTCAAATAAAATTACATATAATGTTTTAGAAATAAAACAAAGTTCTCAATATTAAAAAAAATAACTAAAACAAAGTTTCGTATATAAAAAAACTAAGATATTTAAATGACATCTAAACTACTCATTGGTACATACTATTTTTGTGTTTATTAAGAATATCTTTAGTAACAGAAAAATTGAATCAGCTCTTATTATTTTGTGAAATTAATGCTTTTGCTTTTCATGTAAAATTCCACTCACATTTTGGATCCCAATTTATTTCTCATTTTTGTTTTATTTAAATTAATTTCAAAAAATAATCATTCCACACTTGCGCTGCTGTGCGGTAATGTAAATAAAATATTAATAAATTTTTACAGCTCTGGAAAAGACAAGACTATTGACACCCTTTTTGAAATTACACACTTCTTTCCACAATTCAATTCCATCCTCGCGTCTCGCACTGGTAATCCCCGGTTTAAGCAGTACAGTGGAATGGAATTTGAAACATATTATTATATTAATACAGTCGCGTACCTACCTATGTATAAATTAGAGACTTTTTATATAATATATTATGTACCTATATGACAGAATTTTTATTCATAAAGAATAAAAAACATAATTTAATTGTGTTTTTAAATATAAATTAAAACTTATAAGTAGGTCAGTGTCGTGTCAAAAAAATCACCAGAAATCGAGCTTTTTTAAAAAGTTTTCACCATTTCACCAAACGGGTTATAAAATCACCAAATCTGGTGAATTTTCACCAGACCTGGCAACATTGCTTGAAGTCATTCTTGGTCAATAATAAAGAAAAATCTAACATCGGAGAAAACAGTGGTATTTACAAAATATTTTGCGACGAATGTCCTGCTCTCTATATTGGACAAACAGGAAGGAATATAAGCATTCGTGTTGAAGAACATAAAAAGTCAATTTTACAAAACAAAAATACCACTGGCTTCTCTGAACATTGTATAAAATTCAATCACTTCCTGGATTTCAACAAAACCAAATTGTTGCATTCAGGTAACAAAGGAAAACGACTTGACCTTCTTGAAATTCTCGAAATAAGTTCCGCCCATAATAGTCAATTACCCCTTGTAAACGAACAAATTGATTTTCAGGTATCACCTCTGCTTTTGTCTGTTTTATAAATTATGATGCAATACTCTCCTGTAGTCAGTCTTGATAATGAGTTCATAACTCGAAACATGTCGACTACCCTTTACTGTAAATACAGTATCTAAATAATTTTTATATTGTGAAACATAAACCAAGTGTTTTTATTTTAAAGTTTATACTTTATTCTAATAGTTCTTTATTTAAAAGTCATCTCAATACAACGGCAACATTGCAACAAAATGATACAGAAATAGTGTCAAAATTCCACATGATTACAAGTTTACCAGCATATGCTCCTCAACACTATAAGGTTCCTACTTCTTAAGTATATCATGTATCAGTTTTTTATTTGTTTTGAAGTTATTGGTTTGTTCAATTGAACCTGGTAATTTATTATAATATTTTATCATAACAACGAAGCAATTTTTTTCTGTCACAGTCTATGTTGTGGATATATATATATATATATATATATATATATATATATATATTGTATATATATATATATATATATATATATATATATATATATATATATATATATATATAATTCAGTTATTATGTATTATGTAATTCTTATTTTTTGAATATTTGAGAAGAACAAAAGAGCAACATTCCCTACAGTAACAGATTCATAAGTATAAGTTATTTTCTTCTGTAATGGCTATTGATTTTTGGTTTTTTTAGCCTCCAAGTCTACTATACACCTGTAACATGCACAATATGGATCATTTACAGTATGTTTGTTTAGATGATGGGATTTTTGTGGCTGGGTTGTTTTTTGACCAATCTCGTGCATTTGATTGCTTGAACTTCAACTTTATACTTAATAAATTGTTCAATCTAGGTTTCAGGGGTGTTTTCCTTGAGTGGATACGAAGCTTTTTGACCAATCGATGGTTAATTGCGCGGGTGGGGCAACATAGCTCAGCTAGATACCCTGTAGAAATGGGCGTGCCTCAGGGTTCAGTCCTGAGACCACTTTTATTTATTATTTTCATAAATGACTTGCCTGACTATATCATGAAGCATTTCTTCAATTTGCTGAATATAAAGATTGTATTGTTTGCGGATGATACTTCGTTCATTATTTCTGCACAAACTTTTGACGAACTCAGGGCAGGTTGTGAATCACTAGTCGGGTACTTCACGGATTGGTGTTTCAGGAACTCCCTTATATTAAACGCAAGCAAGACTGAACTTGTCCACTTTCAGATGAGGGATTCAGATCCCAAATTAATCCTAAATCTTCAGTTCGGTGAGCTGAGGCCTTCTCAGTGTGTCAAGTTCCTTGGATTACATATTCATAAAAATTTAAAGTGGAGGGATCACGCTGATCACGTTTGCAGAAAATTGAGTAGCGCATTTTACGCTTTGAGACGCATAAAACTTATATTACCACAGGATTCTCTAATAAATTCGTATTATTCACTTGCATACAGTCACCTCAACTATAACGTTATATTTTGGGGTGATTCCTCATTTAGCAATTCAGTATTCATTGCCCAGAAGAAAATAATACGTTTGATTTTTAACTTGAAACCTGGGGAGACCTGTAAGCCCTTCTTTATAAAGAACAAAATACTGTGTTTCCCTTTTATTTATATTCTTGGATGTCTGTTGTACACTCGTAGAAATGTTTTATCACTGAGTAAGTGTTCTGAGTTTCATGATTATGAAACAAGGCATAGAGAAACTCTCTGTATTCCAAAACACCGAACTTCTAAATTTCAGCAGTCACCTATGTATAATGGCATCAAATTTTTTAACCATATGCCCGATAGGTTGAAGGTTTTGGAGTACAGAAGATTCAAAAAAGAAGTTAAGTTTTTGTTACTCGAGAAGTGTTTTTACAGCAAGGGGGAATATTTTGATACGGATATAAATTAGCCTTTAAGTATCTTGTTATTAGATGTTATATTACTTTTCTTTTTTTATCTTTGTTGTCTTTTTTGTAAACGTGACCTATACAAGTGTATCTTGTCTGAAAGGATGAATAAAGTTATTATTATTATGATCCTCTCTCAAGGATTTTTAAATTTTCTATTAGTCTCACTGCAATTAATACATTTACTAACTTCAGGCTCAAGCATTTGTTTTATGGGGTCCAGCACATTTAAAACAAGTTTCAGTATTTTCATAGCCTTTGTAATATTTTCCACAGCAATAGCCAGTTCCCTTGCATCAATTTTTTCTTTTAATTCACTCCTTGTTTTGCTAACTTGTTGATCTCTTGGTCTTGCCACTAAAACTTCATTTGGATTTGATTTTATATGTGCAATGTTGGCATATGTCTCCCTTCTGCTTCTGATGGTGTTTCATATTCTAATTAATGTAGAATTTCTCTTCGTTGTTTCACAATTTCCTCCTTGATACATCTCATCTCTGTAATAAACTTGTTAGTTATGTCTATTTCAAATTATTCATAAAGCTCCTCGATTTCTTCTATAATTTTTCCTTCGCAGAATTTTGATGGGTTTTCTTCTTGACATTGGATACAGTAAAACACAAGAGTTCTCTTCTGAATAGGCATACATCTTATTTCTGAGGCACTTAACAGTAATGAGTATGAAATTGTAAAATGAATTATAAACCTTCAAACGATAAAATAATGAAATTATTATCAAAATGTGAACGTAGAAAACTTATGCATTGAACGTAAAATGAAGGAATAAAGTAATTCAGCTGAAAAATGAAATTTTATAATTAATTAATCACTGATTTTGTATCGTTTACATTTTTTGTTTTTTGATTTGCTTTCGTTAGTGATTTTACCTATTAAGTCTAATTTTTGATGTTCAGGAAATTATTATAATTTTTTTACCTGCCTATGTACTGCCTCCTATAGGTTTTTTTTTGTAAAAGGGAATTTAGGAATAAATATATTATAATTAATAACTTAAACAGCATATGCTCGACCTTTGGATTGGTTGTTCTCAAGTTGGTACTTCTTACAGGATTGTAATAATTTCAATCGTTTTCAGTTTCCTCGTTTATATTCCATTTCAAGTTTCATTTTGTTATGGAACATACACATCATGCACCTTTATGATACAACTGTTTTTCATTTACTCATTTGAACTACATCCTTCAGGAGAAACTATACCATACTGATAATTAATTTTGATCAAATTATTTTTCCTCTTCTGTTAAAAGTTTTTAATTCTTTGATAGCATTGTTTTTTTTTGTATTTAATCATTTGCTACTAATTTCAGAGGCAATACCACTAATCTAACAAAATTTATATCTAAGTATAATTGAACTAATTCTGTTCACAGATATAACTTAATTTGGACAATGAAAGTCTGACATTCTACAGAAGAAAATATGTTGTCCAATACCTTCAAACAAAAACTGATTGAAACTGAAGGTATTTATCAGTTTCCATAACTTAGCAGAAATACACTGGCCAGCAAAATTAACGCACCACTAAAGTTTGGGTCAATTTCAAAGTTAATTTTCTCGCGAACTGCTGAATCGATTTAGATAAAAAAAATTTCAATGTAGCTTAAATCTTCAGAAATGACGTTATGCAAAGAGAGAAAATTTAAATTCGAGTCTTAGGCATATACTGGGGGTTTGAAGAAAAACTAGTAAAATGCACAAGTTTTGTCATATTCTGTGGGAATTCCCATCAACAGTATTAGGTGTCTCTCTAAGTCAAAATATAGCCCCATATTTTACAAGCATTTTGTTTTTTTATTCACGTTTTTATCTCACATATTAAATGAAATACGGAATTTAATGTCGAAAAAAGACTTAAAGACTTCAATTTGCTAGGGAACATGTGTGAACTGGACTGGACTTTAAATAGCGAAAAGTACATTGACGAAATTTTGTCAGAGCATGTGGTCCCTATGGTTGGTTATATTGGAGATAATTTTATACTAATGCAAGATAATGCCAGACCACATACTGCGAATATAGAACTAAATTATCTAAATCAGGTGAATATTGAGGTCCTAGATTGGCCTCCTGGTAGTCCAGACCTTAACGCTACAGAACATTTATGGGATCTAATGAAAGGCAGCTTAGAGATCAACAATCCCCACCTGCCTCCTTGGATGATGTAGAAAACATTATGAGGGAAATATGGACAAATATAGATCAAGCAAAAATTAGACGTCTGGTTCAAAATATGGGTCGTCGATGTCAATCAGTTATAAGGAATAGGGGAGAAAACACCCTTTGTTGACTTTTTATTTTAATGTTTAAGATTTTATTTCAAATTTTTTTAAAATAAATTTTAGTTGTTACGTTTTACATTAAATTCAGTATTTCATTTAATAAGCAAGATAAAAAAGTGAATAAAAAAACAAAATGCTTTTAAAAGATGGGGCTATATTTTGACTTAGAGCGACACCTAATACTGTTGATGGGAATTCCCACAGAATATGACAAAAGTTGTGCAAGTTTTTCTTGAAACACCCAGTATATGCCTAAAACTCGAATTTAAATTTTCTCCCTTTGCGTAACGTCATTTCTGAAGATTTAAGCTACATTAAAATTTTTTTTTATCTAAATCGATTCAGCAGTTCGCGAGAAAATTAACTTTGAAATTGACCCAAATTTTAGTGGTGCGTTAATTTTGCTCGCCAGTGTATATGATTTCAATACATAGTCAAATATATACAACCTTCAAAATGGTTAACTATAAACATTAAAATTAATTGAGAATTCTTTCACATCACTGAAGAATTCTTTGAGATAGAGGCCTGGTTTATTATTTATTAGATTTTTCAGATGTTGACACCTGAATATGTCATGAAAGCATTATTTTACTTGCCATAAATATTAAATAATAATGAAATAAAAATACTTTGCTCAATGTTTCACAGTATATGATTATGCAGTGAAACATTAAGCCAATTGTTGTTATTCTTTACAATGTTTCTGATATATATTAATCACTACATATGTTTTTGGTTGTTATTCCTTTCTCAAAAGTAATCTTAGTATTTTTTTCTTATCTTATTAGTAATCTTATTTTTATTTTTTTTTATTTAGTAGTATATGCCTGAGGACTGAACTCAAAACATGCAAAGTTTGTATTATATTACACCTTTGGCCAAGTGTGTTCAGTTTTTAACTTATGTTATGAAATAAAACAAACTGTTATTTCACAATTATGTTTCAAATTTTACGACTGACAGTCATAAATGAATAAATAGAAAACTTAACTAAAATAAAACTCAATAAATAAAATCACACTAGCAATACATATAGAGTAATATCAATTGTTCTTCTTGACTAAATATTACCATTCAGCTTCAAAGTAACAAAATTCTTCAGATTTTTTAATCTTCCGATTTATGTCTATAGATTTGCCAACTTGTTTATTTTCTCTTCAATTCTATGTTCTAAGGATGAATTGAAGATTTGATAATGACGAAACAAACTAAAACATGCGTACAAATTCGTTAGTTGAAGGTTTTCTTAAAAAATATTAATAATTTCAGAAATCAGCCCCTCAATGGAATCTTAATACCCAACGGAAATCTTATGGTTTTCAAAATGGGTAAGTTGGTAAAAGAAATTTTTTTTTTATTGGGACTAGCATTATGAGCTTCAGCTGTTTAGTTAGTGGTGAAGATAAAATGGACGTTATTTTATTGGTTTAGAAGCAGAAAATGAATCTTCTGGTCCTCATCTAGCATTACGATATTTAAAATCTACTCTTTTAGATTATGCTGCGAGTTTATTTATAATGAGAGTGGTTTACAGTGAATTTCGCTGTTTAATTGGCAAAGAGTAGTAGATGAAATAATTGTTTAAGTGAATTATAATGGAAGAGATTACGCACTGATTTATAAAATGCACAAATAGTTTATGGAATGGAACTCAAGGTAAGCCACTTCAGACGCAAAAAAAGGAAATTATATACTCGGTTTGTGAATGAGGTTATTTTTCAAATTAGTGATTTAATAATAGTGTCGGCCATTGATCTCTGAAACTTATCCATATTTAATTCAAATTCCTGAAGTTTTTATAATTGTAGAGATCGAGATCTCGATGTAAAATGATTTGTAACGTTTTTTTATGATGTTAGCGCAGAGAAAAATTGTGCAAATCTCACTTCGAATATATGTGTTTTTAAAAGGATGTATTAATATTTTTCAAATTTAATATCATTTTGATGAATTATTATATCAAAATTTTTTGTGAGCATATTTTCAGGAATTATAAAATTTTGCGATATTGCGACTTTGTTTCAAAATTTAGTTTTTTTTTCTAAAATGAGGTTAGATACGAGTTCTCTTCATCTGAAAAGTTTTGTAACTCATTGTCGATATATTTGTTCATTTTCAAATTTTTTGTGATGGAGGTTTGTACTTTATACATGCAAATGTTTTCTTCAATATGTGAACATTATCAAGGCTCTAAAAAGAATTTATTCCTAGGACTTCACTAAACTAGAAGAAAAGGTCAAACGTAGTAAAATGATAGTTGATAATTGCCTGTACAATGTGACAGGTTTCAAAGAATGAAAACTATTTTAATTATTGTTCTAGATTGCAAAGAACTTAAATTAGATATCTGTAGTAACAATCGAAACATTAACATTTAACTGAAATCAAGTTAAATCCTATGAACATCTATTACCAGACCTTGTTGAAGATGAAAATAGAGACTTCGAATAAATTAGTAATTAATTGTAACGCTGAGATTTTTCATTCAGTTTATTGATTCGTGATGGCACTGCTTGAAAAAATAGATCTTTGCAGAAGACAAACGAAAACTACTATAATCAAATATAACTTTTGAAGTTTTTGTTTGTGTATATTATATAAATTTAATATATTGAGAAAACCGAATGAGATATAAATCAAAGTATTTTTTAGATTCCTGATGATGTTTATATGATAAAAGAAACTCCATTTGTTTGAAAGTTTCTATTACCTATTTTTAAGCGTGCAGGTTGATCAATGTTTGATGATAGGAATTTTCCTTACGTGGAAACTGAATCAATTTTAAAATGCTCATTTGCGAAATCATATATATATATATATATATATATATATATATATATATATATATATATAATATGTATATAATATAGGTATAGTATGAAATAACGATACTGATGATAATACAGACGAATTTGCAATTGCAAAATTTGTGCATGTATATGTGTATTTAAGATATTTATATATAGCAGCTATGTAGCGTGAAGCATTCTCTTTCGATTGTCTTCTCGTTTGTATATACACACAGTGTATCATTTGTATAGATATATTTTTTTTGCCGGAAAAATTTTGTAAAGCAACTGTTGTCAAAATTTTATATGAAATTTGGAGAAAGCGACACAGAAGCTTCTCTTTTATCGAAAAATGTACATGGCAGTGAATTTTAATCACATATGCAAGTGTTCGGGTGGTTTAAGTTGTTCCAACAAGGTCGAGAAGAAGTTAGGGGGGGAGGCTCACCGGATACCCTTACATGTGAGAAACTGATCTAAAACTAATAATCAGATCCGATTGGCAGAAAATACGAGAAACAAATTTTAGTTAAGGATGTTGACATGCTATAACTCTACGTGTAACACCATCCTCTTTGTTCAACCAACCAGCCACCATTAGACTTTTATCCATTCCCAAAGTAAAAACTATTGAAAAAAACAATATCGATGTGAAGGAAAAGGCGTCACCTATCGTGTATGTGTTAGCAGAATACCTCCTTCATAGTTTCAACTAATGAAAATTTCGCATGAAGTATAGGCATAAAGGATAGGTATATTGGGGGTTGTCAATATATAAATGTATATATGAAATTGAGGTTTATAGCATTATTCTATAAGCCACATCTGATATGTATATTTATATTATGTATGTATGTATATATATATATATATATATATATATATATATATATATATATATATATATATATGTATATTTATTTATTTATTTTATTCGGCCAACCAGCGAAATATATGCACAGAACGCTTTGTGGATTTCGCTAATTGCAGACATCGCGTTCAGGGTACATTTTGTAAACTCAAAACACATGCTGCATAAATTGAAAAGATCCACAATGGGATATTACGACGATTATCGAAAATCACGACTTTATCCGCGTTATGGAAAACGAAAAGTGACATTCTAACAGTGGAATATGTAATTGGAAAATATTCAAGTATTTCAGAGTTTTTTATTCATATCATACAGTATGTTGGTATGGTTAATAACCAAACTTTTTAAATTTATTTTTGCATGTTACTGTTCCATGACACTTTGTTACATTTAATTTTTCGTTACTTATAGGAACTTTTATCATCATATCTCACAGATGTATCTGAAAAAACCTTAACTGGAACCTTTTGCTGACATATTTGCTGCAGCTGGCAATGGTATTGGTAAATAATATCATTATTTAAATATGATGAACTCCAAATCTGTTTGTACTTGATACAAGCCATCATTATTAATTTTAGAAACAATGGCTAAGACATTTCCAGTTGTAATTCGACCCTTCTCAACTTCGGCACTCGAATCAAAATATTAGTTCCATTTCATAAAGAAGCATGTCTTTTATTCGAACCACCTGCCAATTTCTATCTTCTGTTCTCATCATTATATGCGATTCTTCCCTTTCATTTAATATTCTATTTAGTCTATTATTTCGCAGGTAATGTACTATGTATAAACGAATACTTGTTGCGGGTTAGGTTAAGATAGATATTCAGTATTTTTTAAATGCAACTTAAATATTAATTCAACTATTATCCTAAAATTTTCAATTTAAAGCTCCATGTCATTTTTCTTTTTGTGAATATTTATATTACACATTATGCATATGTTGGAGTGTATTTTCGATAGTCGTTGTAGAATACAAAATGTACCCTTAACGCGATGTGAGTAATTAGTAATGATAATAATATTCGATTATCTGCATTATACAACAGTAAGTTTTGCATCAAAATTACAAACATTGATATATAGGAATGCATACATACAAAAACAGATATTTCCTATATTTACATTAATAATAGGTAAGCATCACTCTCCAAAAACTCTCAGATGCTATATGGTCATAGACCAATCACCTAATGTTTAACCCTGCTTTTAACTGTTTTCCTGTAAAACTTGTCAGTATAGATCAGTATAGAATACATATTGAATAACACAGTATTATTAGTAGTGAATGAGCAAAATAACCTGGGCATTACTGTGACTGCAGATTTGAAATGGGAAAACCATATTGTAAATATAGCTAAAAAGGCCAACTCTTTTGTCCATCTTGTAAAGCAGGCATTCAAAGACCATTCATTAGAAATGATTGCAAAACTATATAAAAACTATATTAGGCCAAAAATAGAGTATGCTCACACAGTATGGAACCCATATTATGTCAAGGATATCGAGATCCTAGAAAGAATACAGAGAAGAGTTACGAAGATACCCACTGATACCCTGAAAGAATGAAGAGACTACAGTTGACAACACTAAGGGAACGGAGACATAGAGGAGACCTTATAGAGGCTTACAAAATAATTAGTGGACACTATCCTTGCGAAATTAAAAACATTTTTCATCTCAACCAGAACACGCATCTTCGAGGCCACTCTTTGAAAGTGGACAAAGAAAGAGCTGCTAAACTCCAAAGAAAGAACTTCCTAACCAATCGTGTGGCATATTCATGGAATGCACTTGCAGATGAAACAGTGACAGCAGCAAACGTTAATATATTTAAAAACCGGTTGGATAAAGAACTAAAGCAGAGTACAGCAAGAATGATCCATTGTAGCGCATAATGAATGTCTAGTGTAAACAATAACACATGCTAGGAAACAATAGCCTCATCGGTTTACCGCTTGCTATTGGTCAATTACAGAATTACAGATGGCAAGGGATCTTACAGTTCTATCGATATATACTTAAAATTCTTTGGATTGCATGAAAATCTATGTGGTGGTTTCATAACTTTGGAACTCGGTATGTCTTTTTGCAATAGCTTATTGCTTTTCTTCATATACTTCTGACAGTGTAGCAATACAGTGCAGTTGGAATAGCCAACCTTTTAAAAGAACCTCTACGTGACTCATGAGGAGCCATATGTGCACACAGGTGAATAACCCTCTTCTGAAAAACCAAAATTCTTTCCCAATCTGGGTAGTTAGCCCAGTTTAGTTTTTGATCCACATTACTCCTAGAAAACCATCCTGATTTTGACGTGGGAGTTTTTTCCTATTGAAGCAAAGTCTGTTTGCCTTAATTCACTCCTCTATCTTTTTGAAGTCCCTTCTCTTGATCTTGTCAACGATAGCCTTGTCTTGCTGGGAACTAAAAATTGTGTCATCATTGTATTGAATGATCTTAGCTTCACTAAGTGGCGTGATAAGTCATTAAGAAATAAAATGAAAAACAAAGTTTCCACAATAGATCCTCCCTCGAGGACTCTAGCTACCAATGATATCTTACCATTACATTCAACAGTTAGCTCCTCTCGGCCAGATACGACGTCCTGAATCATCTCCTGATATAAAATTGAACGTCTTGCTTAGAAAAATATGAGTATCACAGTGAAATGCCTTTGAGAGGTGGTAAAATGTACATGACATTTCCCCACCTTCGAAAGGATCAATGATTGCTGAAACTTACTTTGTAATGGTATTTTTAGTGGGCCCTTCTGCATGCCTATCGTGGTAGACAACAGTACCTGCTTCTCGAGGAAGTTTACTACTCTCCTGTAATATGCCATTTCAAATAGCTTGGATACAGGTGGGACGAGAAATTGGGCAATAATTTTCCACATTGTCTTTGTCTCCCTTATGTATCATCTGTACTATCCTTAATAATTTCTGTTTTTTTTGGAAACCTTCCTGATGTAAAACACATCATTATTACTCATTTCAAATATATCTTTTGCGTTACTATTTATATTAGTAATATTGTCGTGTACTTCCATTTTATCCACAGGACGATAAAAATAGACTTTTGAGAGATGAAAGTGTACTATGAATCTGTATTGCGACATTTAAAATCCACAACGCTTTATGTGCATATATTTCGGTCAATGGCCGAATGTATGTATGTATCTGTATATACGTATTTCATAATAGGCCAAGCTACAGAGATTTTTTCATGTAAAAAGTGTTAGAAGAAAACCAGCTCCGCCATTGTGTGTAAAATAGTTCCACATGATATAGTGATATGTTTTTCACTCGACTTTATTATTTGTGTCTTTGTTATTAACAATTTTATGCAAAAAATCGCTTTTTTGCTTATAAAATTGAAACTATCAGAGTAATCGTGATGATGTCAATAGACTTATTGTAGAAAATGAAAAGACGAAAAAAATGAGAGGTCGGACGACTCGATCAGACCCTTAGTCTAAGGGAAAATTGGAAAAAACCGTCCAAAATGCAGTTTTTTCAAAAGTTTATAACTCGGTTATTTTTTGAGTTGTAGCGTAGATCCTCCGGTTAGTATTATTTATTAATGTAAACTTTATTTGTGCGAAGAGCAGGAACTGTCCGATGCATAGTTTTTGATCTGTGGCCATTTGATTATGTTACTATGCAATTTTCCAGCAGACCTGAATGCGACAGATATGGTCTGATTTCAATTTACTAAAAAGATTTTGAAAGTAGAATTCTCATAGTTCAAAACGTTCATCTTGGTTTTCCATAAAAACGCTGAGAAATATGTTAAAAATAAAGCTGAACATGACGAAAAACGGCCGAGCGCGTAAGAGTAGTTGAAGAGTGGGGGTAGAGCAGCAGGCAATGAGAAGTATGACATTCGAAAGCGTCGGCATTTTGAACGTGACAGTAATTTCTAAACGTTGTCAGATAATAATTGTAAATCCCCACTCTTCAACTACTCTCACGCGCTCGGCCGGATCTACGCTACAATTAAAAAAATAACCGAGTTATGAACTTTTGAAAAAACTGCATTTTGGCTGGTTTTTTCCAATTTTCCCTTAGACTGAGGGTCTGATTGAGTCGTCCGACCTCTCATTTTTTTCGTCTTTTCATTTTCTACAATAAGTCTATTGACACCATCACGATTACTCTGATAGTTTCAATTTTATAGGCGAAAAACTAAAAAAACGCGATTTTTTGCATAAAATTGTTAATAACAAAGACATAAATAATAAAGTCGAGTGAAAAACATATCACTATATCATGTGGAACTATTTGACAAACAATGGCGGAGCTGGTTTTCTTCTAACACTTTTTGCACAAATTGCTCACTCTAAATCTCTGTAGCTTGTCCTATAATAGTGATGGAGTTTGTTCCATCTCTGACAGCTATGGAGGATTACATGCACATATTCGAAGTGCTTTGTGGACCTATTGCATTATTCATAGAGAAGCCCCTTCGTCAATGCACCGAATCAGGTGTCAGTGTATGTGGCCCATGTAGTGAATTTTATAAAATTTTATTCGTTGAAAGCAAGGTTTTTAAAAAACTATTTGAGGATATGGGAGCTATTATATTATAGTAGTACGATGGTTCTCATGTGGTAATTTGTTATCACGTACCCTTGGATTGCGAAAAGAAATTTTTCCTCTTCCTTGAAGATGCAGAAGATTATGCTGATGTAGATTTTTTAAAAAATTTTGTAATTTATATATTTCCTAGAATCCGAACTCCCTTAAATATTCCTCTGCAACGAAAAAAGATGCACCATTTAGTGAACAGATAAAATATCAGCTTTCGAGAAAAAAAAACTCGAGAAGAGGATTTGGTTAAGAAAGTTAAATATCAAAGATTGTTTTTCAAGATTGCTGCAGTTTTTAACGTCAAAATAAAGGAACCATTTTTGATGGGCAGCTCATCTGGTTTGAGAAATGCTTTTAAAATGAAAATTTCGATTGATTTATATGTATTCAAGATCCAATCAATAGGAGTGCTCAGTCCGAATTTACTTTTATTGAGGAATAGAATCTTAACGAGTTATCTCTACAATAGTTTGGAAGCAGAATTTGGCAGCATGGAATTCAACGAATTTTGGATTACAGTGAATGATGAATACTCCCTTCTCTGTGTTATGGCTGAGCAGATTCTGATTCTATTTTCGACGACTTGTGCGAAGCTGGGGATCCGCGTTTGCCGTATATAATGAAAAGGAAGAACAGATCGAAAATCAACGTGGAAAGAGAAATAGGTTTGGTAGTTTCTATTTTAATTCAGTTTTCAGAAAAAGTGCAAGGATTTCCTTGTCTGTCATATTAATTATTAGTTTTATGTTATTAAAATAAATATGGAAATAATAAATATCGAAAATATACTATTTAGTTGTATTTACTTCCAGCTCTCTCTTACGATTTGCCATACTTTTATCTTTATATATATATATATATATATATATATATATATATATATATATATATATATATATATTTTTATACATAAAATTTAGATTGGAATATTACGCCGCCACTCGGAAAAATTTGAGAATTTATGGATTAAAAGAAGGCTGTGTTGGCCATCTTCTTCAGTAAAAATTATTTTGTTGTATAAAATTGTGTTTCGCTCTAAAACAATTGCCTAGTCCCTGGCATGTCAAGTCAAATCCCGTAGATATATATATATATATATATATATATATATATATATATATATATATATATATATATATATATATATATATATATATATATATATATATATAATTATTCATTCGAATTGTTGTTGCCTGTGAACTATTTCAATTTTTTTGATAATTATTAGCAATAACAGGCTTGTTGAATCTCAAAAAACTCGATTTTATTAAAAAGTTGACGTTTCGCCACGACATTCGTGGCTTTATCAAAACTTTTGAAAAAATTGAAATTTCTTTGACATTTATTGATTTGAAAAAATTTGAAATCAAAATAATTTGAACCTGTTTCGAACAATACGTGGGTAAAGGTTTCTGTGGTTTCCCTTACCATCTAATAATAATAGATTTGAATGTTAATATTGGACTGAATAGCACGTAATAAATAACAAAGAACGGCCACAGCCGAAAAAAATTTTAGTGAGACATAGTAGTCTTTTTCTATTCCAAATTTTTTCAAATCAATAAATGTCAAAGAAATTTCGATTTTTTTCAAAAGTTTTGATAAAGCCACGAATGTCGTGGCGAAACGTCAACTTTGAAATAAAATCGAGTTTTTTGAGATTCAACAAGCCTGTTATTGCTAATAATTATCAAAAGATTATATATATATATATATATATATAAAATAGTGTAATATATTTATTTATTTATTTATTTTAGAATGTTAACTGATTCAACAGTTGCTCTGGCAAACTTAATGATTAGTTGCAAAGTGAAGAGTGATATTTCTCGATGACTGGATAATCAAAGCACGATAAGCACAATAAGTTATCAGTTGAGTACCGATCACTGATTTTCACTTAATACGCTTTTGTACTATGAAGTTTTTCTATTAATGATATGGCAAAAAATAGAACGGTGATATGTCTTAACATTCAGTTGGAAAAAAAAGGTTCCAAGGAATTGATTGGGAGCAGATCATCTCAAAGCAAAAGGTAAGCGGTTCTATTTTAATTTGACAAGGAAATAAAATAGAACATGGAATAGTTCTGAAGTATTCAAGTAATGGCTGGACACATATTATTTCTAGAATGAAATTTATTTCCTTTTGGCTGTTAATTCGTCATGGTGATTTACTTCTTTGAAGTTGAGATTTTTTAGTATTCGAGATATTGTTCAAGGTATGAATTTTATATCTTCTATCGATACTTTCAACTTTAGAATTCTACATGCTTCAGTATCAGATAAATTTAGGGTCGAATAGGCATAAAGTATTGATGCAAAGAGATAACCTATTTAATTTGATTCTAAAGAAAATATTTCCATCTTTTTTGATCAGGGATCAAATGTGAGTTACTACTGATCACCATAGCTAAGGTCCCTAAGAGGCAATATATTATAGCATAGTATTCAAGCTTTTCAGTTATTCTGTGGTTTCACTTTTTCATTGTAGACATTCGATTTTTGTTTTTATTTGTAAAGATTTGTTCATTGCTACTATAGTACTCGGGGTCAATGGATCTGTACTAGTAATAATAGCAACACCAATGAACGTACCAGACGATCCATATGTCAACCCTGTACCCTGTCAATTTGAAACAACTTAAAACTCATTATGTATGGCAAGGTCATCTTACACCTTAAGAATTATCTGATTTCATCAATTATTCTCTTTGGCATGCAATGTCAATCCAGGTGAAGGCAGTTGAACCTCCCTTAAATCAAAACTGACTGTGAAGTTCCTGTACAGAGCAATTATGACTTCACTTGACGACTTTGGGAGGGCCTATATCAGCTATCTGTTTCATTGTTCCTCCACTGAGTGGAAATTTGCTAGATTAAAACACTGACCTCTTATACTGCAGAACATGTTAGCAATCTTACTATTGTCAGTTCTTGCTGATTTCGAAATTATAAAGTCCCGATAAACTTGGAAGTGGTACTAGGTTTCATTTCAACGTTATAACAACTGATGGAGTCCCACCCCTCTAATTATCTGAAAGGGGTGTAATTTCCATAGAGATATTACAGATAGAGGCGACAAGCCATAGGCCGCTCTGTAAGTGGCAACGTCAGTCTCGAAACTCAGTGGGAGCGAAAGAGAGAGACGATCGCAGGGGTTTTCTGCCCTTGTCTGCTCTGTACTCTGTGATATATATATTAGAGAGAGACAGCCTAACCTTCAGATTCTCTCTCTCCCTCACCCGAGCTAACAAGTTTCAGGCTGGCTTGTCGCCTCTATCTGTAATATCTCTATGGTAATTTCACTTCTGGAATGTCTTATTTGAAAAGTTGTCATTAAAATATTTTTATATCCTGCAAGACTGTTCTATCAACCAAGTCACTAAATATAAACTCTGTTACCTATATGTGGTTGTATCTCACTGGGTGACTAGTTCGTTATGATAGCATCAACATATCAATTGGGTAGGTTGCACAGTTCTGTCTTATGGCTTATGCCTGTCAATTCAAAGGATGCAGATGTGTTATCTGTGAAATTCATAAGAAAGAAATAACGAAGTAACTTTTATATCAAGAAAATTAGCAAATCTGGTATTAGCCAATGAAAGCTGACTTGGATAATAATTTGATTTGTTTCTTGTTATCGTTATTACGGTTAGGACAGTCTTCGTCGAATCCAGAAGTGTTTTAGTTGAGATAATAGTATGGTTTTCAGATGATATCTCTCGTTATCCATTAGGTCATTTTCTTCAGTGAAATAATTTTTATAGGTAATCCGGAAATTCGAAAAAACTCGACGTTTTAAAATTGAAATAAGTGGTTGATTCGTTAAGCCTGTATATTTTTGTAATGAAACTAATGAAATTATTCAAAAGGTCTTCTACTTGTGAAAATGTTTTAATAAGTTTATATATATTTGGGTGAAATATACTATACGGTCCAGAGATAATTATAATTTTAATAGGCGATATCATATTAGTCACATTGGAAGGTCTATAGGTTTTTTGATCTTCCAGATAATGAAACTTTTTCACCATCTTACTCAATAAATGAGCCCCTATGTTGTCTAAATAAACGACAGGGTTTTTAAAGGTACTAAAAAAACTCACCTATGTATAAGTTATGATTTTGTAATATCGGACGCCTATACTTCTAGATCGAACTTTGTGTTATTGAATTTTAATTTCATAACGTTCAATACTTTGTAATTAAGCACAGATTATGAAAGGTGTGTTATAATTGAAATCTGGAGTGAAATATTTTCTCGATAGAAGTACAATTGATAAATTACTTGAATATCGCAAAAAATATTGAAATATAAATTATTGTGAAACCATGGATCATTTTGTTTTAAAAAACCAGTTTGCCAATTTTTTGCGAAAATATGAAGTGGATTGTAGATGTGAAATTAAAAAAAAATGGAATTGTAACTATGAAATTACACCCTTGCTGATAATCATATATCATTTGCACCTGTAAAAATTGTGTTAGCTCTGAAGATTACGCGAAAGATTACAAATTTTATTAAACCTTAACTTAACCTATTGCGGCAACAAAAGAGCACCATTATTGAATCAGATGCGAATGAAATTTCGTCAATTTGAAGCTCTAACGACCCATTGACTTTCAGATGTGGTAACCATGTCATAGGATATCCTGCTCAGTAAAAATGATATCTACTCATCTCTCGTTAGAAATGAATAATTTGTCGGACAAAATGCAATAAGTTGTTCTTGCTATATGATATATCTTATTTCGGGATTATGTAACTCATTTACCCTTTCTTGTAGATTAAATAAAATTGGACTTATTTAAATAGCGTGTAATATTTTATTGATTTTAATTTCCAAATTACCGAGCAATTGCTTTTAATAATAGGTATACCACACACTCCGGTTTAACTAATTAGAAGTGTAGAATAAGCCTAGTTTTATTTGCTTATAACGGTGTTTCGATTTTCATGATAGTTTGCTAATAATTTTTTCGTATATTGAACCTTGCCGAGTTTTACAGTTAAGATCAGATGTACAATAGGTACCTTAGCTTCCTCAATTCGCAATAAACGAGACCTGATGCTAAGAGCCAGTAGGGAAAAACAAGATGTATTACCTTCAAGCTGGATAGCATGTCATTGGATGGAGAGTAGATTTTTTCGGAATTGCAACAACAATGATCTTTAGATTCTACGAAAGCGATCTCATAGGTAGTTAAGTATGGACTAACTAGTATATACGATATTTGCTATAACACAAATCTGGCTCTGCAGTGAAATACTACCACATATTGCTATAGGTACCTTGAAGTGATTGCGAGTTATCTCGATTACCTTTAGATAGACGGAAGTGCTATGGCGGGAAAAAATGTTATGATTTCGTCTCTTGAGATAAAATGTTCAGGATTTTGGGGTTAGAACTAGCTCATAGGTGAAGAGCAAGACGCCACAATCAAAAATATTACAAAATAATATTCAAGAAGCTTAAGTTAACTCTGTGGATCAACATCTAGAATGAAACAGATCGCTCATATGAAGTCAACAGATAAGGTTAGTCATTATTGTACTTCACACCTGGTTTCGATTGATGGGAGGTTCAAGTGCATTCACTTCGATTGACGTTACATGTCAGAGAGAATAATAAGATGACCTTGCTCTACATAATGAGCTTTATTTATTTATTTATCAAACACTAGTGAGAGGCTCCCCCGCCTATTAAATAGATCCGTGAAAACTATAGATCGATGAAAATATAGGTTCCCGAACCACGATGAGCGCAAAGCCTGTCCCTGCCTCTGTCGAACGGGCGCGCCATCTGCTCACTGCAATCTGTAGTTCGTGCGGAATCGGTAGGATACTACTATACTTGTTGGGCCTCGTCGTGCCGAAACTTCTCGATAGAATTCGACCCGTCCAACTGTCGGCTCGAAAGGCGGTCACGTGAATTCGAGAGCATGTGAAGCGAAAATAGTTCTAAAGTGTCGGGAATGCAGCCGTTTTCGCGAATTTCGGAGAAACGTCAAACTTTAAACGTTCGATATCGAAAATCGGCGTCTCGGATCGAGGCGAGACGTAGCCTAAGCACTACGGAAAGGACGTGGGCGATCGACGGGGCCCTTTTGGCCCCGCGATTCTCGGCCGATCTCCTTATCTCGGCTTCATAAATTTGCCAAAATGCGGCCTTCGGCCGCCTGCATTTTGGGATGTCGAATTTGGCAAACCAATTATTTATTTAGTATTATATATAACTCTACAAAACAGCTATAGCTGATATCGCAGGTAATACAGTGTGTTATTTTACATTTTATCACATAAAATTGGTTTAGGTAAGTTCATTCAAGTGTAGAGTAAGTTGCCTTACAAAGCTCCCATAGTTCTCTATGTTTCTTATTTTGTCTGGCAGTTCATTGAAATATTTTATTGATTGATGAAATACTGATTTTGTTCCCATATTTGTTCGCAGTCTTGATGCTTGTAGTTCATTTGTCCCTCTGGTGTAATGTATCTTCTATCTATGTCTGTATAGATCTAGATTGGTCTGTGTTTTGACATTTTTAGATTTAATTTTATGTGGTTTAGAATTGAGAAGTGAAGGGTTGGCTTACGGATCCTTTGGTAAGTTTGTTGGTAATTCTATTGATACTAGTGCAGAAGCAGCGACCCGAGTTCTAAACATGAAATGAACAATTTTTTTCCAATATTAACAAAAATCGAATGTCGATAGTGAAATAGTAAAACAATTTTTTGAATCGAAGTAATCTTTACTTGATGGAAATTCATATTAAGAAATAAGAACACGGTTGTTTCAACTTAATTTCCACTATATTTACAATTGAATGACAATTCTGCAGAAAACATAGTGTCTTCATCAAATTTAGTTACAAACTAAACTAGAGTTTGTGTGATGAATACACTGTGTTCTCGAAACAATTGTCATTTAATTGTAAATATAGTGGAAATTAAGTTTAAATAAAACATGTTCTTATTTCAAACAATAGCTCGAATACTAAAAAATCTTAAGTTCTGTAAAGTGAATGACTATGTCGAATTATCAACCACATTATTTTAAAAATGTACAATAGTTGACAGTGGCGTTGTGGTCGTTTTTTTCCTACCTCTTGGTAGATGTCCAGCAATAATTATCCGAATACTTCAGAATTATTCCATGTACTATTTCCTTGTCGATTGAAAAAGAACTGGTTACCTTTTGCTGCAAGATTGTCGTCTTGCAGTCAATTTCCAGGAAGTTATTTTATTTTACCCTGAAAAAAAAGACATGACACAAATCTATTTGTTTTCATATGAAAACTTTTCTGCACAAAAGCGATTTGATATGTAGAATACTATCGTCTAATAACCGAAAATCGATGAACATAAATGTCATATACAACCAAAAATTGAACGGGTCAAAAATAATAAATTAACATTTAATTACAATGTTTTACAGTGTACATAAAATTCTTGAATAGAATACTGTTCACAAGCTATCAACATACCATAAACGGTTCGCTTAAAAACATTTCCACTGTATTCCCATAGTTTTTTTATGGAGTGCATTAAGTCCACGTAGATCCATGTACAACGGAGCCTTTTCTGTGATATATATATATATATATATATATATATATATATATATATATATATATATATTATATATATATATATATATATATATATATATATATATATATTATATATATATATATATATATATATATATATATTTGAAAAACTTGGTTCTCGGAATGAACGCGTAAAAGATTTGAAGAATCTCGACGTTTCGGCTCCTTTTTGCGAGCCATTCTTCAGGATAATTAGAAGGAAAATAATTCAGATACGTGGCCTCAATCTGCCTACTGCACGAATCGAATTAGGAGGAATAGGAAACAAATACGATTGCGTGGTCACAACCTGCCTACTCCACCAAACCGTACTGCTTCCTGTCAACTCTGAAGTTTCAAACAAGTTTTTCAAATACTTCCGACCGCGGAAATCTTTCTGAACATATATATACATATATATATATATATATATATATATATATATATATATATATACATATATACATATATACATATATAAATACATATATATATATATATATATATATATATATATATATATATATATATATATATATTTATTTGAATTGTTGTTGCCTGTGAACTATTTTTAACTTTTTGATTATTATTATTAATTAATAACAGGCTTAGTGAATCTCAAAAAAACTCAAACCACAGCACTAATCAAACAAAAATAATGAAAATCATAGTTTCAACTCTAATAGCACAAAAACTTTAGAAATAGAGAAAGATCAAAAACGCAGAGAAGTTTTAGAAATGTTACATATTCAAAAAAATTTAAATAAAGTAATAAATGATAGAACAGATATATAAAACATTTGTGTTCAATATACGCAGATTTAATTCTTTAATTTTTCTAAGAAACAACTCAAATCAAGACAAAATAATTCAACAAACAAACTCTAACCATAACAACTCATCTTCTTTGACAAAATCTAGACATCTAGAATTTTCAATTTTTCTAAAAAAGAGTATAGTTTAGAACATGTGATCTCCAAAATTACAAGTAATATCTTTTTAAAGGCAAATCCAATAATCAAATATTTTAAACCTATTTTGTACATTACGTGGGTGAAGGTTTCTGTGGTTCCCTTTCCATCTAATATCAACAGACCTGACTGTTGATATTGGACTAAATAGCACGTAATTAGTAGCTGAAGACTGCCACAGCCGTATTAAAAAAAATTTTGAAAAAAGATAAGTAGTACCCTGTTCTTTGACTTTTCAAAATCAAAATAATTTGAATCTATTTCGAACATTACGTGGGTAAAGGTTTCTGTGATTTCCCTTACCCATCTAATAATAACAGATTTGAATGTTAATATTGGACTGAATAGCACGTAATAAATAACAGAGAACGGCCACAGCCAAAACAATTTTGATGAAACATATTAGTCTTTTTTAACTATTCAATTTTTTTCAAATAAATAAATGTCAAAGAATTTTCAATAAAAGTTTCAAAAGTTTTGAAAAAGCCACGAATGTCGTGGCGAAACGTCAACTTTTTAATAAAATCGAGTTTTTTTGAGATTCACCAAGCCTATTATCGCTAGTAATTATCAAAATGTGTTATATATATATATATATGTATATATATATATATATATATATATATATATATATATATATATATATAGATATATATATATATATATATATATATACATATATACATACATATATACATATATATATATATATATATATATTATATATATATATATATATATATATATATATATATATACATATACATACATACATACACATACCACGGGATCGTCCTTGTCCAATTGTAATTATTTCACGGCGGCCTACCCTGATATACATAGAAATAAAGTATGACCACTCGTAAGAGAGATATAAGAGCATACAATAGGTGTATTTTCATAACTTGAACAATATTTCGAATACCATTTCAATATTTATCCGTATCTTATGACAGGTACATTTTTTCTTGTCGCGGGAATATCGTTCAAATCCGACCAATTCCTAACGGAAAAAAATTTTGTACTCCAAAATTGCAGACTGGTTCCAAGGAATGAAGATTTTCTTCTGAGAAATTATTAACAAAATCTGTCGTTATTTCTTTTTTTTGTCTTAATGAAAATAACGTTTTCCATTTGCTGGGAGAGCCTAAATCGAGCAAATTCTGGAAGAAAAAATGTGTATCAATTTAGAGAAGTAATTTAATATCTATAAAGCTATAGTTTAATAAGAGATTTCTAGTATGATGATCCAGGTCGATGCTCTAATGACTATTTATTGTGCTACGTGGGTTATCGAAAATATCAGTGAGTTAAAAGCTATCGTGTCGATATTGCCAAAGCTTATGATAAGGGTAGCTCTTCAGTTTCGGTTACAATACTAAGAAATTTTCGTTATTTCATTATAAACATCTGATATCGAATAACAATAAGCAAAAAAATTGCACCAATAATCATCAAAAATTCTGCAATGGGGAAGGGTAAATTTGATTAATACGAAAAAATAGGCGTTACTATCAACTCCAATTTTATTCTTCTGCGATATACGGACTGTGAAAGAAAAAATAATTCTATTTCTGTCTGTACTCCATACCATACATTAGGGGTTTTCCGAATTGCTAGCCAGAGATCTTACAAAATTGACGTGCCTACATCACCTTCAGATTACACTGGATATTTATACTAAATTTGATTACAAGTACATATACATATTTCATACCTTGTCTTCTTTGAACACTTCAGTCATCATGTAATAAAGTTTGGTTAAAATCTCTGAAGAAGATGTTTTTTTTTTTTCGTTTTTAATTGAAATGTAATTAGATGAAGTGACAAATATTGAATATTTAATTTTTATTTTGATAAGATGAATCAGTTGCATTATTTTGATTAGGCTACTCATAATTTGTCTACGTGTTTGTAATTTCTTTTATATTGTAGTACTTTTTCTTTCACGTTGTATATTTCTTTTTATTGCTTGTACTCCACTACAGGAATGAACGTCAAATTCAACTTTAAGGCGTGGAAGTGGTTTTTAAATTGTCCTGGGCCATGCTTTTTGAGTTTTTTTCGTGGCAAAAGATGTAGAAATTAATCACTAACAACATATCATATAGCAAGATCCCAGAGCCGCCAGACGTTACCTATTTTCTCAGCAATAATATGTGTGGGATGAAGTAGTGTTCGTATGTACTTTCAGTGTATGGATACTTACTACTTTATGCCGACTGCCAATTTCCAGGTACCAGGTGCTGAAGATGGAAAAAACTCAACTCACCTTTCTTATTTTCTCAGTCTTGATTTTTATACATGATACTCAGGGAACTATTTCGATACCCTCTGTAAGCTGCCAGACCGATCGTATGGGCCAATCATCCTGTTAGACATAAATTGAGTGTCCCTATGTGTATTAGCGTAATATCCTGATTCGCTCATTTAAGCGCGATAGTGATTATTTATGCGTATACTCTAAAATGGAGCATGCTAAAGTAGACAGTTAGTACTGAAGGGAGATCGACGAGCATATATAATCACTATAGCGCTTAAATGGTCGAATCATGACATTGCGCTCATAGTCATAGGGACACTTAATTTTTGACCATACGATCGGTCTGTCTGCTTGCAGAAGGTATTGAAATAGTTCCTTGCGTGTCATGTATAAAAATCAAGACTAAGAAAATAAGAAAATTGAATTGAGTTTTTTCCATCTTTAGCACCTGATATAGTCTGTCCAGCGACCGTTGGCGTGTACGTCACCAATTGTATATGACGTCGATCGTGAACACTGTTGCCAGACGTAATAAATAATCTTAAAGATATCTTGCATGTTTGACATGGCGGGGATTTTTAGCAGTAAATTCAAATTGACCATTATTCCCTACCAGAAGTGTCTATCTATATGGAATCCATATTCATCGATCGATAAATCAAACTTAATTACAAAATCTTCTAGGTTACTCGGCGACTGTCAAACGTGAAATGCCGATTACCGGCGCGTTGGTCGAGAGGGTCCGACAACATTGCAAATTTTTCAATTAAATGACAACTTAACAAACATTCAACTTATTTCCATTACTCGGAATGTTAGTTTTTCTTGAGAGATACATACGATTTGATATATTAAGAACAGAATATTTGTCGAAATGGATGATCCGGTCACTATCACCATATAACTACTTTTTCAGAAAATTACTTAGGACAGATATGAATTTTGACCATTTAGAATTTTATTTATTTGGGTAGGCAGCCTTGCGTCCTTATTTGCGCATGACTGTGACGTACACGCCAACTTAGACTGGACAGACTATACCTGGAAATTGGCCGTCGGCCCAAGGTAGCAGGTATCTATACACTGAAAGTACATACGAACACTACATTATCCCACACATATTATTGCTGAGAAAATAAGTAACGCCTGGCGGCTCTGGGATCTTGGACTATTAGGAGTTCATCCCTATAGCCCCCTAGTACGTCAGACTGATGAGCTCAACCGACTGTCCACCTTAGCGCAACTTACCTAGATGCGCGTAGTAATGGACCAGCGCTGCCCTGTAGTTGTTTTTACGGTTTCATTGATATAGCTACTTTCGACCGATCATTTAATCCAGCCGTTCACTATTATTTTTATCTGAAGATGTCACAGTGTAACACGAAATTTAATAGTGGGGCGATGGGTAGACGACTTACAAACTTCATCAGATATTGAATTCATTCAGCAGGGGGAATTATTTAAATCTATTTGTTAATTCGATAAGTTATGGGAATTCTTATACCTGTTAATTTCGAGGTCTTCCCAAAAGTTCAATATGAATCTTGTATGTAAAATTTTGAAATCTGTATTGAATGAAGGATTCCCACCTAATAAATGATTCGAATAATTTGAATCGCTGTTATTGGTTTCAAAACAGAGCTTATATTTTTTGATTATTTTTCCGAAGTTTCTTTGTGTTATACCGATATACATTTTGTTACAATCACCACACGACAGTTTATAGATGCCCGATTTGGGGAATTTAATCGTTTTTGATTTATTGTTCTTTATATATGGGATATGCGGCTAAAGAGTTGTTCGTTTATATGCGATATTGATAATGTGAAACAATTGAGGTCAGTTTTTCACTAGAGCTATCTATATAATTCAAAATATAGAATCTTCTCAGTATTTTGGAAATCCATCTACCCATCACCCCACCATTTAATTTATTATTGTAATCGTTCCTTTTAGTTACTAAAATTTATATAAATTGAGGTACCAATATTTCACATTTTCAGTTCCATCTGATGAAGCTATTATAGCAATCGTTAAAATGAAATATGTGTTTTTCTAATAATATTTTAATGGATTTCAACCAACTAACAGTCTGATCAATTCAAATCAGATATTTCTCTTTTACCTATGCCAAATCTTTCGATATTTTTTGGAGTACCTTATCCTTTTTTCAAAATGAATCAAAGTTCGGCTGATTTAGTTTTTGAAAATTCTTTTTATTTTACATAGGTCTGAACAAATTTGAATCTATTGTTTCACATTTAAGATGCGCATGTGCGTGTAAATGGGTTTTGGCACACTATTCGGTTCAATAATAATACAAAATATAAATATAATTTTAGGATTGTTTATCTAAAAATCGATAATAATGATCTCATATTCTAGTTGTCGAATAATTACGAGGGATGTGGAACTAAAATCTGGGTTTTTTCTTATGGTTAATTATTTCATATATCATGGAAACTGAGATCTAATTAATGACACTGATTCTCTGAAATCTACCTCAATACCTCTATAGATATATAACTCATATGTCAACTAAAGATAATTTCAGGAATTTATGACAGCCGAAATTTTTTTTAATGCATAAATGTTTCGCTTGTATGTAGTAATAATAATTTATTTCATTTCAACAACTATTTCAGACAGTACAATAAAGGTAAAACATGTCAGTATAATTATTAAGTTATGTAACCCTCACTTCCGAAGCACTGGAGTTCGACACTTTTCGAAGAATTCATTCAAAATGTAGAGTTCAAAAACCACTCTGTACTTTTCACTCGAAATCTTCATATCGTCTATACAAGTAAATTATCACGGAAGAGAGTTGTACATTTTCAGGCAGATGTATTAACATTGTTTTGTGTTAGAGACAACTGTCTCCTAGGGTACATAAAAAAATTAGTTCTTCTTGTCTGATTACTGTTTATATAATGTTGAAAGTAGTCACTGTACGTATGCAAGAATAATACACATTTCAAAACATACAGTCCTACGAAAGTTAGTATTTGATTATCTCTGAAAACTCCTCTACATGAATTTCTGCCATTCACTTGAAATATTCTTCTTATTGCCTGCTTCTCAGTTTTAAATATTCTCTCATGATGTGGACTGTTACCCCAGAAAATTATTCCATATGAAAGTAGTGCCTGAAAATTTGCAAAATAAAAGTTCTTCAATATATTCTTCTTTACTTTTTTTTTTTGTTTAGTGCAAGTTTCAAACCTTCCTCAATGCTAGTTTTTTTTTAATCGAATAATATACTAAACCTTCTTCTATCAAATTATTTTATTTTTTCATTGTTTATAGTTGTAGTATTCATTATTCTTGAACGCTTATCTGGAAACATTTTGAAATTACTTCCACTACTGTACTAAAATGATGGTATTGTGAGATGATCTTTGAACATTTAAATTCTTAACTGAAGATCATTATTTTTGTCGGTTATTCAATTGTGCCATAATACTAGTTTTTATTGGAATTATTTTTTCTCGAAATTAAAAGGGTCTGTGAAATGAAATATGTATTATATCCTTGATAAAATATGGTCTGGCAATATTTAATATATTACAGCAACCATTAAACTGGAGAAAATCGATTATGTGTAATATACACACTTACATTTTAAGCAAAACTCTTATCCATTCACTATTTGAGTTGAGGGGAATAAGGAATTTACTGTAGGAAAAAAATATTTACCTTAAGTTACTACAAAACAATAATTTAAAAGAAAATTTTTTCGATGGATCTATGTATAGCAGGGATATATTAATATATTTTGTATTCAAAATTTTCCATGATTTATATTTTTCTCAGAATTTTTGTCTACCTTGTGTGTTTGGCTCTGTCAGATGGTTTGGTGACCATTGTCTCATTTTGAATGAGACTAAAATACATAGAATGATTTTCTCACTAAGGAACTGTGGTATGCTGGACCTAAATATCGAGAAACAGCACAATTCCCAGGTGTTGCCCTGGACTTAAAGTTGAGTTAGGAAAATCATTGCAGTTAGCTTGCTGGTAAATTGTCAAAAAAAAAAATATATATATATGTGTATATATATATATATATATATATATATATATATATATATATATATATATATATATATATATATATATATATTATATATATATATATGTTGCACCATATATATATATGGTGCAACATATAGCATGTGGTATTTCCTAGAATGGGCTGGATACTGTTTACTTTCCTTTCGGTCACTCATTGCTGTTGTATGATAAAGTGTGGGGTGGTTCGTGTGGAGTGACCTGAATTTTTGCTTTCCAACAAAGAGCTGCAAAGATAGTGGCTGGTTTGGACTATAGGGAGGACTGCAAGTTTGCATTTAAATCATGTAATATATTGACGTTACTGCCAGAACAGTCCTAAAATTTTGGGAATAAGATTTTTTAATAAGCTTCCTACAGAAATACAGAACCTCCCGCTAGGACAGTTCAAGTGGAGGATTAAGTGTTTTTTAATTAGTTATGTTTTTTATGTCTAGTATTTTTTAAACTGACATGATCCTTGGATTTTTATGTTTTATTCACATATTTGTGTGATTTTGTGTATAAATTATTTCCGTTGTCTTAACGTTTGTTCCCTTTTGCCTATCATAGTTCTTACTTGTGTATTTTAAATTCGACAACTTAGCACCAATAAACAATCTGAATCTGAATTGTTTTGAATTAACAAAAATCGTTGTTTTATAAGGTGCAATTGTTATTGTTCAACTATTTCTCTTACCGTGACAGTTTTTCATTTACTAACATATGCAAAGTATTAGATATGTCAATTCCACAATGCAGTCATCAACCATATTGGTATTGATTTTCAGTTTTTTTCTTTCCAAAGCTTGGTGCGATCGCTGACTTTCGCAAGTACTGAGCACTACACTTCATCAGCAGGGACACCAAGAAGTGGGTTTGCAGAAAATAATGTTTGAAGAACCTACCCACGAATTATTCTCAATTTGGTAAAATTACTACTGAAAAAGGTATTTGCCAAAACAGAAGATGATGCCTCGAATGTATCTTCATATATTGAAATGTTGATAATAATTTAATTGACTTTTGCCAAAGAAAAATTAAACTTGATATGTGATTTCATCTAATTGATATAATTCTTCCCTAGTTATTTAATTCGATGGAATTCAGTTCATTATTTTAGACAATTTGAATTATATTCTGTAATATCGTATTCTGCGTTCAAAAAATAAATAAAGCTCAAAAATGAGATGAAGAAATCTTTAACAAAAATTTTCCATAACAGTTACAATTTTGAAAAGCTGTAGTTTGGCATAATTGATTATTGCTGATGATTTCCAACTTCATCACTCGGTTCAATGATTTTACTATTGAGGATATATCTTAAGTTATTTCAGCAGAAATGGTAAACGATTTTATTTTCTCAGCAAAAACGTGAAATAAGAATTTCCAAATTAATAACAGATAATGTTCTCTTCTAATCGATGAAAGGCTACTAGATGTACATAAGTCTGGCATCCAATATAGAAAAAAAAATTTACATACATTTTATATTATATTTTCACGTTTCTGTTATAGCTCTAAATATTTCAGGCTAGTGTTGATTGATTTCTTCAGATTAAAGTGGATCTTTATTTTATTGCCACACCGACACAAAGAATATTTCGGAAAAAATACCACTGCTCCTGACAACGGAATGATTTTATATCAAAATCTTCTCTTTGGTATTCACATCATTTCATTGGTGAACATCGATATTTTGATGAATATCAAGGTTTAATTTTTCTTTGTTTTACAGACTTCAATGTGTTGGGAGTCTGGTTTTATAATTCTGTTGCAAATGTGTTTTTATCTCTGTGCAGGCCTATACAACCTGTGAGTTTGGACCAGAGCTATATACATTTGAAGAATTTAGTGATCAAAGCGGAAAGAAGAGTTTTGAAGGAGCTCGGATTTTGTGTTCATATCAAACATCCGCACAAGGTGAAGATATATTTTCGATTTTTTCAACTTAAATTTAGTTCATGCTTTCATTATTCCCAGGCAAGTAGCATAGGGATCTAACAAATTACGAGGATAGCCTGAAAACTAACGGACACATGCTTGTAGAACACGATAAAAACAAATAGCAAGATCGGGCAAAAAGTTCATTAAAGTACAATAATTCTTGAGCTTTAAAATCGTTAATATTTTTTTTCAACATAGTTACCGTTAATGGTTATACATTTCCCCCAACATGTAACAAATTTTTTTATTCGGTTACATAAAATTCTTCGGACATCTCTCGAATCCGGAACTTGACAGCTGCTTTAATCTCTTCATCTGAGGTGTAATGATTACCCTTGAGACCCTATTGAGTAGAGGAAAAAATTAAAAGCAATATCCGGGGAGTAAGGACGGTGAAAATCGGTCATATAAACTCGACGGGTATTCCAAAACACAGTCTCAGTTGTATCCTCAACAATTATGGCTTTTCCATGCTGGCAATCACGAAGTGTTACTACCCATAGATTTACAGTGAACCTATCGACAGCATTGCCACCATAAACATCCATTAACCGACGATGACTCTCATTAGGAGTCAATTTTTCAGCAGTTTAACATTCGATAACACTAGGCTATTTTATTCTTGTTTACATAGTACTCACAATGTATAAGCTGGTGTGCTTTAGTTTTCATTCTACACTCATTAAAAATTCATAATTTATATAATACTGATGAGAAGAAATAACTAATTTTGATTTTACTGTATTTTCTTCAATTTTCGTTTTGCTTATATTACGAAAGTATGGAAGATAATGTTAATACTATTTGAAAAATTAGTATATTATTCAACGAGCACAAAATGATTGCTATTTTTCACGAGGGTGAAGTTTGGACACGAGCTGCAAGCGAGTGTCGCAATTCACCCGAGTGAAAAATTGTAATTTTGTGCGAGTAGAATACTATACTTTGTCCACGACTTCCTCGGAAAAATTAGTAATAATCTGCATTTTCAACAATAAAAATAGTTATCAAAAGCGTTGACATAACATTTTCTGTGTTCACTGAAAACTGCATACTCACGTAAACGTCAACTATTTCACTTGACATCGATTCCATTCCTTTCTTTCACTCTGATAAAAATGAAATAGATAATTTATTAGAGTGAATATTCAATAAATTGGGCATTATATTAAATATTAGTTTAATAATTTGCCTAAAAGTTATCTTAGTTACATAAAACCTAAAAATCTAATAACAATACTATCCTAACAATGTGCATGATAGTCTCAAGTTTGGGCATACGTTTTGAGTGTGACGTCATGCAGTGTATAATAAACCATTATACACACTAGTGAATAATAGGTATAATTATACTTCAGGAAGCACACGTATAATGAATGATTTATGGTACAGTCGTGGACAAAATTAATTATTATTGATGTTGGCTTTAAAATTATTAACTATTTTCATATTATAATGATGATATAGAGTTTTTTCTGGAAGTGTACAATATATAACATGAGAATTTTCATACAATTTTGACTCAAACTAAAGTTACAATTGCGAGTCCAAATAAAAACCTCAAATGTACAACTCTGTTTAAATATTGGATTGATAGGCCCAAAACTTGATGTAAATTAATTAATTTTGGATTGATTTTGCCGATACATGATGTAAATTAATGAACATATTAGAACACTGGTTTATGAAAACAATTTACACATTTATTAAATTAATCCAAGAAAATTACACATTCAATTTTGACTTTGAAATATTAAGTTCTGAAACTAAGGTAATTAATTAAACCTAATTTTCTAGAATCATCACAGAGAAATAAATACAAACTATTCAGGTCTCTCATTGAATAGCCAAATTCCCCCTTCTGAATCTATTCAAAATTACCGAACTACTTGACTAGCAGTTTAAAATGGGTTTTTCCTATTTTACTAATTTTTTCCAACCATCCTTCTATTTACCCTTTCTACACATTCCGCCATTTATTTATTTCTTGTATTCAATATAACGGAGAAACATATTTAGTTTGCATTCAGCATATGAAGAAGATGAAGTTTCACCGAAACGTGCGTTAAGCGTATTTTATTTAACAAATTTGTAAATTGTTTTTTATAAACCATTGTTCTAATAAATTGATAAACATATTAAAACAATGTTTATATTGATAAACATATTAAAACAATGTTTATAAGTGTTGAAAAAAATCTGCTTCGAATAATGAATATATTTCTATCGATTTGGCTAGATAACAGTTTTATGCAATCGGTTACAATTTAATTATATGTAATGGGTATCATTTAACCGATTCTTTTCTTTATTCAGCTGATAGTAATGTATCTTCAAGTACTTGGCTACGAAAAGAATCAGAAGCTCATGCAATATTCGTGGAACTACATGAACGACTCTTTACGCACAGACGTCTTCTTGAAGTTCCAGCCCGAGATGGTCGCATGCGCTTGCATTTACCTCACCGCCAGGAAGTTGAAGCTGCCACTCCCCAAAAATCCCGTTTGGTACGGCGTATTTGGGGCGACAGAGGCCGAAATTAGGGACATCTGCATAAGGATATTGAGGCTGTATGTTAGACCGAAGGTAATGATAATTTATTTGTAGTATCGTTTGAAATATGATTTATGCAACTTGCATGTGTCAAGTACACAGTTCAACAGTTTTGTCTATCGTAAGTTTCTCTGGAAATTATCTGGTTTGACCTCTATCTGGAACCCAGAACTTTTTTGAAAATATATAGAATACCTGAAAATATAAGCACATTTTGATGTACAGTTATTTTAATTTACAATTTATATAATAATAATAATATTCTTTATTTCAAATCAGAATGTTACACAATATTGTGAACAATTAGAAATGAAATTGTGTCAGGAAAAAAATGAAAATAAAATGTTTATCCAGGAAAGTTATACTTCAAAAATTCCTGGATATCATATGGTTCCATGTCCAGTAGCATTTGGTAGATTTTTTTTTTGTATATTTTAAAGTTTGTTTCTGTTCGGATTCCTATTGGGCAATGGTTGAAATATCTTGTCGATTGGTATTGTGGTCCTTTTTCCGTTATTGTAAGCCTGTGTGCTGGATATAAAATCTGTGATGTTCTTGTATTGTAGTGCTGACTTCTGTTTTCTGTATAATAACGTTTGTTTTTGAAAAGAAAAAGTAGGCTCTCTTGTATATGGATTGCAGTCGATGTTAATAGGCCATTTTGTTTGAACTTGCTTCTGCAAGAATCCATTGACTTCATGCCACAAATGATCCGAAGTGCTCTTTTTTGTATTTTGAAAATATTATTTATACTTGAGCTTGCTCCATAAAATAGAATTCCATATCTTAATTTCGATTCAAAAGTTGTTTGATAAATTATTTTTAAGGATTTCGTGTCTAGATATTGTTTTATTACTCTTAAAAGGTGACAAGTTGTTGAAAGTTTCTTTGATAATTCTTGAATATGTTCTTTCCAGCTTAGATTTTCATTTATCTGCAGTCCCAGGAATTTTGTGGTTTTATTGAACTGTATCTTAGAGTTTGACATCTTAAGATATTCTGGAGTATCATAGCCTGCATGATTGGTTTTAAAAAGGATGATGCTTGTCTTGTCAACATTCATGCTCAATTTGTTTTTGGTAAACCAATGCTCTGTCTTGTTCAGTACTGCTTCTGCCATTATGGTAATTTCAGGAAAAGTATTTGCCTTCAATAAAATGTTCGTATCGTCTGCATAATTTAGAATTTTAGTTTTTTCGTTTTCATCTAGGCTAGAAGGCAGGTCATTTATGAAAAGAGTGAAGATGATTGGCCCTAGTATACTTCCTTGTGGTATTCCTAATTTTATAGGGTTAGGTTCTGATAGGCATTCATTTATACCATTGTTTACAAGTGTTCTTTGTGTTCTTTCTTCTAAATATGACTGTATGAGTTATAATGCTTATATAACTTTTTTTGCTCTAATTGCCAATATTCTATAATATATATTTATGATCAAAGAAATAAGTGTAGTCTAGTTGTACTGGAATAATATGGAAAACTGAAGAAATTTTATGTTTTTTGGTACTTAGCATATTAAATTGCTTGTAATAATTTGAAATTTCAAATACATAACTAAGTGTGAAATTTAGTATGAATTATATGAAATATGTTCCAAAATTGATAAAAATACTAATGAAAGTATCTAGTTTCACTTTAAAAAAATATAAGTTCAAAATATCTGCAGCATAATTAACGCATTGTTTTTAAGTTTCCCATAAGTGTATCAATGAATTTCTGATCAGTAACAATTTATTGTTATATTCGTTTCAAAAGGCTTGAAAAGTGAATAGTTGTTTTAAGTCTAAGTTGAAATGAATTTTTGATGAGTAACCATTTGGGAACACCTCGTAGCGTTACTTTTTTCTTATCTTGAGGAATGCTTTTAATAGCGGAATTTCTTATTGATATTTTAAATGAGATTTTCCGACCAATATTTTTACAACAATTCACTGTTTCTCAGGGTTAAATTTTACACAGGTGATTTCTGTTAGGCTCAATTATTTTTTTTACATTCTCCAAAAATTCAGAAAATACAAATATATGGTGAATTGGACTGATAACTGTTTTTATTTTTCACTTGTATATTATATGTTTATTTCACCTTGGATACGGTTGCTATAAACACACTCATGTGGGTTTGTCAATTTGATTTACGTATCCATGTCTGTACAGACAGTTCAAGTAATTGTTGGTTACTGGTTTGTTCGCTTCTAAGAGGTTTATGTTTATATCTCCTGTAAAGATTTCTATACAACAAGGATTCAGATTTTGCAGATGTTCTTCTAGCTCTTCTGCAAATATGTCAGCACAACTTGCTGGTGATCTATATATTGCTAATAAACCTATGGAAACATAATTTTTTGTGAATCTTAAGAATGCATGGTTATTCATATTTAACACCGCTGAATCTATTGCAAGGGCGCTCTTGACATAAACAATAGTACCGTCACACTTGTTGTTCATCACACTTTCATTATGAAATATATTATATTCATCAATGTTATAACAGTTTATATCATTTACAATATTGGTCTCAGACATCACAATCACATGGAAACTTCTAGGGACTCTAGATATGCGATAAAATTATCAAAATTTTTGTTCACACTTCTTATGTTTACGTGAATTATACTAAGGTCAGTTAGTGAGTTTTTGAAAAAGTCTACTTCTTGAATACTATCACAGCACTTGACGTTGCACGTTATTTCATCATCAAGAATTGTAGGGAGATCCAAAGATTAATTGATATTTGAATTTACCTTGTTCGTCTAGCAAGATTAGGCTAGAGTTTGTACCTGCTCTTCTGAAGTAATCCTAATCGGGGCTTCATTTTCATTTCTCATGACAAAGATTTTGCCGTATTTCACCCACACAAATTTGAACACCTTTTCTTTCAGTTTAAATTGCATTCTAACTACTACTGGAGAGTTATCCTTCGTTGGGTTTATTCTTTGAACCACGACCCCTTTACAGTCAAGGTTTTCATTGATATATTTCAGTATATTCAAAACTTTTTTCGTGATATCAGTCGCCTTCTCTCTGTTGTTGTTTCCTTCTGACTTCAGACCCACAACAACCAAATTTTGTTTTCTGTTTTCTTGGTCTTTGGTTTGGTAGTACTGTTTTAGTACCTTAAGTTCTTTTTTTTTCATCTATGAGGGCCTTTAGTTGTTCTTTGTGTGCCATATTTTTGGCCTTCTGTTCTTCATATTGCTCAGCGTGTCGTAGTTCTCTAATTTCTGTTCTCATCGCCTCCAGTATCCTCAATATATCGTTGGTTTGTGTGTTTTTGGGGCAATTGTAAGTTCGCATTTGTAGATTCCTCAGTTTCTTTATTATTTCACGATGAGTTTGGGACATTCATAACCTCACTTTCTGCGCGCGATTTGCAAGGGTCACAGACAATTTTCGTTTTGAGTTTTTGCATAACTTTTAGGTCAATCTCTGACATTCCCGTGCACATATAATACCAGTATCACAGGTGTGAAATGGAATTTAGAAATAGATATTTCACTGTAGTTTATGTATATTTATTTTAGTAACATTTCAGGTATAATAAATTTATTATCTTCTCTATTTATTCTAAATCAGGTAATGGCAATTTTCATTACCAAATGCAAGGCTGTATTGGGGCAAATTTCATATTGTTTTTCAATTAGTTCATGTTATTGAAATTAATTGACTTGAAATTCTATGGAGTTCTTACCAAATGTAATGAATTTATTTATTTTTTACCTAGACGACATCTGAGCTGGTGTATGGATTTTATTTATGATTATCTTTCTGTTTTGGAAGTTCATGTGAAAAGAAGTACAGAATGAAATTTTGTAATTGTATCGTTCTCTCAAATTCAATTTTGATTATACTTGATGTTCATAATAGAGTTAATCAAGTATATTATTGAATGTTACCAAGGCGCAGGATTAACATTTGTATGTCAAACGGAATTGCAATTCTAATGAAGTCGTTATTGCAGCCCAATATCGAAATTTTGGAGAAGAAAGTAGAAGAGTTGTCGAAGAGATACCATGATGCGAAAACCAAAGCAAAGGGAAGTTCGGGCAGCAACACGCCTAACAATAATGATACTAGTCCAAAGAGCAACCTGAAGAGTGCAGGCGCCCACAACGCTTGGGGTGGATTCATTAGGTTAGTGTTTTCAATATTCTTTTTGCACGCCATTTTTAACATGTCACTTTTCCATAAAACCTTTCGATTCATTATTACTTAGAATAATACCATCAGGTCCTTTGAATTAGCAATTTGAGGTCCTTTAGTTAATTATTGATTTATAGATGGCATTAATCCACAATTAAACTAGATAACAGTTACAAAATCGAAACAATGCATTATACACTGGAAGAATATTTCCCGATTTGCTGAAAATAGCTGTATAAAGTTTAAACTTCAAAAATAAAAGCAAAGGTGATACTTGATAAACAATTTGTTCGTTTACTAGGGGTAATTTACTGTTATAAGAGGAACTTATTTCGAGAATTTCAAGAAGGTCAAGGCGTTTTCCTTTATTACCCGAATGCAACAATTGGATTTTGTTGAAATCCAGGAAATGATTGAATTTTAACAAAGAAAGTTAAGTATATTGGGTTTAAAAGTCACTTGAGATCTTGGTTGAGCTCTTTATTGTATAAGGCCAAGCTTTCGGACAATTACGTGTCCATCTTCTTTTAGAGCCCTGAAGATGGACACGTAATTGTCCGAAAGCTTGGCCTTATACAATAAAGAGCTTAACCAAGATCTCGAGTGACTTTTAAACCCAATATACTTAACTTTCTTTGGTGTAACCTACAAGTCGATACTTCCACCTCATTCGATTGAATTTTATGTATAATTTATATGTTTTATTATATAATTTTTATGTTCATCAACACGAATGTTTATATTCCTTCTTGTTTGTCCAATATAGTTCATGTTCAATCTCAGTTATTGAAAGTAGCTCTGGTTGAGCCAGTTTCAAAGAAGGATAATGTAGAAGATATGAGTAATTACATGCCAATAAGTCTGTTGATATTTTTTACAAAAATCTTTGAGAGTCTTTTCGCTGACAGACTGCTGGTAAATTTGTTATGTTGTTAAATTTGATATTGTCGTCTGTTGCCAGCATGGTTTAATGAGAGATAGAGGGACAGACTAGTTTTTGAATTGCCTTATGATGTTCTCTCTGCTCTTGAGAAAGAAGATTTTCCGTTGAGCCTTTTTTTTTTGACCTATCTATGTCCTTTCATCTAATTTATCATAATTCGCTCTTGAGGTTCCTAGTATGGAGGGTAGAGGTAAGGAGGACCATCTCTGTGTATGAAAAAGTGTCCGTCAAAAATCGTCAAATTGGTGGCGCCACAATAGCGTGGGTACATTTCAAATGACGCGCTGTTGTCATATTGAAGTCGTTTTTACTTTTATTTACCTCACTAACAAATTCTTGTAGAAGACTAATAAATTATAAGAAGTGTTTAAATTGCGCTTCAGTTTCAGTTTTAAGAGTGCCATATTTGTTTTTAATACATGTAGGCAACGCATGACTCACGACTTCATCGTGACACAATTTTGCTAACGCAATGTGTTGAAACACTAGGTTGTGTTAGTGTCATTGTTTCAACACCCAATATTTCACTGTGTTACCCAGGCCTATTCCCGACACTTATAAACCAACAGATTCATCGTACTCTGTAGATTTAGGTTCAATGTTATGCGCTTCTTTTATGGCGATTTGAATATCACGATGAGTCGATTACAATTTTACACATTTTAAACAGAAGAGCGGCATTTTTGGACTAGTAGGTATCTTGAAAAAATTTTAGAAGACGAACTGAGTTCTATGGAAAGAAAATACAGTGACTCAAAAATAAACTAATTCAATAAACTAATAAATAAGATAATAAAAGCACCCATTCAAAAATAAACTACATAACCTAGCTTTCAAACCAAAATCCCAAATACAAAAGTTGGCAACAGCGCGGCATGGAATCCCTTCCTATTTCATGCTCTCTTGCTATTCTGGCGCCATACTGGAGGGTTTTGGAACTGCAATTTGCAGTTTACAACTGGACACTTTTGCGACTGTTTTCCAATATGAGATGGTCCTCCTTACCTCTACCCTCCATAGTGCCTAGAAACATCTGGGATAAGAGACAGACAGTTGGATCTTATTTACAGCTACTTCACAAATCGGAAACAGAGTGGTTTTGTTATAGGATAATATTTTTTATATATCAGAAGAAGGGGCTACCTCAGGAAAGTATCCCAGGGCCATTTTTGCTTGTAGATTTTATCAGTTTCCTCCCTTGGGCTTGCTGAATTAATGGCTGCAAGGCAATTATGTATACTGACGATACCTACTTTCTCATAAATTCAAATGATCTCGATTCAGCTTTGATTTCCTCGATGTCGTCATCAGCGAGGTAATGAGTTGGTGTTTTAATAACAAACCGAAGGTAAATTTTTCGAAAACAGAATATTTCTTCGTTCTGTCAGGTCGAAGGATTCCTTATGTTTTCTTGGCATTACTTTAGATAAACACTTGAAATGTTGCGTACATGTGAAACTGAAAAATAGAACTCGGTCGTCACTTTTTTATGCCTAGGAAGAAGGTTGATTTACATATCTGAAGATTCTCTGCTATTCTCATTATCAGTCTAGCTTGACGGAATAATATTTTGGGTAGGTTTCATCCGCTCGGATAGCAATTTTCTATCCCAAAAATGGACTTTGCGAATTTTTCTCTGACTCTATTGTCTGCTGCCATGGTCATTTCAGGAGACAATGTTCTCACTGCATATGGGCTGTCAGTTTATAAATTACTTATATTCTTTCACGAAGATCAACATTATTTTGCAAAATTTGAGAACGTTAACAGCACTAAGACAGATTTTTCCATATTTTGTTTCTATCCTCTCTTTGTGAGAGAGGTATGGAGTACATGTAGGGTTGCCATCCGTCCGGGTTTTCCCGGATTTGTCCTAGTTTAGGGGGTGTCCGGGGGTCGTCCGGACGGGGCTTTCAAAATATGTCCGGGTAAAACAAGCGGTTTAAAGTTTAAATGAATTAAAAAATTAAAATATACACGATATTTTATTATATGCAAAAAAACATAATTTCACAGAAATGTCCGGGGTTTTTAAAATTTTTGTCCGGCATCGGCAATTTAGGTGATGAAAACCCTAAGTACATGGCCATTAATCTTTACAACATTCTACCCAGACATTTATATGCTATTTTTGGGCATAAGCCTTTCAAGAGAGAGATACACTGGTTGATAATACAATGTGAATCTTATACAGTCCACGAGTTTGGAGTTTCTTGATTTAGATGAGCTTCTTGTGTTTCGAATTTTACATTCTTATTTTTTACATTTACTGATTTTTTGATATTTGTGTAGATAATTTTTGAAATCAATAAATAAATTCTATTCAGTTCTAAACTACATAATGTAACGACAGCAAAAAATAAAAAAATTTTTAGTAAGTATTTATTTTCTGATAATATAAATTACGTTTACTTGTGCAAATAAAGAACATCATAGGAGCTTTTTAGAGCATTTCATTAAACAAAGTTTTCATAATTTTAAATTTAGTGATGAGTACATGAACAATTGTAACTTCGGTAATCGTTAGTTTGAAGAAACAATTTTTATTTGAACATGTACATTATAGTATGAATCTTAATAAGTCGATTTCTTGAAACGTATGGATTAATTCAATGAACAAACATTCAGGAATTTGCTCCATGATGCTATCGATTCTATCAGTTAATTCACTATTTCCTAATTTTTCAAGTAACATCTAAGTTTGCTTAAATATCAGTGTAATTAATAGTTTGATGAAGGATTTGTTGAGTATCAACTTGGTTTGATGAGATATATATGGTGCAAATTTTGAGAAACGTAGGTTTCTATTATTTCCTTTGCCAAAATATTAGACAATATCAAAATATTAGAAATATCTTGGGAAGTATATATTACATGAGTAATAGATAGCTATCGCCGTCTCCAATTCGGAATTTTAGCAGTTATGGTACACACTTGGACTGCAGCAAACGGTCCATAAATGGAGCAATAAATGAATTTATTTAATACAATTTTATTCACAGTCGATCGGGCAGCCACATTGTTCCTGCAGTGTCCGACAAAAATTCAAGATCTCGTTCACCGAGCGTGTCGCCGCCAAGTAAGCACCACAAGAGATCAAAGAAACATGCAAGGTCGAGGAGCAGATCGCCCAGGCTTCATAAGAGAAATCACAAAAGACGAAGTAGCTACTCCAGGTCCAGGAGCTCGTCACCCCTGCACAAATCAAGAAAAACTAGGTAATTTAAGCAAGTCTAGTGTGCCTAATTTTGACAGACACGCCCATATTGTAGACTTACCATTTGAAGCACATGTCAGTGGTTGTTTTTGTGTATACAGGGTGACAATTTGAAAACTCAGCACTCAATATTTCTTTATCTGATGACACTATGAAGATTTGGTGTGACTCATTTTTGATATTTACATATCAAGGGGGAAAATTTTTGAGGTATTTGTTGTTATAATCAACCCCTTCACCCTCATGGAAACTACCCCTATAATTACGAATAGCAACCCCAACTTATTTTTCTATTTTTGAAATCCTTATGTAATTCAAGATAAGTTATATCCATTTTTAATTTTTTTTTCTCAAAATTACAGTACTTATAACTTAATGAATTTTTGGATTGTAATTAATTATGACAAATGAAAGTAGTGACATAACTAATTACTTTATAAAGTCAAATAGTCTCAATTCTTTTGTAAGCACGAGTACAGTTGATTTAACCCTCTCGCTCACCTTGTCCTCAGTTGAGGACAACCTACGTTGGATTTTTTTCCTATGAAGTACCGCTTGTTGTACTCCTCTGTCACATTGTCCTCAGTTGTGGACATCATATTCTTCCAAATGAATATATGTGCTGCCATCTTCAAGCTGATCAAAAAAATTATGCATTTGAAATATGGGATTCCGTAGAGTAGCTATGACAGCAGTGTAGCGCTCTACTGTTTATCTTTTTGTTGGCTATATTCGTTAGACCATGTGATTGAAAACTGTTTTTTTTATGTTCAAAATAAGTGTAGACTTGTTCCAAAGCAATTGTCTTAGGTGATTTTTGTACATACTGTAATCAGCGATTTTTGAAAGTGTGGCGTACTAGTTTGAGGACATTGTGAACTAGCGGTGAAGGCAACATCTAGGTGAATATAACAGTACTTTCATTTCAATTCTGCAAAAGTTGAATTTGATCCACTTTATTACTTCGAAAATGGGAGCAAAAATAATATAAATATATTTAATAAAATAAATATTGGAACATATTGACATTTTACCATCTAAAAATATTTCTGAATTTTTTTTTCCTCCATCAGCTCATGATGTCCTCAATTGGGGACATTTCATAGTGTCCAAACGGAGCATTTTGAAAATCTGAATTTAACATCAAAAATTTTCTAAAAATCATAAGTTGCATTACAGTAAATTTCAGATTTTTCGCTCCAATAGTTTTAATTCGTGACCGAGAGAGTTAAAGCGGATTTTTTGGAGAGTCTGGTGAAATAGTCCAACATTCTTGCACGATCCTTTGTTATGGTTCTTCAATTGAGTCTGGTTGGGTTTTGAATTAAACGGATTTCTAGTAATCATAAATATAGAAAGAAATCGAGAGGTGTCAGATCTGTTGACCTAGGTGGCCATGCTGTAGGTTTTCATTGAGCACCCTTGGCAATCCAGTTTCTTCAAATTTATCTAGTAGTTCTTGATTACAATCCAAAAATTCGTGAGGTTAAGTACTGCCATTTCGAAGAAAAGAAATTCAAAATAGAATTACATACAAATTTCAAAAATTGCAAAATAAATGGAGGTGTGGCTATTTGAAATTGTAGGGGTAGGTGCCATGGGGCTGAAGGGGTTGAGTATAATACAACAAATAATGCCTCATAAGTTGTCTTCTTTGATATATAAATTGACGCGTTTCGCCAAATTTTCATGTCATTCATCAGTTAAATAAATATTTAGTGGTGTCAAATTGTCACCCTGCATATTATTTCAGTTGTATGCTCTGAGTTTTTTTTCTTCACACGATATTTTATTTTCAGGGACAAGAGGAGATCCAGATCGCCCATAATGGAAAACGACTCCAAAAATGATCGTTACATCGATAGGTACGATGAGTACAAAAAAGACCGCTATGATAAAGATCGTTACAACAATAAAGATGATAGAGATAAATACGGCGGCGAGAAGGACAGGTATGACGAGAAGAAGGAAAGGCATGAAAAAAACGATAAGAAGCCAGACAGAGAAGATAGGTATAAGGACGAAAAATACAAAGAAGAGAAATATAAAGATGAGAAATATAGGGATGAAAAATATTCTAAATCTGAGGATAAGGAAAAACATAAAAAATCAAAACACAAGGATGAGGAAAAACTCAGAGAGAAATCTAAAGATAGGAGAAGATGAAAGTAATTAATTGAATTTTGTATATAGTGTTGAAAACTTTTAAATAGTGTCATTTTCTTAGGTAAAAAATATAATTTTTTTTTATATTGGATATGATTTGTAATTAATTCTTTTTATAAATTATATTTCAATTATTTTTGAAATGTAAGTAATAAAGAATATATTTTTATTCATAAGTTTTTTCAAAACAAATTCATCCCAGATATTTTATATATGAATATTGTACTTCGTGAGAATAATTATTGAAGTTCGTAATTTAAGATTTCAATATCCTCGAAAAAGGAAGAGTTCATCTGAATATTTTATTGACTGCCTAGCATAATGAATTTATATTGCATTATCCTACGAATAATTTTGTTACTTGATCAAACTAAGTGGTTGTTAAAGTGTGACTCATGAATATTGAAAGCGACTATCCCGGTATATTGATTTGTTAGATCTATACAGACTTCTTGAATTAGTTTAACAGATTTAAATTCTGGTCTCAAAGTAAAAAAAAAATTATCTCGAAGAACTGATTTGTGTAAAAGAGACCAAAAATATTGAATGTAATTTCTTTTCAATAATTTATACTTATATTGTTCAAACATTCGTAAAGATTTATTAAAAAAACATTTTAGATGAAAAGTGTATCTAAAGCGCCCTGTAAACGATCAAACTAGTTTGTCAAATTTTAGGTGTTTCTCAAATTATTTGATAGTCTATGGCTTTGTTTGATGCGTTTGTCAAACAATTCACGTGTTTGATGAAAAATTGGATTGACGGCATTTTTGACAACTAAATTCAAAACCGTACTGCTCATTTTTACCTCGAGGCGAAGCTAAAGGGGTTATAGTCTCACCTATTTTTAATGCACTTGTACATACAAGTGTATCCTCTGATCTGGCTGAAGGAGTTAATCCCAAACTCAAGCTGCCCGCCTCCCTGACACATACTTCAGGGGGGAATGAAACACGTGTGTTTCCTTTTTTTCCTCACCAATTCGTACCAAAGCCAATCGCATCTAAGACGACTTAAAAACTGTAAACATTAAACTATCTACCTACCAACTTTCAACCCCCTTGCTCAAAAATTGGGCTCTCGCATATATATATATATATATATATATATATATATATATATATATATATATATATATATATATATATATATATATATATATATATTCTTCAGTAATTTGAAATAGCAATAGAGTAGACATCTTCTTGTCAGTAATTGGTGGTTCTCGCGAAGGAATTCTACATTTTCGACCTAAACAGTGAATTGTTGGTTCCTAAAGCGCCCTGTAAACGATCAAACTAGTTTGTCAAATTTTAGGTGTTTCTCAAATTATTTGATAGTCTAGGGCTTTGTTTGATGCGTTTGTCAAACAATTCACGTGTTTGAATTGTTTGATGAAAAATTGGATTGACGGCATTTTTGACAACTAAATTCAAAACCGTACTGCTCATTTTTACCCCGAGGCGAAGCTAAAGGGGTTATAGTCTCACGACAAAAAGTTGGTAACTGGCCCGATTTTAAAAATTCCAACGGATATCGATAAAACACATATGATTTCATTAGGCAATTTGAATTCCCAATGTTTCCCAACGAAGAATAAAAAAATATAGCGTTTTTACCCCGAGGTGAAGCTAAAATCTCACTACAAAAAGTTGGGATCTGGTCCGATTTTAAAAATTCCAACAGATATCGATAAAATACATATGATTTCATCAGAGAAGTTTTGTTCCCAATTTTTTCCCAAAGAAGAATAAAAAATTATAGCGTTTTTTAGATAGGCATTACGACATGCGCATGCGCCAAGGTCGATATGTACGAAGTCCTACAAAACATGCGTCGAAGTGCTCTGTGTGCCACGGTAACCAAGCGACGTTGATATCTTAAGCTTGATTCTGCGTCTGTGTCTGCTTCCCATCCATAGAGATATCTTATCAATTTGATTCATAATTTGCAGCAAAATGAGACGGGATAAGATATTCAAATTCGACAGTCAAACAATGAATTTTTTTGCTAAATTTTCACGGATTTTATTAGTATTATCGACTTATTAATACATTTATTGCAATTTTCCTTCATTTCATTCGTAAAATCGACTCTTATTGTTATTTAATTTGTATAATACATTCAAAAAATATTGACGACATGCACATGCGCCGAGGGGTTTTATCATTCCTAGTGCTACGCAGTAGGGTGTCCTTCATTTTTCATGGAACGCGTTACGTCACGTCAACGAGAAAACCGTAACTAAGGAAGAATTTGACAAATTTGTTTGATATTTGGTTTGATCGTTTATGCCATTGCTTGAAGCACACGTGAAGTTTGTCAAACAAGTTTGTCAAACAAATTTGATCGTTTACAGGGCTCAGCTAACTTATTGATCTTAAATATACACAAAATAGATAAAGATTTGTTCTATGTTATGTGAACATTTCAAATGGATATAGTTGGCAGTTTTTGTACAGCCAACTGAAACTGTCGCTAAACGTTATTGTAACCTGATTTTTAGCGTCTGCACGGTTGCAATTTATTTTAAGTGCAAATTACATTTTCAAAACCGTTTGGGTTTTGAATTTATCATTATTTTTTGCTATAAGATACAAAATTTCTATAAATTTTAGGTCGTAAGATGCCATTTTCGTTAGATTCCATTTTCTATTTGTAAATAAATCAATGAAAGTATTTGAATTTTTTTTGCATCTTTGATAAGTGAATTAGAAAAAAACTAAAACATTGAAATTACATTTCAAACAAAAGCGTGATATATTTTGACAGCAAGAGTAAAACTTTATTTACAACTTTTATTGCTCTTGAGCGTCTTGAAATAAACGTTTCCATTTTTTTATCAAATTCGTTCATAATCAGAACCATTAAATTTATTAAAATGAGAATTTCATCAAACATTATAGATGTTAACTTTTTTTGCAGAAGCACCTAAGTTTTTGATCCCCATCCACAGAGAATTATTTCTTTGAAGTTGATATTAAAAAAGAAACAGTTTGCTAGTTTCCGCTAAAAAGTATAATAAAAACTCAACATATATGTTTCGGTATACTTATTGTTCCATTTTGATTAGGTGGATGGAACAGCAGGAGTATAAAAAGAGTATAATAGTCAATAAGTCGATATACTTTTGAAAATGGAAAAATATCAAGTTCTCACTATAATTTTCAGTAGAATCAAGCTCAAGAGCTTTATAAATAAATTTCATGTATGATCAGCGAACACTACTCAATCTAAATGCTTGTTTGAAAAATCTTCAGATTTCTTTTGCGATACATTTATTTATATACCTATCACTCATTTCCCACAGTTTGATATGACAAAATTCTATCTATTATTGATAACCATATATTATGTAGATATTGATCGATTTTATTTTTAATTCAAGGTAAAAAACGAGTATTATCGCAAAGCATAAAGCCTTGTTAATTTGTACTTCTCCATGGTATGTGGTTCACGCCTCATTGCTCTAATATATGGTCACTCTACTATAATAGCTTGTCAAATGACCTCCAGGATCAAATATTCCTCTATAATCCCTTAAATAGACGGACAGACAGACAACTCCATTATAAAAGCCTTCACTTTAGGTTGGGAGAAGGGCTGGTGGTGAAGTCCAAAAAACCGATAACAGGAAATTTTCAAGCTCTATAGAGGTATTTGTTTCGTTTCTATGACTGATAAACTCATATAGGTAGTGAATCTTTTTTGTCTAGACTATTGTATACATTACATTCAATTTATGGCTCTAAAACTGTCAGCTTTGGAAATTTTACATGGACCTACGTTCCGAGTGTTCTGGCACTTGTCAACCTTAAGGGCGCAAATAACGTGGGAACGTAGGAATATGACACAAATACCAAAGCCAGATAGTTGAGCGTTTATTTAAGTTAGTTCGTTTTAAGTCTTAGTGACAGAAAGTTCGTTCTTCACTTTTAATATAGATAGAAAACACTCCTGCTTCGTGGCAGTTAGCACGTAACAAATATTTATATATATATATATATATATATATATATATATATATATATATATATATATATATATATATATATATATATATATATATATATATATATATATGTTTATATGTATTATAAATTAGTGATTAGGAATTGTTGTGATAATTGGAGGCATTTTAAATAGATCGTTGTGAAAAAAAGTACATTATTTCTTTTTTTAAGTGGTCAACTAAAGCGCGTGAGTGTCCGATTAACATACTTACGCGGGAATCGTAGTTCCTGAATTGTTCTGCTAGTACATAAGGATACGTACCCAAAACAGTATTCTTTATAAAGAAATAAAAAAAATAACTTTTCACAGGTTGGAATAAAAATCTATTGAGTAAACGCCTTTCGTCTTAACATTGACTTCATCTCGTACTAAACTATGGTATTACAAAAAAATTCATAGAGATGAACGTACTGGTGTTTAAAGACTCGACTGTAACGATTGTGAAAAATTCTATATAGGACGTATAATTAGAAATTTCAAAACTCGAATACACGAACACCAACGCAGCTATATTAAGCAGAAAACTGACTCTGATTATACATACGTGCCATCTTTTTCGAGGAAACCATACCTTTAATCACAATTATAATATATTACAATTAAAAAATAGTCTCCATAAAACCAACTGTTGGGAATCCCTATACATCAATAAATATAAAAATTCCGGAAACCTAGTTAACGACCATATTGAAGTAAACCCTTCTCCTCTCCTTAATCTCTTCAATGTACCTACTAATAGCTCTGAATGAATTGCTTATTGTTATTTAGTTTCTCTAAGAACCCCCCTGTGTTATGTTAAATTTTTCGTATAAATAGATTGTTTTGTAATAACATAGTTTAGTACGAGATGAAGTCAATGTTATGACGAAACGCGTTTACTCAATAGACTTTTATTCCAACCTGTGAAAAGTTAGTTTTTTTATTTCTATATAAAGTTATGAATATGAACTTTCACCAAGTAAATGCCAACTCAATTCAATATATATATATATATATATATATATATATATATATATATATATATATATATTTATATATTTATATATATTGAAAATCCATTATAATATTGTAGGTAAATAAAACTTCACATATCTTGATTTTCACTATATTTTTTAACCCTGACAA
>JARQZK010000104.1:0-155000 GCA_030704885.1 Cynegetis impunctata
TATCTCTCCGTCAAAAGATACCCAGAACAATTACTTAGACACAGCCCAAATAACAACTTGATATTAAAAAACCAAGTGCCCTGCGATTTTTTAAAAAAATGCCTGCAAAGGCATTAATTTTCAGAAAAAATTAAATAACTTCTGAACGGCTCAAGCGATTTGCAAAAACTTAACGAATTTACAAATCTCAATAAAGGACAAATTCAAATATGTGTAAAAATATATAGAGTGCCCTTTAAAAAAAGTATCTTAAAATTTGCTCCGTAAAAATGGTACACCCTGTAAAGGGCAAAATAATTTTACGAACTGCACTCTGACCTCCCATTTGCAGAACCGTTTGGTTCGTTTCGATATCATCAACGGTGTAGCTGCAATCAACCTTTCCCATATCAAAGACTCACCCTGTATGTATATATATATATATATATATATATATATATATATATATATATATATATATATATATATATATATATATATATATATATATATATATATATATATATATTTACCAGTATTTTATCGGGATGTATCAATTTAATAACTATCAAGCAAAATCAGCCCATATCTCTTATACACTTGTTAACTATATTAAAATTGTAACATATTATATTTAACGTTTCTTTCAGTATATTCCGATAAATTAAATTTGAAATCAAATAAGTATTCAATATTTATAATTTTAATTTCTTATTTATAATTTATAAATCTTTTTTCTAGTTGTTTTATGCAGCATTCATTTCCTGCGATATAGCATATTTCACCTACATGTATGCAAAGGTAGACAAGGAGCACTACCCAAAGGTTACTTCCAATACTCGTATGGCTTATTTATTGGGACGATCCATATCAGGTATTATGGGTCAAGTACTGATATCACTTGATATTATGGATTATAAGGACCTCAATTATATCACCTTAGGAGGTGAGATACTTTCATATATTATTTATTATCTGACTCCAAGATAATATTCCAATTTTCAACAAAAAAAAGGAATTTTCGTTTCAGTTATATATAATTCGCTAGATTCACGCTTGCACTATGATGAATATTGCAGTGACAACTTGTTTAGCACCGTTGTGATTTGAAAATTTGATGAAATGAAAAAGCGACACCAAAAAGAGACATATATAAATAGGATTTAGCCTGAGACAGAATACAAGTGTAGAGTTTTCCTGTAATCTTCGTCATATACAAAAACCGATCTAATATGTTTAGATCCTGTATGCAAAAAAATAATGATTCGTGATTTTTTTGTAGCCAAATATATTCTCGATGAATCCTTGACATAAACTCTTCAATATACACAGTGAAGTGATGACTGTCACGCTTAGAATTATGAGGTTATTTCAATTTGCATAACCTTCGATTAACAATAGATAATAATTAGTGCGATCTGATGTGTGCTGTTCTTAGTAAATGCCGAAAAAAATATATAATCAAGGATCAATCAAAGGTACGGAATACTAAATTCGAAGATTCTATGATTGAGTAGATGATGATATCCATAATCCAATTGAATATTAATTTGTATTTCTTTCTCTATTCATTATTGTATCCTTTCAAATATGTGATCACTTTTGATCAGATATTTATGAAAATTCATTTTTTCGGAAGCTTACTGAAGCTTGTACACGTTTTTTTCCAAAAGTTTTAATCCCTTTAATCGACGAAGTAGGCAACGACGTTGAATCCACATGAACACCTCATAGTTTCGAAGAGCACCTATGACATGCAAATAGATCACAGCGCCATCTATCGGAAAGCGACTTTACTTTAGGTCACTACTGAGCTGCTCGTGTAAGAGAGAAACAGACGTGTAGTGCTTCCACATTCTCCCTTGAAGGATGAATGGGAATGGTATGTCGTTGAGTCTCGTGAAACTATAAATTCATGTTCGCTTCCATTCTATTTAAAAAGAATTAATTGTAAAGATCTTAGATAAAATTATGTTTTTGAGTAGATTATTTCCAGTTCATTATGGAACTATAATCAGGAAACATACAGAATTCGACAAGTTATTCTTAACTGATACGAATTTTCTATTATGTAGGTACAATAGAAGTGTATTTGTAAAGATTATATTTACATAACTGATAACGATAATTGGAGTGTTCAAGTTTTATTTTCATTTATGGTAATATCCATAGAAAATTAGAAAATTAAGAACCTTGATTTTTCGGTACTCTATCTGTTCAGTATCTTACACTTCACTCTGGTTCTGAAATAATTCATATAATAATCGTCTGTCCCTATATTCTATTCCTTCAAATATACTTTTGAACTATAACTATACTTACATATATTCACCTATATAAAATTTCACATACCTCTATTTTTAGCCTATTCTGATTTCAACAGTTTAAAGTGAAGCTGTTTTTCTATTAAAATAGTTTACGAATATTTGATGTATTCATTTCAAACTTCAAAGGCAAGAAACTTTTAATATTATCTTCTTTCAGCTATGATTCTGGCAACATCTACCTCTTTATTTCTTCCGTCAGTGGAAAACAGCATATACTTTCATCAAAAAGGCGAAAACGAAACCTATTTGACTAGGCGTGAAAAATTCAAAAGAGCATTCCATCTGATGACTGGCTCCTTCAAAGATTCTTTTTCAAAGGATTTGGTGGGTAAATGGTCAATAGTCCACGCGGTTTCAACCTGCGGATTCGGTCTGGTAGAAGTTTACAGTCAAACCTTATGGACCGAAATAAATAAAACAGACCATGTAGCCCTTCAAAATGGTATTGTAGTGGCTGTATATACACTAATCGGAGTAACTGGAGCTTACTTTGCTGGATACTTTAATATTGATTGGTCGAAAAGAAGTACTCTTGTATTTGGAGCATATTTTTCTATTTCAGGAGCACTGTTGATTTACACTTCGCAGACTAACTCAGTGTACGTCAGTTACGCAGTTTATTGCGTTTTTTGCGGGCTTTACCAGTTTATGGTAACGGTTGCTTTCTCGGAAATATCGCAGAGGATACTTCCGGACTGTTACGGACTCATTTTGGGAGTCAATTCTTTTGTTGCTTTAGTATTGCAGAGTATCATCACTTCTGTCGTCATAAATATGCTGCATGCCCCAGTGAGAGATCAGTATCTGATATTTGGTTTGTGTCATCTTGCCATTTTGGCGATGTATCTTATTTATAAAATATCCGCGAAATTTTATTCCACATTATGTCATTCCAGCTCTCATATTCCTGTTTGAGAATAATTATCATCACTATCCAAGTTTGAGAATATTTTCGGTAATTTAATATAATTTGAAATTAACTGATGGACGATGGATTCACAGATGTTTATAATCAATTTATTTAGAGAAATTTAGTTGAACTTCTAATTAAACTTTATTCATAATACTGAGAAAAATTTTCAATTGAGCCTTAGTCACAGCAATAAAAAGGCCTCAAGAAATGTATATACCATTTTTCATAATATAAATTATTATATTGAGTGAAAATATTACAAGATAGTAAGCTACTTCGAAGAACACTTCATAAAAAAAGACTGAAAACTTTTTCGAACGTAATTTCAAATTAATCTTAGTTAGGCATCAAACCAGTAACAACTATTGAAACATGTGTGTTAATTTTGACGAAAAATATGTACTGCTCTCAATTTTAATAAAAAGGTAATTATTCTCTCTCAATATAGCATTATTTAATTATAGATCAAATCTTAAATATTTTACATTTGCTTGGACATTCATATATGCTTTAACCCTCTCGGTCACGAATTAAAACTATTAGAGCGAAAAATCTGAAATTTACTGTGATGCAACTTATGATTTTCTGAAAATTTTTGATGTTAAATTCAGATTTTCAAAATGCTCCGTTTGGGCACTATGACATGTCCCCAATTGAGGACATCATGAGCTGATGGGCACTATGACATGTCCCCTATTGAGGACATCATGAGCTGATGGAAGACAAAAAAATTTCAGAAATATGTTCAGAGGGTAAAATATTGATATGTTTTATTAAAATAACATTACAGGGTATGGTATTTCATGAATGGTCCATTTTCGAAGTACTAAAATGTATAAAATTTAACTTTTGCAGAAATAAAATAAAAGTGCTGTTATATTTACCTAGATGTTGCGTTTACCGCTAGCTCACAATGTCCTCAAATTAGGACACCACACTTTCAAAAATCGCTGATTACAATATGCACAAAAATTACCAAACAAAATTACTTTGGAACAAGTCTACACTTATTGTGAACGTGAACAAACAGTTTTCAAACAAGTGGTCTAACGAATATAACCAACAAAAAAATAAACAGTAGAGCGCTACACTGCTGTCACAGCTACCCTACGGAAACCTATATTTCAAATGAATGAATTTTTTTTCCATCACCTTGTAGATGGCAGCGCATATATTCATTTGGAAGTATATGATGTCCACAACTGAGAACAATGTGACAGAGAAGTAAGAGCAAGCGGCACTTCATAGGAAAAAATCCAAAGAAGGTTGTCCTCAATTGAGGACAAGGTGAGCGAGAGGGTTAATTACCTTAAAAAGGCGTAAATCGTATTTTTCTGATCTAAACATATTTTCTAGGCAATTGCTTTTTAAATTTCACTGTTCAAATTGAAAAATGTATATCTACCGAATAAACAGAAAATATTTTTCGCGATATATTTTCATTCTAAATGAATACCAATCAACCCTTTTGCATATGATAATATAAACACTTGAAAAATTGGTTTTCTGATCATTGAGATATTCTTGAAAATATCTGTTATTTTTTAATATTTAATTGAAACCTAGGTGAGAAGAATCAATTAAAATCTTTATCGTATTGGACTATTGGTGAATTATTAATAGAAGTCATTACAACCGAAATGATTGCCAATAAAGAAAACAAATTAAATATTAAAGAACCTGTACAAATTGTACAGAAAGAGCAGATCTACGGTATAGAAAAACCCAGACTAATTGAGGTGTTTACGTGAAAGTATTTAGAAACAACCATTATACCATTATTGTAAATGTAGATAACGAGTAGGAAAGTAAAATACTTAATTACATTCTTGGGGGACTGTCTGGTTATCTAGATACATGAAGACGAAACCAAATGTTCATTAGTTCTTGAATTATATTTTTTCATGTCTTCTTAAACTCATTTTCTAACATTTGTAGGGTAGAACAGGTACGGTTGTAACAATTTTCTTTCAAACGATTTATTTACAATAAAAGATTATTGGATATTTGTCTACAAACATAAGACGCGAAAGTGAAACATTAGTCGAAATTAGTCACTTAATCGACCCCATACCCAACCGTCCCTATATTCTACCAGATCTCATAAGAACTACAGAATCGAAACGACAATAATTCATTGTCATTGTGATTCTATATGAAATAATTTAGTTCATAAAACAATCAGAACTTAATACGAATATAGAATAATCAATTATATTTCAAGGTTGGTCAAATGTTTTAAACATCGAAGGTATTAATTCTTATGCAATGTTCTTCTATGACTTTTAAGGTATATTGGAAATCACATCAGTATAGTTATAACTCCTCATTGAGATTTTTCGATGAACTTATGAATTTTATAATAAAATAACTATAGTTTTCGAATAAAATTATTTCCCATCTTTTATTATCCAACTAATATAATAATATAGTTATAATTGTGATTCAATTATATAACAAGAATAGTGGTATAACCTGAAATTCTGAGTGCATCTTTGGATTAAGAACTTAATTTTCATCTGAATTTATATCGAGCAAATTTCCATTTTATTAATGCAAGAAATAAAACAATTGCTGCTATATAGTTAACATTAAATGATTTTGATTCTATAAAACACGCACAAACAAATATCGCAAAATGTTGTATTTACCTAATACCTATCATAAAAAAGATGCTTGTATTCTTTCAAGGTTTATAATTTCAAGCACCCTCTCTCTAGTTTAATCCAATCTTTAGAGAGTTCAAAATTTTATTAAAATATCTCATTACGTCAATTCATTTCCACAAAGTGAAATGATGTGTAATTTCTTTGAAACACATCAACAAGTTAGTGCTTTTTCACGAATAATTCAACATTACCTTTCTGACAAATTGACGTATGAATTTATTCAAGTAGAGTAGAGTTTTAGGTTGAGTAAACAAATAAAAACGAAAATACATTCTTCGAGAAGAACAGGTACATACATACGACATACGAGTGTTTATCAAACAAGGCGTGAATCATCTTGAACAGCAACATTTACAACTCGCCTTAAAACAATTCAACTTGATTCCTGTTCGATCATCAAGGCCAAAGAAAGTAGCGACCTTTATTTACTTAGAAGTCTTATCATTCTGCGCACGTAACCTTAGGTAATATGGAAACGATACAAATTTTCAACGTGATTCGAAGCAGAAGAGAAAGTTTTACGGGCTACACTTAAATTTCATTTATATTGGAGGGTTCTCGGAAACGATCATTATTGTATGTGTTTAAAATCGATGGTTTTCACGGGGACTCCCTGTAAGATCAATCGAATAAATGAAACTTCAATTCATAATATATTGATTAAACGTTTGAATTCAATTAGTTGTTTTATATCAAAATTTCATCCGACTTTATAAAACAAATTTATTTTATTTAAACTCTACTTTTTAATTAAATTTTCAAAATGAAATTTATTTTAGTCACCATATTCAATGTTTAAATTTATATTCTAGAGATGTGATATTGTAATGGTTTTAGAAACAATGAAGGGAAACTGCAAAATGGTGTCATATCGTGGAAACAATACAATAATACACTCCTTTGTGGAAAGTAGACATTTCCTACTTTTGATTAAAATTTCCATTGTCCGTGATATCATTTTTGGCTATTTACTGGAATTTTCCACAAATCCCATGTGAAATTTTATAAAAAATAATAGAATCGTTAACTTTAAATTAAAACTTGAGAAAATTTATGGTGGTATCAAATTCATATCTCATATAAATAGAATAAATTTAAAAAAAATCCTATACATACATCCTGGTTACATGATTTCATCAAATGACAAAAAAATATTGGAAAAGGATATAATTATTGATTGATACTAGTTCATTATTAATAATAATAATAATTCCTAGAATGCATTTTAAACAGTTCAGACGCCTACTTGTACTCACCAGGGATCCAACAAACAATAGGAGATCGAATATTTCCTGCTTTCATTCAAATCATCTTTTATACCTGGGTAATTGTTGACTACAAAAATGTGAAGGTCTTTCCTCATTTATCTATTCTTATATTATGATGACATCTTCTCCGAAAACCATCAAATATGGAAGAATTGACTCAGTTTATTCAGCCACAATTTCACCACTTATGTAAATTGTCAACAGAAATATTGTTATTACTTAAAATAGAAAGGATTTTCCTAGTTCTTGTTATTTAATCTGTAGAAGAACTAAATTAGATTTCAGAAGACAACAAAACTACAGAAAAAATTCATTTATTTGATTACAGTACTTTTTCTCTTGCTATATCAATTTAAAGGAATAAATAAATAAATTGAAAATATTAAATTGTATCACTTGTATACGAGGTTTGTCAATAAAATTATTTTTGATCAAGAGTAAAGTACCTTCATTTTTGACGTTATCGAAAATTTTTAAAGAAATAGATCTTTAGTATTGAAAATTACTCTCAAATATTTAATACTACTATCTATCTACAATTTAAAAAATTCTCCGCTATACACTGAAACTTTAAGTTTGAACATTAATGCTCCTTGATTTATTATGCATTAATGTTTGAACTTTAATGAATAATATTGAATATTATTTTTAATATTTAACATCAATTTCGATATGGTCAAAAATAAACGAACTTTACTCTTGATGAAAAATAATTTTTTGACACATCTCGTATATGACTTATACGATTTAATATCTGATGGTTGAATTTTGGGTTTCAGAACATAGCACCACTTTTTATAACGAATGCGTACAACTAAAAATAAAAAAATTTCCATCTGTAGCTAACGTAAATATATACAAAAAAAATCACAAATATTTTACCATTTTAGAAAGAGCATTAAATAGGCTAGTTTTAATATCTTTTGCTGATTCAGTCCGGCCCAATAATTTTTCTCAGTAATAAGTCAAACTTTAGTTAAGGTATTCGGATTTAAATTAAATTGAAATAACTTAATTTTTTTTTGGGCATAGCGAGCTAGTTTTCAATGAAATGATTACTTAGTTAATTGTCTCAACCAACTATTGATGATAGTACAGGAAAGAGAAACCATACCTACGTTAGAAGTTATTTATATTCAAAACAAGCGAAAAAAAGACCAAAAAGTATATATTTAAAAAAAAACATAAAAGTGGCAATATCTCGAAAACCAAGAAACTTTTACTGAGGTCATGTTTATGTTATCTGATTGACCTGCAACCAATCTACCTCCAGTGTCACTTTGGCGTGTTATTAATGGGACACCTTGTATATATATATTTTATATATATATATATATATATATATATATATATATATATATATATATTTTATATATATATATATATATATATATATATATATATATATATATCTATATATATATATATATATATATATATATATATAATATATATATATATATATATATATATATATATATATATATATACAGTGTAGAACAGCCAAATGGAATAAATTCGATAACGAATAAATGAGAGCGTGTTGGAAAGAACGCTTGGACATGTCGATTTGTATTTTCAGGTGCGCTTTTTTTTCAAAAAAAAATAATTATATAGGGTGTGTCATGTGACAGTGGCCGATACCAACTTTCTTATTTTAAATACAACCCCCTGTATATTATTAGTTTTTTCGATTCTTCAGAAAACTCTAGACATAATTCATATACAATGTTCCATACCTATCTTCAACTGTTTCGAAAATATTAAGTGTTTTCAGATGTATTACAAAAATTAACATTAAAAAAAGAAAATTATTTTATTTCACAAATAATGTAAAAAAAACAAAAAACATTAATTTCAATGTAAGAGATGTTCAAAATGTTCGCCGCGAACGTCTTGGCAACATGCTAATATGGTATAGAAATGTCTTCTAACGTTTGTAATACATCTGAAAACACTTAATATTTCCGAAACAGTTGAAGATAGGTATGGGACATTGTACATGAATTATGTCTAGAATTTTCTGAAGAATCCAAAAAACTAATAATATACAGGGGGTTGTATTTAAAATAAGAAAGTTGGTATCGGCCACTGTCACATGACACGCCCTATATAATTTTTTTTTTAAAATGCGCATCTGAAAAAGCGTTTTTCCCAACACGCTCTTATTTATTCGTTATCGAATTTATTCCATATACAGTGCTTTCATGATGAAAGGAACAAATTCATTAAAAAATTAGGTTTCTATTTCATGTTAAAATCCTCGGACAGGTCGATTAGTATTTTTATTTGGGCATTTTTCGCAATAAAAATTTTGTATACAGGGTGTCTCATTCAAGAGCTATGGCTTTGTCATTAGTTTTTTTAAAGGTAATACCCTGTATATTATTTCACTTTACAATTCTACGATAAATTCTTATCACTTTTTGTGAACATACCATATGCCTCAACTTGATGGATTCCCAGATTATAACGGAGATAGTGGAGCACCTGGAGATTTAAAATGTGGATTAAAAGTACAAAAAAAATTTAGGTAAACATTGTCATTAAATCTGAAGAATGAAATTTCACATGTACCATCTGAATTCATTCACTGGTGCTGTATAGTCCGCAGTTTTCACGTTTTTAACGCTCCAGGCACTACACTACTTCATTGTTTAAGAAAATGCAATTACTTGAGAGAGAACGTATTGAAGTACTTATGATGATTGGTTTTGGAGATAGGGTGCGTTCACAAGAAGAAGTCTGCAATCTATTCAATGAAAATCATCCTGATCGTCCGCCAATTACTAGATCGACAGTCAGCAAAATTGAATCAAAATTCAGGAGATACGGCCACGTTAGAGATTTACCTAAAGGAAGACCACCGAGAGTATCTGAAGAAACAGTGCTGAACGTTCTACTAGAAACCCAAGATAACCCTCATACATCCATTACTACAATTTCCAATAATTTCAATTTATCAGTAGGGTCCGTGCATAAAATACTTAAAGTAAATAAGTATCATCCCTATAAAATTAAGCTGGTACATGAATTATTAGAAGACGATTTTGACCGCAGAGTACAGTTTTGTGAGCAGATTCTTGAAATTCATAATCAACATCTAAATTTCATTACAAACATAATTTTTTCTGATGAAGCCACCTTTACTTTAAATGGCCACATCAACAGACAAAACTGTAGGTATTGGGCGACCGAGAATCCTCATTGGATGCAAGAATGCGACACACAGCGGCCTCAAAAAATTAATACATGGGCAGCGATTGTTCGAAATCGTATAGTTGGTCCCTATTTTTTTGAAGGAACACTAAACGGAGAGGACTACTTGAACTTTCTCCAGTTCGAACTCATTCCGGCTTTAGCTGTTTTGTTTCCTAACCCACAAGATCCTGACATACCTAATAACGAGATATGGTTTCAACAAGATGGGGCACCTCCTCACTATTCAATCGCTGTTCGACAATTTCTTGATGCAACTTTTCCCAACAGAAGGATAGGACGGAGAGGTCCGATTGAGTGGCCGCCAAGATCACCGGACATAACCCCATTGGATTTTTTCTTATGGGGTTATTTGAAGTCTAAAGTTTATTTGAATAGACCAAATAATATTGATGATCTAAAAGAGAGAATCAGGCAGGAAATAAGACTTATCAGTCCAGAAGTAATTGAAAATGTGCAACGGGAAACATTGAATCGACTTCAAAAATGTCTCGAAGTAAACGGACAACAGATTGAACATATGTAAAAATTAAATTAGTAATTACATTTGTGTGTTTTCATATCGTACCTCTCATTACCCACTATCTCCGTTTCTGGCAATCCATCGAGTTGAGGCATATGGTATGTTCACAAAAAGTGATAAGAATTTATCGTAGAATTGTAAAGTGAAATAATATACAGGGTATTACCTTTAAAAAAACTAATGACAAAGCCATAGCTCTTGAATGAGACACCCTGTATACAAAATTTTTATTGCGAAAAATGCCCAAATAAAAATACTAATCGACCTGTCCGAGGATTTTAACATGAAATAGAAACCTAATTTTTTAATGAATTTGTTCCTTTCATCATGAAAGCACTGTATATATATATTAGGGAGAAGAACTGAGTTTTTGTATGGCAATCACTGTATAAAATAAAAAAGCTCCGTAAGAGCTTTTTCGTTTATAAAATACAAATGAATGAAAAATAAGTAATTCAACTTTCGGTAATCGGTAGAATGTATCGAATAAAATGAGAACTACTTCTTATTAGTTTGTAAACAGAATATCTGAAAAAATTATATTCAGCTATTCAACTCGAAAATATCATGAATTCAATAATTTTTTTTAAATATCTCCAATAAAATAAAATTTTTTTGGAAATGTCTTATAATTGTTTTACTTTCTACTGTAAAAAAGTCGTTTTAATCTTCGTATTCATCAAAATATTTATTCCATTAACTTTTTTTGAAACACATACCTACTTCTTTTTACATTAACGTCCAACTTGAGAATCTTGACCAACTAGGTATTTCTTCGTATTTCTACTAACCTGTAAATACATGTTTTTCTTAATAAATTCTTGTAACTACAAAAAATATGTCCCTCATTTTAAAGATTAATGATAGAAAAAAAGTTCTGATATTAAATACGTATATAATCTTCATCAGTAGGATCTTCAATATAAGTACCTATACATAATACATAGAGCAGTTTCTGTTATATCTATAATGCTTATAGATTAATTTAAAGTACCTATATTGCTATATAGTGTTTGTTGCTACCTAAAAAGGCATTCAAATTCGAACTTGACAATTTAATCTAATTAGTTTCATCAAATTTTAAAGTTAAATGTGCTTTGTCAATTCAATTGAAAAATACTCTGTTCAATAAAGATTGTAACATTACAATGAAATAATTCAATTTCCTGAACAATACAACAATCGATGTGGCTAAATTGAACACTTTCGTTGTCAACGTCCAAGCCCTTTACAAATTACCATGTAAACAGTCATTACCTGCCAACTTTTACTTTTGGTGTCATGCTCATACTTCGGATTCCTGAAGAATCCCAACGACGGTCAAGGCAAAGCTGAGCATTTATCACATAGTTTCTGTAATGCCCCACCTCGCTATATATACAGGTAGCATCAGCATTCGTCTTCATTTCTATTTTCTTCATTACACAGGTGAGTGACATTTTCACAAATTGATTTATTCGTGCAACGGGACTTGTACTGCAACGGTAAGTTGCTTTTTGATTCGTCTCGATGAGTTTTATTTTGTTCACCGGGTATAATAATGATCGCTAACTATAATTAACCATAGAAGCCTTATATTAGTTTGAATGTTTTGAACAATGTATTTCCTTTTTGTAGAATTCTGAACTTCCATCGTCTATAAAGTATCTAAAACAAAAATTAAATGAAATTTCGATTAGTGAATAGATGTTAAGTTCAGAAAAGATTAAAAAATATTTCTCAAAAAATAAATAGCAAAAGATGAATAAAATTGAATAGAAATATCTAAAAAAAATAAAACGAGATTAGTAAATAATAAATTAGAAAATAGTAAAAGGAAAATTTATTATAAATTAATGTACTTTTCGGTTAACAGTTCTCAAGTGAATGCTAACCGAAACGTCGTGTCTATTAATTTATGATAATTTTCGTTTTTACTATTTTCTTACTAAGTATTTACTAATTTCATTTTATTCTTTTTAATTTTTTGAATTTTTTTTCCGGTCTATTTTTCATTCTTTCATGAACTGGTCATCTATTTACTAATCGAAATTTAATTTTTATTTTAGATACTTTATAGATAATGGACGCCTTTTATTATTAACGAGCTTGTCGGAAATTCAATAAGTAATTATTGTCATAACTTCATTAAGCAAGAAATAACTCTAAGTAGTTATATTCCATTAATTACATTTTAAGCTCAAAACATCGATGAATGATTTGAATACATATATATATATATATATATATATATATTTCTATTTATATATATATATATATATATATATATATATATATATATATATATATATATATATATAAATATAAATATTTATATAATTATATTTATATATTTATATATATATATATATTTATATATATATATATATATATATATATATATATGTTCAGAAAGATGTCCGCGGTCGGAAGTATTTGAAAAACTTGGTTCACGGAAATTAAAGGAGCCGAAACGTCGAGATTTTTCAAATCTTTCACGCGGTTCATTCCGTGAACCAAGTTTTTTATATATATATATATATATATGAAAAACTTGGTTCACGGAATGAACCGTCTTATATATATAATATATATATATATATATATATATATATATATATATATATATATATATATATATATATATATATATATATATATATATATATATATATATATATATGAAAAACTTGGTTCACGGAATGAAACCGCGTGAAAGATTTGAAAAAATCTCGACGTTTCGGCTCCTTTAATTTCCGTGTACCAAGTTTTTCAAATACTTCCGACCGCGGAAATCTTTCTGAACATATATATATATATATATATATATATATATATATATATATATATATATATATATATGAATATATATATATATATCTAATAGAAATATATATATATATATATATATATATATATATATATATATATATATATATATATATATATATATATGTATTCAAATCAATCATCGATGTTTTGAGCTTAAAATGTAATTAATGGAATATATATATATATATATATATATATATATATATATATATATATATATATATATATATATATATAGTGTGTCCCACCGGGAAAGATCGCGATCTGTATATGGAAAACTACACATAGGAAAATTTTGAAAATTTGACAGTATACTAACGTCGATAGGGGCACTCGACTAAAATATTTTCAAGATGGTGGCACTTCCGGTTATACCGGAAATAGATACCAACTTGCTTATTTTAAATTCGATACCCTATATATTAATACATTTTTGGATTCTACGAAAGATTCTAGGCAGATTTTATGTGTTTGTCCTATACCTAAGTCTAAGCGTTTTTGACATATTTAGGTTTTTATGTCAAAAATGACGATTGCAAGCCCTAATATAATTATTAATTGTTCCTATAATGATTCCCGTATTACTTACTTTGGGATGGATTCCTTATTGAAAAAGACTTGCTTCAATAGATTTTGTATAGTATTTGGATAATTAATCATACAGGGTGTTCGAAAAATAAGATCTAAAATGAGATTGAGAAAACTGACATAAATCAATTTTTTCAAATGGAAACCCCCCATTTTTCTTATTTTGTAGTATTTAGCATTTAAAAAGAAGGTAACTTTGTATGAAGTTATCTATACCAAAAATTTGAAGTTTTCGAAATATTGCCAATTTAATATTTTTATATGGCGATTTTGCATTTAATCGTTAAACAATTAGATCTAGGATAGCCACGATCGTATTTGACATTTCAAGTCATCGTACTGGCACCCCGGTTAAATTATATAAACCAAGATTATTTAAACTTATTTATTATTCATGGACAATGTGATAAATTATTTCAAGAACATGTGATACATGTGCGACCCGATATCCTCATAAACAAAAACCATCACCAAATACTGTTATTTTGGATCCGTAAAGGCATAAGTGTACAAAAAGAAACCAGTTGTTAACAATGAAAATATTGAAATAGCAATTTTGGGATATTTTGAAGCATATCCAACAAAATTTTCAAGGCAGATAGCATTAGAATCAGGCTTATCTAAATCGTCAGTTCTAAGAATTTTACGGAAACACAAATATCATCCCTATGCTATCCATATTTTCATTAGTGCAGCATTTAAATGAAAATGATTTAGATAAGCCTTCAAAATAATCTTCGTTTGTATAATTTAACCGGGGTGCCATTACGATGATTTGAAATGTCAAATACGATCGTGGCTATCCTAGATCTAATTGTTTAACGATTAAATGCAAAATCGCCATATAAAAATATTAAATTGGCAATATTTCGAAAACTTCAAATTTTAGGTATAGATAACTTTATGCAAAGTTACGTTCTTTTTAAATGCTAAATACTACAAAATAAGAAAAATGGGGGGTTTCCATTTGAAAAAATTGATTGTTGTCAGTTTTCTCAATCTCATTTTAGATCTCATTTTTCGAACAGCCTGTATGATTAGTTATCCAAATACTATACAAAATCTATTAAAGCAAGTTTTTTTCAACAAGGAATCCATCCCAAAGTAAGTAATACGGGAATCCTTATAGGAACAATTGATAATTATATTAGGGCTTGCAATCGTCATTTTTGTCATAAAAACCTAAATATGTCAAAAACGCTTAGACTTAGACAAAACCTGCCTAGAAACTTTCGTAGAATCTAAAAATGTATTAATATATAGGGTATCCAATTTAAAATAAGCAAGTAGGTATCTACTTCCGGTATAACCGGAAGTGCCACCATCTTGAAAATATTTCAGTCGAGTTGCCCCTATCGACATTAGTATACTGTCAAATTTTCAAAAGTTTCCTATGTGTAGTTTTCCATATACAGATCGCGTTCTTTCCCGGTGGGACACCCTGTATATATATATATATTTATATATATATATATATATATAGATATATTTAAATATATTTATATATATATATAAATATATATAAATATATTCATATATATAAATAGGTGTGATTCACGGTGGATGGAACCATAGATGTTTACGGAAAAAGGGACATAATATAATTCTGAAAAATTCGTAACTTGTGCAATTGGCTCGCAATCTATTGATTCAAATGAAACACTCTATATATTATTGAATTTATCGCTACGCTATTGCTTTCCGAATATTATATATCTTTTGCGGTCTAGAAGAAATTACTTAATTTCTTATTTTTATTTCAAAACATAGCTGTAATTAAATGTTTATTGGTGCGGAATTTGAATTCGTAAAAAAATACTGGAATTTGGAAGTAGTTTACCAATGTCCTGTATATTAGTTCCGGGTAAAGGAACTAAATTTTAAAATGTTTGAATTGAAGAGCGCAATTTTTTAATTTTCCTGCAAATTTAATGTTATTTGTATTTTTTGTTATTTTCTTTCAATACATCGAACTATTCAAACGAAAACAAATTTCTCATGAGAATATAAATTTGAGTCCAAAAAAGTTCCTCTATATATAAAATGATAGAGAAAATAGTTATGGAAAAATATCTTCGCTGCAGATTTTATATAAGAATCAAGTAAGGACACAAAATGTACCTATATAAATTCGAACCAAAACCAATATTACGATATGATTACTTTCAATGGCTTAAATACACATACAATTTGGGTGACATTTTTCAAAACAATAATGTGGGATCATTTGCAGAGTTATTTTGTATGATGTTAGAAATTAAGGTTTTTATGTTATCAAATAATATTCATGACTATGTATTTTCACTAATTATGAGGGTAAAATAATAGACACATTTATTATTGATATATTCGGTGAAGCAAATTAGTTCCAATGAATGATAAATTTTAAACAAAACAGGCTCATTATAAATCAGCAATTCAAATTACAACACCAGCTGCAAAATGTTTAGTACCTACCTAACTGTTTCCAATATACAAAATTTGAATTTCGTGCGTTTATATGTAAATTTTTAGCCGAAAATATTCAAAACTATGCAGATAATAATGTGGTTACATTTATCATACCATATATTCTGAATTAAAGATGGGAATTCATTTTAGAAAATATTGACTTAAAAAAATTAAATTTATGTTATCTTAACGTAATTTATACATAGAATAATAAGTAAGATGAATATCTAGAAAATAGAAAACTTATATAAGAAATAACTGAGTTTAGTATAATTATTTCAAACTTTTAATTTTCAGAAAAATGAGGAACGTTTGTCTTTTGCTCGTAATGAGCTTGGCTATTGCAGTAGCGCAATTCCCGAATGGTCGCAGTTTACATCTTCCTAATCCTCAAGCATGTGCCCAAAGACAAATTCACGAAAGGACTCCTGATGGTGAGATAGATTCTTGTATTTTTCAGCTTTTTTCATCAATGTTTAAGCCCACTGATTATTCTTAGTCGTATTTCCCCCAAAAATATATACTATTGCAGTGTGTCGTAGGAAATCAGTCAGGTTTTCTATCCATTTTAGACCTCCTAGAGTCCTAGACCTAATTTTCAAAAAAAAAAATTCTGGTGAATATTGGCATCTCTGGCGGCTTTTTTTGGGTAAATTTCTGCAACCAACACCATTTTTACGTAAATATTACTAATTTTCATATAAATATCCTTTCCGGTACCTATAGACAGCACCAAGCTAGTTAGTCGAGTATGTTAGGTACGCTGGCTAGTATTTGAGAGGTCTCGGGTTCAAACATAGGGGCCGACTGGTCTGCCATGAGGTTTTTTCAGAGGTTTCCTCATGGTAATGTAAGTCACTGCTTGCAAACTTATAAGGCGAATGCTAGGCCAGTATTAATCCTCTGAACCCTACCCACACTTCCTATGTTCCATATAAATATCCCGTCTCACCTATCCTTAATTATCTTGTACATACAAGTGTATCCTCTGATCTGGCTGAAGGAGTTAATCCCAAACTCAAGCTTCCCGCCTCCCTGACACACATACTTCAGGGAGGAATGAAACACGTGTGTTTCCTTTTTCCTTCCTATTGACAGCAGTTCACATCACACCAAATGGAGTGAAATTTGGTATCTGAAGTGGTATCCGAGGATGAACGAAACTATTAAAATTCGATGAAACTTTTACAACCGCCGTCATTAGAATCGCATCTCAACACGATGCATTTTTCGCGAAAAATACCTCAGTAGCAGCTGTGCTGCTCACGTGTTTTTTTCTTAGTATGTAATTGAATCGAACATATGGTATAATATATGTTTACTACAATTATAATTATATAGCGTCTTAATAGTACTTCTCCATTAAGTGTGCGGTTTTCTCTCTACACAATTTATTATGATACGATTAAATATCGTGAAGCTTTTTGCTTCTTCTTTTCATTCCAGTTTTATTTTTTTCTGGATAACAAGTACTTAGTGATCGCTATTTGTTTATAATAATTAGTACCAAATTATACCAACTGCTCGAATTAAAGAAACCGTAAAAAAAGTTATTTTTGACAACGAAAGAATGTAAGTTCAATGAAAAATTTTCATTCAGCTGTGTTGGCCGAGGCTAGTTGAATAATCAAATATCGGAAAAACCATTAACCAATAATTGAATATTCTAAGATGGTAGTTTAATCGACTTAGGTAGGACGAATTCATATGTGTACTTACTGCAAAGGTCGTCAAAAAATACCCTTGGACATAAATTGCATACAAATCAATTAGAGTTCTCGATTTTCAGGCAAAGGATATTTCTTTAGTTGGAGGGATCAACAAACACGAGGTGTCGAGAAAGATTGGTTGGATGGAAGGAATTTTTGCAGAGAAAGATGCATGGATTTGATTTCAATTGAAACCACAGCAGAAAATGAGTGGATCAAAAATAGAATTGTCAACGAAAACGTGAGTTTAATTAATATCTAGCATGGATTCATTGTTTACACTTGCTAAATATGTATTCGCTATAATCAATGTAATGAATATGACCGCATAAATGTTAGTTTAATTAATTTATATTTTTTATTACTAACACTTTGCTATCACTTGCCGAATAAAAATTCATAATAAGAACAAATCAATGAAAATTTTATATGCCTACTAGAAACTCAAACACTTTCTACTTTCGTACTTAAACTCATCGAATACAATTTAAGAAAATGTTTGAAAAGAAAGAAGTTTTCACTCGAATTTGAATACTTACATAATATACTCGTGAAAAATATATTGAAATTAAACTAGATTGATATTAATTATTTGTCGAAAAAAAGCTGACTTTTCTGTGGTATATCACTGACAGTAAATAGGCATAGAAGTTATCTTAAAATGAACTTATGGGCAGATTTTGAATGTTTGATACATAGCAAAATAGTTTTTGCACGACCGGTCATAAAATGCTGTTTTTTGCCCTACGAATAGAGCGTAAAGAAGGCTTTTTTTGCCCGGTAGTGAAATTTTGTAGAACAGAGAAACATATAACTAATATTTTATTAAATAAACATTACAATACTATTTTTTGCCAATATTTACTTCAATCTTAAAATTACTGCAATTATTTAGAGTAAAAGTTTTAGAAATGTCATCGAATTCAAATAGATTTGTCTCTTTGTGATCAAATTTTACACTTTGATAACTTTGATTTGAACAACCGGCCTTTGGAGTTGTTTCAATAGTACACTCTTCAACTTCATTCAATTCTCTCGTAGAAGGCCCCCGTTCCAATATTTGACAATCTCTTTGACGCTTCAGTTGGATTTATTTAGACGATAGTTATAGAATATGATGCGCGCTTCCAAGGATACCTTATAATTATTTCAAACTACAGCTGAGATGATTTTAAGAATATCTCTATGAACATTATTGTTATCAAAATCATCGTAAAATATACTTCTTAATTTATTATCAAACACTATCTTCTTTAGAGATAGGAACCCATTGGATTTGAGGATAATGTCATTTTTTGCTTAAGCTGATCATGTCATATTGTAAATAAAACTTCACAGTTTTTGATTTTCACTATATTTTGTTAACATGGCAATTTTTTCGCCAAAACACAGTGGCTTCTTCAGATGTATAATACATAGGTACTAACTTTTACAACAAGAATATTGAAAGATGAAGGAAGGGAAGATACAATAAGAATGGGGAAAACCCAAACGAAATCACTTAGCAGGTAGAAAGTACAAAGTGTTAATGACGGGAAAACACAATAGGCACAAGTATTCAATATTACATCTAGAAAAGATTTAACAACGGTGAATTATTCATATGATATAATTGGTCATTTAACAAATTATTGGATTGTTTCATACTATTAATTTCAAGAGCTTCTAATAAATTGAGTTTATAACTTTTCTTTTCTATATGTAATATTTCAAATTCACTATTAAAAATATGATTGTGTTCTAGGAGATGTGATGCATAAGTAGAATCTAATTTTTCCTTGTCGTAACTTCTTTTATGTTCTGATATTCGAACTCCAAAGTTCCTGCCAGTTTGGCCAACATATACTTTACTTTTAAGGTCGTGCAAAAAATGTTGTATGCATCACGGGCGTAAATGCGCTTTATTTACGCCCTTGATACATAATAGTTATTTATGTTCCAAGTGCGTTATATAGATCCTTATGCCCTGAGGGAAACATTCGGCCCAAGGGCCTCTGGCCCGAGGGATGAATGTATATTATATGTTCATTTCACCTTGGATACGGTTGCTATAAACACACTCATTATGCCCTAGGCTATTACGCCCGCATTTGCGGGCATAATGGATCAAAAACGCCCGCTTATTGTACTAGGAGAAACGAAGCAAATTTCATTGATTAAATACTTCATAATCCTTGTCGTATACGACTCTGGATTTCTCCGGCAATGAATTATTCCCAGCTTTGGCTGCATTTTCTATGATATTCTTGGGTAAATTCATTTTCATTTCCATTATTTCTATAAGACTACACAAAGAAAGCAGCAATGACATTCACTGAATATGATGACAAATATATTCACAAACTTCAAAATATCAACCAATGACATGCCTACTATGAGAAGGAAAATGGATAGGAGCAATGAAACGATTTTAAAATCGCTTTTTCATCATAATCTAATAATTTTTTCGTGAAAAATAAAATCTTGTATGCACCGCGTGCGTTACTAGATCCTTATGCCCTGAGGGAAACATTCATCCCTCGGGCCAGAGGCCCTCGGGCCGAATGTTTCCCTCAGGGCATAAGGATCTATATAACGCACTTGGTACATAAATAACTAATATTATGATGAAAAAGCGATTTTAAAATCGTTTCATTGCTCCTATCCATTTTCCTTCTCATAGTAGGCATGTCATTGGTTGATATTTTGAAGTTTGTGAATATATTTGTCATCATATTCAGTGAATGTCATTGCTGCTTTCTTTGTGTAGTCTTATAGAAATAATGGAAATGAAAATGAATTTACCCAAGAATATCATAGAAAATGCAGCCAAAGCTGCGAATAATTCATTGCCGGAGATATCCAGTGTCTTATACGACAAGGATTATGAAGTATTTAATCAATGAAATTTGCTTCGTTCCTCCTAGTACAATAAGCGGGCGTTTTTGATCCATTATGCCCGCAAATGCGGGCGTAATAGCCTAGGGCATAATGAGTGTGTTTATAGCAACCGTATCCAAGGTGAAATGAACATATAATATACAAGTGAAAAATAAATAACTATTTTCATATTATTTTGCAAATAATTCAATAAATAATCCTAGAACCGGTGAGAGCACTTCGTTAGTACGAAAGTGAGAATTAATAATAGGATGATCATTATTTCATATAATGTATTAATTTATTATTATACCTTCCATCATAAGAAGTACTTAAATCCTGTTTTTATTTATCCCACTTGCATTTCATGCGTGTACGCATTCACATTAACATTTCAAATTACCATAATGATACATCAGTGGAGTGATAAGTTGAACTAACGAAGTTGTTATCGGCTTTCTCTCTCTCTGTTGTTATGCAATTGCAGTACGTTGCCCAAGCCAAGCAAATTCAATTAAATTAAGAAGGTAATAATTAAGATGATTAAAATTCTAGGCCGGTATTATATACCTACTTGACACATGTCTTGACAATGAGAATGAAATAGCGGAGGTGTTGAACTATTGTTAACATTTATTAGTTGTAACCTCATTTAGGACCCAATAAACATTTTCAAAACATTTCAAAGTTAACTACTACGTTTTTATGTTATTGAATAGAAATTTTCCTTTTGTAATTGGCAAACTAACATCATTATATATATATTTCTATCTATTTATATATCTAATTATATATATATATATATATATATATATATATATATATATATATATATATATACTATATATATATATATATATATATATATACTATATATATATATATATATATTATATATATATATATATATATATATATATATATATATATATATATATATACAGTGGGCCCCCGGTAATCCGGCCCCTGTCTAATCCGGTGCCCCCTGTAATCCGACATGCCTATCATTATTGAATGTAAGTTCACATGCATAATTTTGCGAAAAAAACTGATGAATATTTTCATACTTCAAAATTTGATTTTTATTCTTAGTTTTTGATTATGCATTTGTTTATATACAATTATTTCATAATGTGAAATTTAGTTATTATTTTCTGTAAGTTTTATAGCATTAATAAGGTTAATTTTATAATCAAACATAAGCTGTCTATTGTGGTGTTTAATTTACTAATTTCGACATACATAGGTATGTAGTATATTATGATTTGTAGTTCAGATAGAATCTGATTATTTTGATCTGTTATTTGTCGGTTTACAATGTACTCTTTTTCAAAAAATTCCGGAATATAGGGGGTCTTAGGCAGTACTCTATAATCCGACAAATTCGATAGTCCGACACGGCCCTGCAAAACGTTTGTCGGATTACCGGGGGTCCACTGTATATATATATATATATATATATATATATATATATATATATATATATATATATATATATATATAATAACTGAGATTGAATTCTCGCACATCACTTGATGAAACATCATAAAGAATAAAGTAAAAACTTTAAAATAAAAACATTTGACTATGTTTCACAATATAAAAATATTTAGATACTGTATTTAGAATTAATGAAAAGTCGATATGTTTCAAGTTATAAACTCATTATTAAGTCTTGATAATGAGTTCATAACTCGAAACATGTCGACTTTTCGTTACTGCTAAATACAATATCTAAATATTTTTTATATTGTGAAACATAAACCAAGTGTTTTTATTTTAAAGTTTATACTTTATTCATTATATATATATATATATATATATATATATATATATTTATATATATATATATATATATATATTTATATATTTATTTTTATATATATTTATATATATATATATATATACAGGGCTATTCAAATTCGAGTATATGCATGGGGATTTCGATAACGGTAGATAAGAGATAGAGGGATGGTTAAATGGGGGCAAAGTAGCATATTTCAGAGGTCAGTTATATGTATAAATTGGGCCACCCCCAACTTTCAATTACGGACCTGTATTTTTTATTGCATTTTTTTGAATGCCAAGAGTCATGTTTTATATTGACGTAGTATTTTCATCTGAATTACAGAGTGTTCTGGAAATATTGAACTATTAGCAGTAAAATTTCAACATTTTTTTGAAATTCCAGCTCTAATTAAATAAATATCATAGAATAAGGTATAAAATGCCTAGGATTTGGAAGATAATCAACATTATTCGACGAAAAATGTCTTCTTCAAGAATTCATCCACATTTCAGTTCACGCAACCCATGATCAATGTACGAAAATGCGAAATCTCTTACCGTTATCGAAATCCCCATGCATATACTCGAATTTGAATAGCCCTGTATATATACATATAAAGGCTGTTTCAAAAGTGAGGTAAAATGTAAAATATTTAAGGAAGTGCATCTACATGAAAAAATAATGGTAGTTTGCCATATAAACTATGGTCCGAAAAGGATTCCATTCCGAAATACAGGGTGTTAAAGTTTGAAGGAAAAAATAAATTTTTTATTGTCATTTTCATACCACTTTAAATATTTTTATGAAATTTAGTGTACGGCTTTTATGCATTAAAGAAAATTTTTTGGTGTGAAAATATTTTTTCAAATTTCCAGCAGTGTCGTCCGTATTGGATTCGGACTGAATATTTTTCGAGAAAAAATGGTACGCGATTGCTTTCTCTAGAAATAAAAATATTTTTTGAGATCCTTATTTTTTTTAGAGCAAATTTTCCGAATTTTCTTCCGTAGGACGCATGGTTTTCGCGTAAAAAAATCAGAAACATTTTTCTGTATGGTCATATGGCTATAATTGAATATTCATTAATGTACTAACAATAATTAATAAAAAAGTGAAATAATTAAAACAAATCTAGTTTAATAAGTTAAATTAAATGTTGAAAGTGTTCTCCTCTTGCTACAGTACAGCCTTCAATACGACAGAAAAAATTAATTTCTTCCTTAAAACTTTTAACACCCTGTATTTCAGAACCATAGTTTATAAGGCAAACTATCATTAATTTTTTCATGTAGATGCACCTCCTTAAATATTTCACCTTACTTTTGAAACACCCTGTATATATATATATATATATATATATAATACTATTAATGATAAATAATATATAATAAAAATATTATATAATATAATATAATATATTATTATATATATATATATATATAATAATATATATACAGAATGGATCAAAGTATAATCCAAATGGATAATTCTAAAGAGAGAAAAAATATTAGAGGTGGGGTTATTTCATATATTTTTCTAGAGATATGACTCAATAATTAAAACCAAGACATGGGCCCAAGTACGGCCCGCGGGACAAAATGCGAGAGGCACCTTTTGGGCTAGTCAATCCGGCCCGCCGCATGGTTTTGAAAAAATTGAGAGTAATTGATAAAGAGTTTGTTTCACAACTAGAGTCAAAGAATAAGCAAATTTGAAAATTCTGTTCTTTTGCGTAATGGATGAAAAGATAACAGACATATACACTTGACACAGCTCAAGTTACTGGATATTCAATAAGAGGTATTGATGACAAACTTTTTGTGTGACTGAATAGAGTTAGCTTGCATGCGTTTCTTAAAAGGAACGACAAAAGGCTCAGACATATTTTCCAAAGAAAATAAGATCAAGAAACTATGCACTAACTCTGTAAGTACCATTTGCCCACTATTGATAACATTACTAACACTAAATGGAGCACGCGAAATATGACAGGGACGAAATATTATAGTAGAAACATTTCCTGAGAACAAAGTTGTTGGTTTTCATTCATTATAGATACAAACATCAAGAAGCTGCTATGTGTAAAAATATCTTTGACTCTTAGACATGAAACATGTGCTATGAAATGTTTGTTTATTAAGTCATTGTTAATAAGATTCTTTCAACGAGCACTCAATCACAGACCCAATTTCGAGAGTTATTACTTGACTTCCTTGCAATACTGAATATTCTGATGAGTTACTTTACTACACTAAAGTATGCTCAGTGCTAGGAAACGTGGTTTTTGAAACACGAGTTTGGGATCTAAAACAGGAAATAATATCTTATCATGGAAGAAAAAAAATGAACGAGTGTGAACATTTGAAAGTATAGTGTATAGGCTTTATCGGACTTGGCATTTTTTAACAGTATCTTCTCAGTCAAACATATCACACACAAATTGAACCTTAAAACCTCCACAAAGAAAAGAAAAATCATATTAATCCATGAAATTTGGGATCATAATCAGGGGTTTTAAATAAAAATGCTAATATGAATCTATTTTCCAAACAACTAGTCAAAAGAAGAACCTTACTCATATTAGCCAAGACTAAAAACTATTTGAGCAGTTAGGGAAAGACAAACTTAAGAGCTACGAGAAAAGCGTGAAATGTCTCCAATGACGAATTTGAAACGAATATTCCATGACTTCAAAAAGTTATTGGAACAGAGGGAACCTGAACATTTTTATGCATGGCCAAATATAATGTGGAACTAAAAAGAATCAAGTCGAACCAGAATTTGAGAGCAGCTCGAACTGTATTGAAGTTTTGTCTGTAACACTGATTATATGATAGTCAAAAATTATATAACCTCAACTGTTTCTAAAGTTGAGTTCTAACAAGGCCCTGTCAAACTCAAGCTTCACGAACCTGATAATACTCTACTGCTCAGAACGATATTCGCCGATGTTTGCATCTTACCTACAATTTGTTGAACAAGTGTTTTCTACCATGAAGCTTCGAAAGAACTACGTTAGAAACCGATTGACTGGCGACCATTTGGCTTCCCTACTGCGAATCAGCTCATCATCGTTTGAACCACATTATGAACAACTTTCAGAATCTCAGTCACAGTTTCATCAGTCACATACGCCTTCATACATTACTAAGAAATAATAAATTGTACTTTTTTTCTAACTTTGTTAATATTGTAGCGTATAAGTTGTGAGTGATGTAAAAAATAAAAATAAAATTATTCATTCATTAAAATATGTTTTGTTCAATTTCTTTCGGCCCGCCTAGATAATTTGTTATTTAATCAGGCCCTCCCCTTGAAAAGTTTGCCCATGTCTGCTTTAAACCATCTAAAATTTTAGAAAAATATAAACAATGGGGAATTAATTAACCTCTCTACTATTAATCCAACAAAACTTTTGAACGTGTCAAAATTTCTAATTGCAAATGTTTCATTTAGAAAAAATATTATTTGAAATTTTTAATTTTTTTTTCGAAATATTGATACTTTCTTCTTGAAAAATTTATGTGTTCATATTCATTTTCAAACAAACAAAAAAGCTTAAAGATATGAATACATTTCATGGAAAATATTATGTAGACTTTCAATAAACATCAAAATGTCACATGATAAAGATCATTTGTATTTTTTCAGTTAACAAGGAGTAAAAGCTGCAAATGCCGTTTAATTAGTTTTTTATCCAAAACTTTAATCTAGTGACTTACATGTAAAAAAAATATATGTATATCAAATTTCCCCTTGCAGTAGGAGGAGTATTCAAAAAATATATATCAAAGATTCGACCTAATTTTCTCTCGAGAATCCCCCACTGAAAAATTTTAGCACATACTTTGAAACACCCTGCATATATATTTAATGTGATTCCTTTCTTTTAGATGTAAAAATCTTCATGTAAATTGTTCTTTAATTTAATTCTATCCTTGATGAATTTCGATCGCAAAAATGAAAATATGGATTTAGTCACTTTTTTTTGGATCAGATTTTCTGAGTAATACAAAATCAAGAGAAATATTTTTAGACAATAATGCCCTTTTTCAGACTATAATGACCTAAATAATAAATGAAAGTATTCTTTATTGCTATGTTGATCCTGAAGAAATATATGCATCCTTAATGCCTGACAATTCAACAACAGGATACGAAAACATTTAGAAATTCCAATAACTGATTTCATCTTTAACACATTAACATATTTTCTTTCGAACAATACACGACAACCGATGACTCCAATACTCAGTGGGAGTATGTAAATTTTATTATAATAGCACTATAATCTTGATCAGATTCACAAGAATAATTGCTCACGTGAGTACAATAAATTTCACTTATTCAAAGAATTATTTTCTAGAGGTTTTGCGCTATCTCCACATGAATGGAAACTAGAGAAATCGTCAAGAACATGTGACAACTTTAATAAAAAGGATAAAATAACGGTTTGGAAAGCGAGTGATTCATTAAGAACTTTTGTGTCTTCGACGCTCAGTCATTGTTTTCACACCTATAACACTATTTACGTTACTCGAATTTCAAAATAATTATAATAACTTAGGTAACTTTCACTTAACGGAATTAAATTGAAGAATAAGTGATCACTTATAAGTTTTCAAAACTCCTATTCCTCTTTCGCTCATTGAGATGATCATTTTTGGAGTTTATATAACACGAAGCGCTTATTTGCATAACTAATTATTCCATTCTTCAATAATTGAATTGAATTTATATGTAATCAACATTTATTAAAGTATAGGAAATTCAACATAAAATTGGGATTCTATCTTTGAAATGTGTTTCGTACTTAACCAGAGTTAATTTTTGTATAACTGCTATCATATCATATCAGAAACATTAGAAAGATTTATCTGGCCTAATTTCAGAATTATTTAGCTTTAGAAATTAAATTATATAATTAAAATTTTTGATTGATATGTGATACTGATGAGGTCTTAAAAGACCGAAACAGCTGTCTGTCACTATCAGAAATTCTTTGCAGTGGTGTTAGATATTTTTAACATGCTCTGCTTAAGGTAAATTGAAAATAATTGAGTTGTCAGTCTTAACTTCATTAGCCAGCTCTACCAAGGGAGTTATATGATGACTTTGTTTTGCAGATAATTGTCCTGGATATATTTTAAAATATTTTATATATATATATATATATATATATATATATATATATATATATATATATATATATATATATATATATATATATATATATATATATATATATATACCGGGTGTAAATGAGTGATGGGCCACACCTATAACTTTTTAATGGATTCTTCGATTTTATTGAAATTCGGGTGGTTTATCTCAGACATAATTTTGAATTTTTTCACATACAAAATCAATAAGGCTGATTTTCGATTTCACAGAAAACGATATAAAAATTAAAAATTTTAATGGAACACCCTATATATTTTTACATATTTTAATTCAGAGGTTTCAAATACATACATTACATCTGTCAAATGTCAACTCTAGCGCAGTTTCAATTTTGTTTTTTCATCGTAGATGGCTGCGACGTCGTCTAAATCATAGATAATTGATTTAAAATATCGCCCAAAGTAATAATTTTTCAAAAAATTCATTTTCGTGAAGTTTGTTAACGATTAAATTCTTTTTCGAACCAAAACTCAGTTTTTTAAATAGAAACATACATGGGCCACCCCGTATATCAAAAAGCTCCTTCAAATTCCTTCAAAATGATTCACACATTAGTTTTCTCAATTTCTAAATAACGAAGTAATTATTGAAAATCTTATTCTTATTAGTTCCCTTTGCTCCTGAGACCGACCCTGTTTACGAAATATGAAAAAAAAAATTTGACAGATGGAATGTATGTATTTGAAGCCTCAGAATTAAAATATGTAAAAATATATAGGGTGTTCCATTTGAATTTTTAATTTTTATATCGTTTTCTGTGAAACCGGAAGTCAGCCATATTGATTTTGTATGTGAAAAAACTCAAAATTATGTCTGAGATAAACCACCCAAATTTCAATAAAATCGAAGTATTCATTAAAAAGTTATGGGGGTGGCCCATCACTCATTTACACCCGGTATATATATATATATATATATATATATATATATATATATATATATATATATATATATATATATATATATATATATATATATATATATATATATATATATATAATATATAATATATCTAGATATTAATTATATATATCTAATATATATATATTATATCATATATATATATATATATATATATATATATATTATATATATATATATTATATATATATATATATATATATATATATATATATTACAGCAAGCGCTGTAATGCGAGTTTTGTTATTTGTGGAATTTTTCATTTAATTTTTTTTGTCATTAGTCAACTTAAGTATTACATACACGGTTAAGGAAATCTGTAAGAGTGAACACCGGATCTGAACTAAATTAGGTAATAATCACAATAAGTGACCTTTGAACTAAATAGCATCTAAATAAGTATATAAAGATAGATCATAATAATGTGAATAAAACTTCGTTTTTTTATTTTCACTATATTTTGTGAAACATAACAATTGTTTCGCCAAATACAGTGGCTTCTTCAGTTGAGTAATTCAAACAGTTTGAATTACTCATCTTAAGAAGCCACTGGGTTTGGCGAAACAATTGTTATGTTTCACAAAATATAGTGAAAATAAAAAAACGAAGTTTTATTCACATTATTGTCATGAATTTTCATCAAGTATCGGCCCAATCAATTGGTTATTATAGATCTAATATTTTATTGATAACCATATTATAGTTTTCAACCTAATTTACATGTTTTTTTTTTGCTGACATTTTAGGTGAAATACATTTGGACTTCTGGTCGACTTTGCGACTTCAAAGGATGCGATAGAGCAGACCTGCAACCCTTATCCATCAACGGATGGTTCTGGACCGCGGTGCTTCAAAAACTTGCACCAACAACCCAAAGAGATCAGAATGACTGGTCCGAATCCGGAGGTATAGGACGACCTCAACCGGACAACCGTGAAGCTCAACAAGGTGGTGCAACAGAAAACTGCTTAGCTGTCCTCAATCAATTTTACAAAGATGGTGTCAACTGGCACGACGTTGCTTGCCACCACGTCAAACCATGGGTGTGTGAAGAAAATGAAGATCTGTTAAAATATGTTAGATTCACCAACCCCGGATTAAGATTATAAGGCAATGATATATGGACTGAAGGATTTTATAGATTCTATTTATTTATTATATTTAGATTTAATTGTATAAATGGATTATGAATAAATATTTTTTAGTCGTATTTTATTATCTTTCATTCACAAGAAACCCCCTTAAAAATTTATTTGAAAATTAGTTTACTGTTGTGACTTCACTACTATTTGTACAGTGAATAATTTTATCACTTAAAGATAAATGTTTAAATTATTTGATGTTGGGACTCCATAACATGAAAAAATTAAAATAAATTAATATTTTTTTCGAACTTTCGATTGTTAAAGATAAAATTTTCATGAAATTTCCTAGACAAGCAGAAATATGTAAGCAAACATTTATTTTTCAAATTGGAAAAAAAATGGAAATATCACATTGAATCAAACTTTACAACAAACCTTATGGCATAAGTTTGGTATATTCTACAAAAAACGAACTTTTTCTAACATTTTCCCATACTTTAGAGCAATAAACAAGCCAAGTCTTTTCTGTAAGTTGAACGTGTGTCAGAGGATGCTTTGTTGCACCAAATATATTTGCTCTTAACTTCTTTAGTACTTCTTCCATTGATGGATGACCTCTAAACGACATACCTAGAAGAAATTGAAGATTTACTACATATTTTTTTCTTTTTTAATTATTTTTGATTTTGTTTTTTTTTTGGTGATGAGGGGATTTTGTAACTTGTTTCAAACGCTCCTGGACCAGTTTAGATATCAAACTGTTTTGGAGTCTGGGATAAATAAATAAAAATAATAATAATAATGTCTGAAAAATATTTCTTCAGCTTAAACTATGTAACCAGAAAAAAAAAAGAAAGTTAAAATATAAAATATTTGAATGATTATTTTGAATTACCTTCACTTTCACTATATTCCGGTATTAAAAATATGTTGAGAGGTGGTCCACAATTTTCTGGATTTAAATGCTTCACTAACCTTCCTGATGCAATTCCTAAACTACTCTCTATCAACAACTTTGATTTATAAAATATGGATTTATATGTCTGCAAAATAATTATGATGAATGAATACATTAACCTGTATCGAAGAATATAACCTTTTGAATTGTTTTGAATCTGAGCGGTGAAAAATCATCAACTGTGGCTTTATTGTGAATCAACAAAAGATGAAGACAATGCTCCGATAATTCATCTTCCGCATTGGAAATTGTTGGTTTCAGCATTTCAGCAGTCTGAATAAACCTGTCAAAATTGAAAAACAAGTATAAATGGTTAACAAATTTTGATAAAATTTAGGATTCTTACTCATTTTGGGATGAAAAAGCCGAATATGTTAACCTCTGTGTACAAGAAATTATCGAATTCATGAAATAGATATATTTTATTTTGAAATAGGTCATTTTCACTATCAAATTCATCTATCCCATGAATTTGATACTTTCTCAAAGTCGTAGGTAAGATTAGCTCAATTTTTTGAAAAAAAGTAATTGAGCGACAAAACTGTTTTCATATTCGGCTTTTGCACTCTAAAATGAGCAAAAATCCGAAATTTGATCAAAACCAGTTAACTCTAAGTGAATATTACCTGCATATATTGCTATCAAAAAACCAATCTTGAACAACAATAAGAATATGACAAACTGACATTAAAAACGAGGTTATTTGTAGGGCCTGAATTTCTCCACTGTTCTCAGATGGAATAAATTCACTCACTAAATTTGATCTTTTGTTTTCATTTTCAACCAATTCGTCCATTATGGACATAGATATAATTGGTTGACAATCCAAGAAAATCACCTGAAAATTAAATTTATGATGAATAAAAGATGTTTATTCAGTAAGTTGATGTGTTTACATTACAATAACTACAATAATGTTACACTACAGTGTATTATTGATATAATTGTATACTACATCAAGTAACTTTACACAATATACAATTTCTTGTAGAAATGCCTAAGTAGGTTAGAAAAAACTTACTCTATTATCGCTGATAAATACATCTATCCCAATAGTTCTATTTTTATTATTTTCAATATTATCTACACCTTGTGTCCTAAATATTTCCTTATCACTCATGGCTTCATTCGTATCAAGATTCAAACACCTATTTGTAAAAGGTTTGTTACCATTGTGTGATTGCTGTTTCTTCAATATCAGTTCATATAATAAATCTCTGTTAATCTGTTTATTTGCCAAAAGATTTGCAAGAGTAGATTTTCCTACACCTTGTTGTCCTACTATACCTATGACTAGAAAGTCACTGTTTTCCTGTACATACTCTTGCAAATTTTCTGTTAATAATATTCCATCATCTAAAAATTTGATTGCTTTATGCATATACTTCAGCTGGGGTGTATGATGGCCTAAAAATTGAGTAAAATTGCAGTATATGCTTCCCACATTATGACACAATATTTTTCAACTGGTCTAATTCAGTATATGTAATTATAATATATACAGGTATATATACTTTCAGAGCTTGAGGCATGTATTCCGGAAATGTTAGATGATGATTCTGTTTCTTTTGGTGCCCTTTTGGGTGAACTTCCTACTTCTTCTCCTTGTTCACGTGTTTTGAGCAATATTGTTGGTTGTTTCAATTTCATTTCAGATCTATTATCGTCATCTTCTCCTACTTTATGTGAACTACTTTTATTGTTAAAGAAGTTTCTACCAACATTGTTAGGGGTATCCTTAAAGTATGAATTAAGAGTTAATTAATCTTGCAGCAATTTAGTTTATCTTTGGTCACCTTTGAAATGTATTTCTTCTTATAACTTCTACCTCGTTCTCTTTCATGTTCAGACATTCTTGTAGGAATTCTACTATTACTTTGGTCGTGTTGATTTTTAGTATTTATTCAAAAAAAGATATTTGTTTACCTTCACATAACCTTAAATTTCTTCATGGCCTTTCGCATCTCGATCACAGATTACTTTCTGTGTGCTAGTGGAGTAATCTGAGAGTAAGCAGAGAATATAAAAAATGCTTTGCTCAAGATCTGTCTGTTTTGGAACTTGTATCTAACTTTATCTAGTAGGTAGAGGTACCCAATTATAATTTAGTACAAAAATATACAACTTTTAATTCTAGAACGATCGAGTCCTTATATGTTATTTGTATAGGGAAAACATAATAAGCGATACGCCCCCTACCGCTGTCGAATATTACTAGAGCATGGGAGATAGATTGCTTTATTTACATCTGTTTACGTGTATTTTATATGAGAAGTTGTTCAGTTTTAATTGTATTTTGGATCATTTACAAACGTTCAGGAGAGACGAATCACTATTGTTGTGTATTCTATTGTTCATATTGGGCAAAAAAAAACCGAATATAGCTTACATACCTTTCCAAAAGCTGGACAATTCAAAGTTGCATTCCAAACAAAGTTGGGAAACAAGGAAATGATGGATAGAAGAAAGGTGTGGATTCATAACTTGAAGATTGAAAAAAAATGTCTGAACATAAGAGAGTTGTTCTTTACAGTTTACTGAGAATAATTATTTTCCCTGCAGTGAGTTTGTGGATTTTTCCATATAGAATTATACCAACTATAAATGTGCAATTTTCAGCTAACCGAAAACGTAGAGTTTTTGAAGTCCAATGCTATTCCAACGAAAAATGCTCCACTTTTATCGGAATCTGAACCTGGGTCATCATCCAGAGATTCTAGATTATTGTATTTTCTTTCATGTAACAACCAGAGATACTATTAAAATAATAATAACAAATGATGTTTATTTGCACAACCAAAATAACAGTTTATCATAACATCAACAATATGAAATAAATCTGGAATCTATAGCTAGTTAAAAACTAAAATATTCAATTATATAATCAGGAAAACAGAGATTCTATCAAAAAAACCAGACTCTCAGAAGTCCACCGTACTTTTAGGATAGCTGTTATACGTCTGGAAAATTCAAAAAATATAATAACTCATTACGTTCAAACCATTCAAGCAGAGTATTCATATTAATTCTTCTTTTATTTCATGTTGTTTCTTTCAGTTTAGCTGGTAAGTACTTAGTTTTGTCCATTATACTCAAAAATTCTTCAGTTCGTAATGAAAGTAGACATGTCAGAGATGTTTTCTTGAAACTTTTGAAGGTTTTTTTATTTTTTAAATAAAAATGTGTTCTATCATAAAGCCTCTTCATGAGGTATACATAGTTCCTTCAACCAATTAATTTATTGGTCCTCTACTTTATTTTATTATTGATTTTCATGTTCAATGATAAAAACTCAGTGTAAATTTCAACTTGATGTAGGTAGGTTATCTACTGTTGAACAGAGATAAAATTCTCCTCAATCCAAACACAATATATCACAGGAAAATACAAAGTCCAAAAAAAACACACATTACGACGATAAACGTTCGAAAACTCAAAACGAAATGAACGTAAATACCATTACAACCAATGTAAACAAACAGCTAATCTCCCATGCTCTAGTACCGATATTAGCCGTTCCGGCGCTACGATCTTAATTTCGGACGCCTGTTTTAAATAGTAGCTGTAATGATCATTAAAATTTTTTCATTATTGGTGATTAGTGATAAACTCAAATTTCAACCTCGATATTCATTCATTGGAATGTATAGTTATATCTAGAAAATTTAATCAATAATCCAAGCAACACAAAATCATCAATATCAATTAAAGTTGGTTAGAAAAAAATTTCAAATCTGGTTTATGGATAGAATTATATTTTCGATAAAATTACAGAAAATCTTTATGCTGTACGTTTTTTTCCAGCAATGTTTTCAAATATAATCTGAAGACCTATTATATTGCTGTATTTGATATTATGTAATTCAACTTACCTATCAATCTATCCAGTTCATTAGGAATAATTTAATGAACCTATCCTAATAATAACCTGCTAGGCAAAGAGACGGTGCGGTGAGTAACATGTAAGTAGGATAACTTATAACTTCCCATTGTTGCAGAAGATGAGACGCAGAGAATTTTTTTTTTTTTTTTTTTAAAAAGAGGTGGGACGTGTGCCCTCTCACACGCGCCCGACCTCCGTACAATTCTGGCTTCGTCAACGTGGACATTTAGCCATCAATTTACTATAATGAGGGGAACCACTTAAATCCGGACGCATACAAACACCCAGGAACACGGTGGGAATCGAACCCACCAACTCCGTCAACGAAGACGGCATAGCGTTACCTATACCGCTCAGCCACGGAGCCTCCCGCAGAGAATTGATCTGAGTACGACAAGTAATTTTTTTAATTTTTTGAGAGAATTTACTGAAATTGCGTACTTCGTTATCTATTTTTTTGAAGAAATGAAAATTATGAATGAATATTCACAGCAAAATTAATGGAATTGAAATAATATCAGGTTTTTGATTTCAAATGAAAATTTTTATTGAAATTTCGCATTTTTAAACTTATGCATTGATTTTTAGAAAAATCTGAGTTTTTTATGTTGAAATTCGAAACGAAATCAATTTGCAAAACAGTTATATAATATCTCTACAGATGTCACTAGCATCGCTCCTAAAAATTCCTGTAAAGAGGGTTCAAATTTGTGCTAAATAAATGGTAATTTTACTTTTTTGATGATTAAGAATTTAAAATGGCTGCTGAACTTAAGTAAATATGATTAGTTTTACTTATTTATTCAGGTATGGAATTGTAACTTTGATTTATTAAATATGTTCACAAATTGAGCCTATAATTATCTGCCAACGTATGGAATGAACAGGTAAATAATCATTCTTCCATCGTTTTAGGAAGTTAACACAAAGAAATGTTAAGTCACACACTAGATTATTTCATGCTATCATTTTTAAATTATTTGTTGGTTTTATCCTGATCTATTGGTTTTTGGTGACAATTCTAGTACTCATGAAGTGGAGTTACTTAGATCCAAATTACTTGAATATTTTTAGACTTTGGATTGTGTATGAGGGTAGAGAAGAGAGTTACTGAAATTTACTGTTCCTGTTGATGTGGATTGATTAAGAATATTTTACAAAATGAATGGGGTTCATGATGAAGATCGAAGAAGACGTCTCAGATTGTTGGAAGAAAGAATTCAAGATCCAAGGGGTATTGGAAATATTGATTCATTACTCGATACTGTCCAGGCACTATATGCAGATTGTGACCATCCCTCAGTAAAGAAAATGAAGAATATCGAGATGTACATAAATAGATGTAAGTAGATTCATAAGAATGAAATTAGAGATTTTCATGGAGTTCTTCTGGGAAAATATGTTAATACCACACCCATGTGTCTTTTGGCTTATCCATAGTTTTTAAGAGTAGATAATGAGGTGTTTTAAAATTTAATTTTCTATCTTGTATTAAAATAAATTAATGGTATCTGAAAGATAATTTAAATTCTAGTATATTCATTCTGTAATGCTTTAGATTGGTGAAAGGTTTGAAAATATTAAAAAGTGTATTAAATGGTGAGATTTTTTTAAATAAATATTTAATAATAATATGCTTATGAAGAGTTATAGTGTACTTTATTCAATATACTGAAGGATGTTGCTCAGGTTTCAGTTAACTCAATTGATGGTAGTTATGGTAGCATTAATTAGATTGATCTTAAACTTTTTCAATTTGAGATGACATACCTATAAGTTTTGTGGGTTGAGTGAATCTTGTTTATTGTTTTCTCAAAAGTAGATACTCCATAAGAATGTGGTTTAATTAATGATGTAGATTGGAATATTATAATTTTTTTTCTAATAGGTTATCCTTGATTTGCTATTCCAATAAGGTGACTACCCTGGTGTTCGATAAAATATTCTAGTTGCTTATTAATGAGTCTAAATGTGTGAATTTCTTTGAAACAGATAGTTAGGTGTCAATTGGTCACTATTTAATACTATAATAGCCACTTTTCATTTAAAATCCTTTAGTTTTATTTTGAAAGTCTGATATTCAAGTCACATAATTAATATAAATAAATTGTTGTTGTTACATCTATCAAAAATTTATTTGTTCAGCAAATGAAACTTTTTTTTGTCTATTACTTGAAATAAAGAAAATAATTATATAATGTACACTGATTCAAAAATGAAAGGGGGACAAATTTAGCAATTTTTTTTTTCGAATCAAGCCATCACTTTTGAATTTTCAAGTTTATTCGTATAACTACTTTGTGGAATCAACATAAACACTTGTGTAACATACAAGCACGCTCTTGTTAAAAAAAATTGCAACTAACATTACAAAAAACCCTATAAGTTTTTTTCTCTTACAGATGATGATTTTGCTAGTGACATAGTGAACCTTCGCATGAAAACTGATGATTTTGAACATATAAAAGTTATAGGTAGGGGTGCATTCGGAAAAGTTCAATTAGTACGTCACAAATCTACCAAAAAAGTATACGCTATGAAGAGGTTAAGCAAAGCTGATCTCATAAAGCGATCTGATTCTGCATTTTTTTGGGAAGAAAGACATATAATGGCTCACGCTAAATCAAAGTGGATAGTTCAGTTACACTTTGCATTTCAAGATTCTAAGTGCCTTTACATGGTTATGGATTATATGCCAGGTGGGGATATTGTTAATTTGATGTCGAAGTATGATATTCCAGAAAAATGGGCCAAGTTTTATACAATGGAAGTGGTGCTTGCGCTGGATCATATACATTCGATGGGTTTTGTACATAGAGATGTAAAACCAGACAATATGCTTCTGGACAAATATGGGCATTTAAAATTGGCAGATTTTGGTACCTGTATGAGGATGGACTCTGACGGGCTTGTTAGGTCTAATAATGTTGTTGGTACCCCTGATTATATTTCACCAGAAGTTTTACAAAGTCACGGAAAAGGGATATATGGAAGAGAATGCGATTGGTGGGCAGTTGGTATTTTCATATATGAGATGTTAGTTGGTGAGACTCCATTTTACGCTGATAGTTTGTTGGGAACTTATAATAATATTATGTATCATGAAGATAATTTAACATTTCCGGATGAAGTGGAATTCTCGAAGGAAGCAGAATCTTTAATACAGGTAAGCGGAAATGGAGCACATACTGTGTGTACTATTTGAATTATATTAATTTAAATGTTGTGGCAGTGTAGTCATTGTACGATTAATTTTTTCTTTGAAATAGTGAAATATTCTTTTGGGGCATTATTTATTGTTTCAAGAGTATTTTTTTTAGGGTTTACTATGTGATAGAACAAAACGGTTGGGGCGTAATAGCGTAGATGAAATTAAAAATCACAAATTCTTCATCAACGATCAGTGGACGTTCGAAAATTTACGCGATTCCGCTCCTCCTGTAGTGCCTGAATTGACTGGTGATGACGACACTAGCAACTTTGACGATTATGAAAAAGATGAGACGAGTGAAGAAGTCTTTCCTGTGCCAAATAGTTTTGTAGGAAATCACTTACCGTTTGTAGGATTTACATATAATTCCGATTATCAGTTGTTATCAAATCGAGGCGACTTAACCGATGGACTTAACGCAAACCATGTGAATGAAAAAAATTCAATCGCTCAATTATCTCGCTTGGAGATACTTTTAGAACAGGAGAAAAATAATGTGGAATCTTTGGAGACTAAACAACGAATTCTTATTGCTCAGTTAGATAATTTAGCTCAACGTGAAAGTGAGATTAGGGACGAGGCTAGCAAATATGAAAAAGAGTTAACTTTATTGAAGCATAATTATAAGGAGGTACAACGTAAGGCGGAAAATGAAAGTGAGTTGAGGAAAAAGACTGAAAAGTACTTAGCTGATTTAAAGAAGAGGTTAGAAGACGAACAGAGTAGAAGGACGAGGGAAATGAATAACAATCAGCAGCACAATGACAAGATCAATTTGTTGGAGAAACAGATCAGTGAGTTTCAGGAGAAGCTGAAAGTTGAAACTGATAATTGCCACAGGTGAGACAGATTATTCATTAATTGAAGTATTTGTAGATTCTTCATCAAATTCAATTTTATATTTATATTCTAGAACTCTTCTTCTAGATACTCATCGTAAAGGCTTAATTGGCGAAAATGAAATTTAATAAATTATTCAACTACTGCATCTATATTTACTTGACAGTAATTGTTTCAGCAATGAAAATTAGAATGTTATAATTTAAATAAATTAATTGATTTCAAATAATAGTTATTTAATAAACTAGTTTATTAATGACAGCGATTAATGGTTGAGATATTTTAACGCGTGAGCGGAGCGAGCGCGTTAATAGTTCGAGACCATTAATCGCTACATTAATAAATGAGTTTATTACAAGATTTTTCCGTCGACCTCATCATGAATTGAGTATAAATTCTTGATTGAAATTAATTTTTATTTTGCATGACAGATACACTTGACACAATATAAATTTCTATGTTCATTTCGATATATTTATATTTATGCTCCCGATGGAACAATTTGAGAAATTGATAGATGGAATATTAGACATGTGACATTCTGAATAGTTAACATTACCTACAATATCCGATAAGGAATATGTGGAACTGGTGGAAGCTGAAGTGTTATTTACTTTCGAACGATTATTGCATAAAATTTTTTCCGCAGTTTCTACTTTATTTTATATAGAGTTAAATTTTTCGATTTGAATTATGAATTCCTTTTCTCTGTGGAATAACAGTACAGACACAGAATAATTGAACTATTCCGTGCTGAATACTTCTGTGTTTGGTTGCCCATGACAATCATACATTAAAATAGGAGAAAATGCACATTAAAATGGGTCATTAATGATCAATTTCGTGTACGTTAAAGTAAGCTTTTATTTAGAGGTCGACGGAAAAATAATTTTTTAAATTATTTTCTGAGAAAATTACAATTTTTGAAAGTATTTATGAAATAATTCATCTTCTAATAATCAGTGTGAATTGAATAATTTGAAAAATTGGGAAGACTATCTTATATTATTGTTATTTAGATGTGGAGATAACGACCAATGTAGTATATATAGATGAACAGTTTCAAAGGTTGTTGGTCGGGATGATTATTAAAAAAACCCAATTCAATGATTTGCTGACGTTTCGTTTATTTTTATAAACTTCTTCAGGGCTCTGAAATGAACATAAAAAAATGGCAATACTATATAAAATATAGTAATTTAAAAACACAATTGGAAAATTCATATAACTACGGACAGTGTACATTGACTTATGACTTTACAAACATTCATAGATAGTGAGAAAAAAAAAACACACAATAAATGATCAAGATATAAACAGATAGTTAGTACATTAACTTACATCATTAGTTGGCCTTTTCCGTCAGAATGTAACGTAAACTTATCATGAATAAAATAGAGAACATAGCAACAAACAATACTTTCGATGATCGGCGTAAACTGATTGAAAGAGATTCGTACGAAGGTTGGTGCGACAGATGTTAGACGAGTTATTTATTATTGTTATGTGTTTTTCCTCTTCTTTGTCGGTATTTTAGAGATCAAGTAGTAATATGCTACGTTTAAATTTTCTATATCAGTTCTTCGATTAATTGTTAGTGGTTCTTCTTTTATGGAAAACATTTCATGTAGTAAACGTTTTTTTAAATTGTCTTGTTTCCCTATTATTTTTACGTCGTTTTGTTCAAAACTATGCATCTCTTGCAAAGAATGTTCAGCTAATGCTGTGTTGTTTTCTTTCCTTTTTAAAGGATTATGAATATTGATTATATCTCTCTTATGTTCTTGTATTCTTAATTTTAAGTAACGACCTGTTTGTCCTATGTAAACTTTTGAACAGTCAGTGCATGGGATTCTATAAATGACGTTGGACGTCAATTCTTTTGGAGTTCTTTCTTTTAATTTTGAATAAAATTGTTTTACTGTATTTTCTGGTTTTTTTTTCTCTCACTATCTATGAATGTTTGTAAAGTCATAAGTCAATGTACACTGTCCGTAGTTATATGAATTTTCCAATTGTGTTTTTAAATTACTATATTTTATATAGTATTGCCATTTTTATGTTCATTTCAGAGCCCTGAAGAAGTTTATAAAAATAAACGAAACGTCGGCAAATCATTGAATTGGTTTTTTTAATAATCATCCCGACCAACAACCTTTGAAACTGTTCATCTATATTATTGTTATTATTATATCAATTGGAAATTGAAATGGCCATCCTCAAGCATTTCAGAAATCTAGACATGTAACTATTTACAGCAATTTTAGTATTTTTAATTCAAAATATCAAAATGAACAGAATAATACCTGTTGACAATTATTTTATGATTGGGGAATCGACAGAATACTTTCAATGTTTAAAAATACTCTGAATAATTTATTTTATTTATTTATTCATAAACGGGCAAACCCTCTTTACAATATACAGACAATAAATAATATGAGAAACAATATAAAAAAAATTTAACAAGTAAGTAATAGAACGTGAGGAATAAAACCTGTTCCCTCTTAAGTTAACCCTATTTTTCATGTTGTTATTGATCTATGTTGAAAACTATCTGTTTTAAAGGTTGCGCAAGCAAGCTAATGAACTGACGATGGCTAAAAATAATTCTGAACAGAAAGCTGGGGAATACCAGGGTCTGCTCCAGAATCTTCAGTCTCAAAGAGATAATCTTCAAAAAGAAGTAGCTTCCTTGCAGGGACAATTAACTCAAGAAAGAAGTTCCAGAACACAAGCTTCCGACCAGCAAAGAATGTTGGAAAGTAAAATTCAATCCATGAACGCAGAATTGGACAGAACTCGACAACGGGAAAGTAGAATAGCTAATGACAATTCGCAGTTGTCTGAAAAAGTGTCCAATTTAGAGAAGGAATGTGCTAGTCTTGGATTGGAGTTGAAAACTGCTCAGAATAAATATCAGCAAGAGGTTAGGGCTCACGAAGAAACAGAAAAAAGTAGGATGATGAATAAAGAAGAGGCTAATCTTGAAGTAGTTAAAGGTAATTTTTCTGTTATGCAATTATTTCATTAGTTATTCTATTTTTGCCGTCACTAAACTCACAAACTGCAATTTTTTCGTAATTATATTTTGGTTCAGAAAATACAGTAAGATAAAATCCTTAACTTGAGCAATAAGTACAATCTTTTATTCAATTTTGGAATTCAATTTACTTCTAAATTATGTATGTATCTGGAAATTATTTCAATAATTTCAAGACTAGAATATTAATTGAATTTAAAATAGTATTTTGTGATCACAATAATTTTGTTTCCGAAGTGAACATAAAATTTTGTTGCATGCAGAATTCTTTCATAGGATAACATCAGGTAAAATATGTAAATTAGTAATAGTGAAAAATCAGATAATTAATAGTTGAACGCATGTTACAGCTTTACAGATTAAACTGAACGAAGAAAAGAATGCCAGACAAAAGGCGGACCTGAACTCTCAGGAAAAGGAACGGCAAATATCTATGCTGTCTGTGGATTATAGGCAGATTCAGCAGAGGTTGCAAAAGTTAGAAGGTGAACATAGGCAGGAAGTGGAGAAAGTTAAAGCACTGCACAGTCAGATAGAGCAAGAACAGCAGAAAAAGACCATCCTGCAGACTGATATTGGCCATCAATTGTCGGAAATTGCCAAGTTGAAAGCCAGGGAATCGCAGCTTGCTGTGGAAATACTTCAAGTTCAGGTAAGCAGAATAATTTCTTGGAAGTTCTAAATCTTTTATAGTCTATTGAATTTAAAACTGCATTCTTTACTCAGTGAAAATTGTTTGTGTTTTTCAGCTTATCTTATCTCATTATTTTTTAATATGTGATGAATGATTACCCTAAAGTTAAAATAAATCTGTTTAGGAAGCTAAGAGGAAGGTAGAAGAAGAGCTATATAAAATTAAAAGAGAATTTCAAATGGAACAGCTTCAGTTGAAAGAGCTTCAAGAATCGTTGGAAACAGAGCAACACTTCTCAACATTATATAAAACTCAAACTTTGGAACTGAAGGAAGAGCTGGAGGAAAAATTCAAGATTAACAAAGAATATGAAGAAGAGCGATCATCCTTGAAACATCAATGTCAGCTGGCCATAGCAAGGGCTGATTCGGAAGCATTAGCTCGATCCATAGCTGAGGAAACCGTGGCTGAGCTTGAGAAAGAGAAAACCATGAAAGAATTAGAACTCAAAGATCTCATATCGAAACATAGGGCAGAATTGAATTTGAAGGAAGTTAACTTTAATATGCTGAAAGAGCGAGAGTCGGAATACAAAAAATTAAACGATCAGGTTATGAAGGAAAAGGAAGAACTGCTCAGACAAATCAAACAGTTGCAAGAAGAAATCAATAGGAAGATCGACAATGGCGAAGAAGTAGAAAAGTTACACGCTAAACTCAAGACAGAGTCGCTGCTCAAGCAACAAGCGGTTAACAAATTGCACGAGATTATGAATAGAAAAGAATTGAGGGAGGTTAAAGGCAAAAGTAAAATTTCTAATGCTGATTTGAGGAGGAAGGAGAAGGACTTGAAGAAGTTGCAGCAGGAATTGAGTCAGGAGAGAGAAAAATATAATCAAAGTTTGATGACGTACCAGAGAAGTATTCAAGATTTAACAGTAAGTTACTTAATTATGTTATTTATTATATATATATATATATATATATATATATATATATATATATATAAAAAATATATATATATATATATATATATATATATATATATATATATATATATATATATATATATATATATATATATATATATATGAATTTCATCTTTCATTTTAACTATATAATATTAATGTTTATTCATGATCATTTATGGCCACAGGTTACATACGAGAACATCCCACTTCTGATGTTAAATACCGGGGTAAATGTTAAATACAGGGGTTGATACACACAAATAAGAATAACTATTTAGACCAATTCCGTTTATTGCTCCATACGTTAACAACTTGTTCATACGTTCAAGCATACTCGATGACTGTTCTTTTGTGCGCAGTAGTTCCCTACTGCTGAATTGGTAACGCGCATGTCCGCTTCATACCACTCGTCCGTCCTGACGTAACAAATAATGGGGTGCTTAGGGGATGTATAGGGATACCGTTAACATATATATATATATATATATATATATATATATAATATATATATATATATATATATATATTATATATATATATATATATATTATATATATATATATATATATATATATATATATATATATATATATATATATATATATATATAATATATATATATATATAATATATATATATATATATATATATATATATATATATATATATATATATATATATATTTATATATACATATATTATATATATATATATATATATATATATATAAATATATATATATTATATATATATATATATATATATATATATATATATATATATATATATATATATATATATATATATATATATATATATCTATATATATATATATATATATATTATATACCTACCCTTACGAATTTAATTTTTTATAATAATTTTATTTCAGAAGTGCTAAACGATAAAACACCGAATATTTTGAAACAGGTAGATTCTATTTATCTTGATTTCGCTAAAGCTTTTGATTCTGTGAATCATAATTTATTAATATTTAAATTATCTAAGTTTGGTCTTAGTGGATCCACTCTAAAATGGCTCTTGTCCTTTTTGTCTGATCGTCAACTGCGGGTGAGGATTAAGGGAAATTTATCTGATCCATTCACTGCTACCTCTGGTGTTCCTCAGGGATCACACCTTGGGCCACTTTTATTTATACTTTTTATAAATGATATTGTTGATGATCTCTCTGTTTCCTCTATACTTGTCTTTGCTGATGACATTAAAGTATTTAGAAGGATTTCAAATTTTTATGATCAGGTTTGCTTACAGAAAGACTTAGATAAAATTTATGTATGGTCATGTCTTAATAAAATCAAACTAAATTGTAACAAGTGTAAATTCATTTCTTTCGTTCGTAGCAAATCTAATAGATTACTATTCCAGTATAGCATCAATGGAATTTTTCTTGACAAAGTTGAAAGTATAAGGGATCTTGGAGTTTTCTATCAGAGTGACTTTGAATTTCATTTGCAAGTTAGATATGTCACCTCTAGGGCATTTAAATTGCTAGGGTTCATTAAAAGGACTACTAGAGAATTTAAAACCATTTCTTCTATTATTTATCTATATAAGACTCTTATAAGGCCTATCTTATTGTATGCCTCCATCGTTTGGTCTCCACATGACAAGTATTTGATTAAGGAGCTTGAGTTAGTTAAACATAAGTTATTTAGGTATGTTGCGTATAAAATGAATCGGAGAATGAGTGTTGTTGATCATGACTATTTTGATTTAGCCTTATTTCTCAATTTAGAATCTGTTAAGTCATTACATGTCTATCATGATATCTACTTTCTTAAAAAGGTGCAGCTTGGTCTCGTAAACTGTGATCCTATTGTAAAATTATTTGATGAGCGTGAAAACCGCTATAATCTAAGGGTATTTAGAATTTATCAAGAGAGTACTTCAAGAAGTGATTATGTTAAGTATTCCTCTGTCCCTAGAATGAGGCGAAAGTGGAATAAAATTGTTATACCTATCAAAAGTTTTGATAAAGCCACGAATGTCGTGGCGAAACGTCAACTTTTTAATAAAATCGAGTTTTTTGAGATTCAACAAGCCTGTTATTGCTAATAATTATCAAAAGATATATATATATATATATATATATATATATATATATATATATATATATATATATATATATATATATATATATATTTATATATATATATATATATAAATATTTATATTTATATATATATATATATATATATATATATATATATATATATATATATATATAAATATATATATAAATATATATATATATATATATATATATATAGTTATCTATCTAGATAGTTAGCTGTTTGAAAGAAAAGGGAAAACGGGAAATTTTCATTGATATTTTAAGTAATAATAGCCAAATTTATTATTTTCCCAGAAATGTTGCCCGATACTACTATTCGGGGTGTCTTAAATCTAATTATCTGACCCAATTTTTAACAAAAATGAGATATAGAGGTTATTTCGGCGACTGTCAAATATGAAAGTAGGTCGAGAGGGTCTGACAATTGCAAATTTTAAAACAGAATGACGACCTCACATTCAATTCAACTTTCATTACTGGGAATGTTAATTTTTCGTGGGGGATATGTTGTGGACAGAATATTTGTCGAAATGAATGATCCGGTCGCTATCACCATTTAATTAATCTTTCAGAAAATTACTTACGACAAATATTAATTTTGTCAATTTCGAATATTATTTATTTGGGTTGGTAGCATTGCGTCGTTATTTGCGCATGCCTGTGACGTGAACGTCAAGTCTCGCTGCTTGACAGACTATACACTATACTTCAATAAACATAATCGACCTTCGACCTATCTTGTCTAGGCGACCATATATACTAACTCATTAAGTAACGATGAATAATGAAAGATTGATAATTGATTAAGGAACTAATACAATGTTGAGAGCTCTCTATTAATGATATAATTATAACTTACAAAAGTTTCGATAATACTAGGTTGTTTTATTATAATATACAAATAAAAGTTCATGTAGTTGCAAGGTTATGATGTGACCTGGTTTATTTTATATCAGATGTAGTTCACATTACACTACTCCATCAAAGTATCAATAACTGATGCTCTATTTCAAAGCACAATTATATTTGTAGTGCGTTTCAATGAAGAAACGTTAAAAGTTTGATATCGGGTTTTTACATTGTTTCGGACATGTTTCAGTGTCAACTAAACGACGAAACCACCGCGAAGCAGCGCCTTCAGATGGAGCTAGATAGCAAGGATTCGGAAATCGAACATCTGCAGATGAAACTGTCGGCCATGAACACGGAAACGGCTTCATTGAGTTCCGCCGACAACGAGGGGGACGAATTCGGCTCCGAAGCTCTGTTCGAAGGTTGGTTATCGATCCCCTTCAAGCAGAATATCAGGCGGCACGGCTGGAAGAGACAGTACGTGGTGGTGTCCAGTAGGAAGATCATATTTTATAATTCGGAGAACGACAAGCAGAATACTGATCCCGTGATCGTTCTTGATCTCTGGTAAGAAATGTTCCGTTCTCTTCCACTAGTATTTTAAATTCCTTTGTTTCAATTCAAAAGTTTTTATTTAGCTTATAAAGCTACATAAATTCACACATTTCTGACACAAACAAAGCATAAAAATAAAATATTTAAAAACCATGATAAAACTTAACCAAAATATACTAGATTAGTTGATGGAATCCGTCGTTACTACGTGATACATGATGAACAAAACTAAATTTGGATTTACTAAGTTTATTATCACAAAATATTTTAAAAATATAAAACTGCGATTGCAATTTCGGTCACTAGACCATCATCGGGCAGATTGAGTTAAGAACTGAATACATAATCATAGATTTGCGCTTACGGATGGGAAAGGCTTATTGCAGGTACCATAATATACAAGAGGAACATATTTGAAGAAAGGCTAATCGAGTAGATTTCCCAAATTGGTAAAATAAAATGTTCTTAGAAAAATCATTATTGTTTGAATACACTAAATATAGGAGAAGATATCAAGTCAATCTTGTCGTTCAGCAAGATATTTTTTGAGTTATGATTGAGTTTAAAGATTTGGAAGTTATCTATTGCTGGAAATGGGTGGTGGTTTTCACGGCAATGATTTGAAAACATTGAATCCGTTTTATTTTTCGAAACAGATTGTTGGTGTTCTTTAAATCTTGTCTTGAACGATCGACCAGTCTGACAACTAGACAAATCAACTTATAAACTCCTGAAATTTCAAATTTTGAAGTGATATCTTTGGCATTGAATAAAAATCCTGAGAGTTCTGTCTTAGGTTTGAAAAGCAATTTTTAATATTACATTTAGGTATTGAACATTAGCAACTTTTTCTGTTAGAGGACCAAAATATGTTAAAGATGTGAAATTTTTCTGATTTTTCTAATCTTTAATTGGGGATATATGCTGTTGTACGCTAGTTGACTACGTTCTTGTTTATCATTTTATCTATCCAGAACTTGTATGAAAACCATTATTTGACGCCAATTATTTTATAGTCGAAATTTCTTTTGCTAAATTTGTTACGGATAATGGAATTGAAAACGCTCTGTAGATCATTGAATTAAAAGCTGAATGTTTATGGGAAAGAGGATGATTTGAATCCGACGGAATACATATATCCGTGAAAGTTTGTATTCTATATTTATCGATATTCAAAGTATTATTATTATGAAAAGATAGTTAAATCCAAGAAGTTTATTTGTCGATCCAATTCTTTTTCAATTTTGAACTTTATATTGGGTGAATGCTATTAATATAATTCAAAAATTGATCTAATTGTCTCGCGGTGCCCTTAAAACAAGCAATTACATCATCAACGTATCTATGCCAAAAACTTATATGCGATGCTTTTGTAGAATTGAATATTATGTTCTCTATATGTGACATGAAAATGTCTGCAATAAGCGGACTTAAGGGGGAACCCATAGCCAGCCCACTAGATTGTTCAAAAATTTTGTTATCAAACTGGAAGTAATTTTGACTAAGACATATATCTAATAAGAAAATGATATCATTTATTTTAATAATATCAATAGTGGATTGTTGCAAAATTTCTAAGACAAGTGGTAAACACTCATCTGCTGGTATATTGGAGAACATATTATCAACATCGAAGCTAACAAGAAAAGAGTTAGCAGGAGTTACAAAGTTTTTCAGCTTCTGGTTCAACCAAGAGTGCCTGAGGAACAATCTCATTCCTAACTATGTCAGAATAACAGCAAAGTCTACAACCACAGCCGCCAGAAAAGCTACATTAGTGGCCCAAACAACGTGGATGAAAGAAGAATGTAGATATCTATTCAAGAAAAGAGATGTTGTACAAAATTATATTAAGGTAATACATGCTGAATTAACTCATAAACTTCATCCTTTAGAATTTGATTCCTATGACGATCATGTTAGAGGTGACATTAGTAAACTTATATTTGAAAAGTTCAAAAATCAATCCAAAAAATTAAACATTCTCAAACAAAATCAAAAAGTAACGTTAGATTCAAATATGCATCAATCAGAAAGATCCCGAGAATTCAGTGACAGAATCATAAACTACAGTGATATTGAATTTTCTAATTCGGAACTCAGTCTGTTAGAAAAAGGACATAAATTCATTCCAATTAGTATTGATAAAAACGCGAAAGAATTATTAGCTGTTGAATCTATTTTAGCTTTGAAAAATACTGATGAACCAGCGTTAGCCGAATTCAAAATTTCAAAAATTCTTAGAAGCCCATCAGGTTCCAAAAACCAAATAAATATTTAGATGACATAAAATCCTTGAAACATAAAATTGAAATTAATAATTTAACTATCACTAAAGCAGATAAATCCGATGCGATAGTAGTTCTCTCAAGAAATGATTATGTTTCCAAAATGAATAATTTTCTTCAAACGGAACAAATTTAAACAAATATCAGTAGATCCAACAAATAAATTTCAAAAAACTGTTAGACAAGCCTTCAGGAAATTTCCCCAAATACACTATCAAAACCTAATTTTTCAATAATACATATGAACCCTGGAACTCCAAAACTTTACGGATTAATTAAAAACCACAAAGAAAATAGCCCCAATACGACCTGTAGTTTCTCAACATAAATAGCCCAACGTATAAATTAGCCAAAGATCTGAATTTCACATTCAGAAAATTAACTAATTTTCACTCCAAAATATACAGTAAAGAAACTCTGTTGATTTAGTACAGAAGCTGAAAAACTTTGTAACTCCTGCTAACTCTTTTCTTGTTAGCTTCGATGTTGATAATATGTTCTCCAATATACCAGCAGATGAGTTGGTTTACCACTTGTCTTAGAAATTTTGCAACAATCCACTATTTGATATTATTAAAATAAATGATATCATTTTCTATTAGATATATGTCTTAGTCAAAATTACTTCCAGTTTGATAACCAAAATTTATTGAACAATCTAGTGGGGCTGGCTATGGTCGTTCCCCCTTAAGTCCGCTTATTGCAGGACATTTTCATGTCACATATAGAGAACATAATATTCAATTCTACAAAAGCATCGCATATAAGTTTTTGGCATAGATACGTTGATGATGTAATTGCTTGTTTTAAGGGCACCGCCGAGACAATTAGATCAGTTTTTGAAATTATATTAATAGCATTCACCCAAATATAAAATTCAAAATTGAAAAAGAATCAGAACAACAAATAAAGTTCATGGATTTAACTATATTACATAATAATAATACTTTGAATCTCGCTATATATAGAAAAACAACTTTAACGGATATATGTATTCCGTCGGATTCAAATCATCCTCTTTCCCATAAACATTCAGCTTTTAATTCAATGATCTACAGAGCGTTTTCAATTCCATTATCCGCTAACAAATTTAGCAAAAGAAATTTCGACTATAAAAATAATTGCGTCAAAATAATGTTTTCATACAAGTTTGATAGATAAAATGATAAACAAGAAACGTAGTCAACTAGCGTACAACAGCATATATCCCCAATTAAAAGTAGAAAAATCAGAAAAATTCACATCTTTAACATATTTTGGTCCTCTAACAGAAAAAGTTGCTAATGTCATACCTAAATGTAATATTAAAATTGCTTTCAAACCTAAGACAAAACTCTCAGGATTTTTATTCAATGCCAAAGATATCACTTCAAAATTTGAAAGTTCAGGAGTTTATAAGTTGATTTGTCCTGTATGTAAAGGAGTATATATAGGTCACACTGGTCGATCGTTCAAGACAAGATTTAAAGAACACCAACAATCTTTCTTGAAAAATAAAACGGATTCAACGTTTTCAAATCATTGCCGTGAAAACCACCACCCATTTCCACAAATAGATAATTTTCAAATCATGCACAAATTACCGAAAGGGACCAAACTTACTTACTTAGAATCATTAGAAATTATAAAACTCAATAATAATGCAAAAATATCTTGCTGAACGACCAGATTGACTTGATATATTCTCCTATATTTAGTGTATTCAAACAATAATGACTTTTCTAAGAACATTGTATTGTACCAATTTGGGAATTTCACTCGATTAGCCCTTCTTGAAATATGTTCCTCTTGTATATTTAGGTACCTGCAATAATCCTTTCCCACCCGTAAGCGCAAATCTATAATTATTCTGTACTCAGTTCTTAACTCAATCTGCCCGATGATGGTCTAGTGACCGAAATTGCAATCGCAGTTTTATATTTTTAAAATATTTTGTGATAATAAACTTAGTAAATCCAAATTTAGTTTTGTTCATCATTATACTAGATTAGATTTAAAAGTCTGTTTTATTTCAATTAATACTAGTAAGGTCTTTGATTTAATAATAAATATTCTTTCAGTGATGATTTAAATTTGTTTAGGGATCATTGATTCTTCACACTGATTGGTAACTCGTTAAACATTTGAAGACCTTTATGACATAAAGAGTTTTGTCTTTTCACGCCTGTCTCTGACAGGTGAAAGTTCATTCTATTTCTTGTATTGTGGCCATGAATATCACAGTTTCGCTTGAACATATTTAGTACGTTTTCAGGAAGGATACCATACTTTATTTTTGAAACCAAAACCAGTACATTATATTTAAGAAGGTTTTTAACATTCAACCATTCCAAGATCGACAGCATGTGTTTAATTGGTGTGTATCTGTTGGCTCTTAATATCGTTCTCATAGCTTTATTTTGGAGAAGTTGAAAATTATCAATTACACATTTGTTACTAAAGTACAGCAGGCTGGAACAATAGTTTAAATGTGGTAATATTAGTATATTATATAAGTTTTTTCTTGTATCCAGGTTTAGATTGTCTGATAGTCTGTATAGGTAATTAACTTTAATAGAAATTTTTTGTGTCACGTTTGAAAAATGTGTTTCAAAATTCAGCTTTCTATCAATTACCACTCCTAAATATTTAATTTCGTCCACTATCTCTAAAGATTCATTTTCAATTTTGATGTCCATGTTTTGTTCGTTAAATGAGCCTAGAAACTTTTTTTCCCGAATAACCATTGCTTTGCTCTTTTTTGTGTTTAGTTTAAGTTTACAGAACTTTAACCACTCTTCAATATTTTTTAAATCTTCGTTTAAAACGGCACAAGCTTTCACTATGTCCTTGCTTTTTAAATATATTAATGCGTCATCGTCAAATAATTTTATTTTTTAATATTTTAACATTTTGTGTATGTATTTTGCGTATTATTTTCACGTTTTATATACATATTTCACATGAATTCTTATTTACGTTTATAATTGATAAAGATGTTTCCCTTAACACCTGTTAAAATATTTTTCGGTAAGGAAAATAATAAAAAAGTGTGTGCGTACAAAGTACACATGTCAGAAGTGAAACTTCTATGGCAAACTAATTTTTAAATCTCTTTTCTTCTAAAATCAGAATTTATAAAATATTTTTATTTTATATTTTATGAAGAATAGTATATTAAATTCTCAAATGACGAGTGGCAAAGTAAAATGCCACATGTTATTTGTAAAGATTTGAATTTCCTAACCTTCAAACGAATTAACATAAAAAATTGTGAATTAATAAAAAGATGACAAATATATTACTTACTCTGAACAACTGCTTAGTATAGGATGATTTACAAATTTATCACAAAATGTTTATTTATAAATTTAACTCACTGTACGAATGATAATGTAAATAAATAAAAAAGATCTGCGTTTACTGTAGTACAAGAGGTTATGCGACAGAATTGCCATCTAAAGTTCTAATATTTAACCACTAAACGAATACATCAACAAATAGCGTGTATTTTTTCTCGATCTCCCTTTCTCTCTCAATACTCGCTCTATGGCTATGTGCTTCATGCTACGTTCGCCCTTTCTCACTCTCTCTCAATCGCTCTCTCCCTCTTCTTGGACAAAAACGTCTCACATCCGTTTAATTCGTAAGAATTAAACCATCATGAGCGCTGAGAAGTTTCAATTAAAAAAAATTGCCGATAGATCGAAATCGTAGCGAGTATAATGCACATACGAAATGTATGTTTTAACTGAAAAATAAAAGAAAGCATACATTTCAAAACTGGGAAGTAATTTCCTTATTTATATAATTCAGCATCGTCGGCGTATTGATTTGCTGATATCGCTCTTGCGACCCTCTATTTTGTCATTAGATAATAATAATAATAATAGCGCTTTATTTCAAGAATTATTGGTAAAAATTTACACAATAAAGTTGAAAGATGTCAACTGAATACTTAAATATTATCCGTACAATAGTTTATAAACTCCTGTATATTGTACGGTTCGCACTTACAGATACATTCGCGAATATTAATTTTAAATTTCAACAAGTCTGTCTTATCACGTCTTCTGATCCTTAACTTGTTCGGTAAACTATTATAGATCTTGATAGCCATGTATTTTGTTCCTCTCTCGGTTATGGTCAATCGATGGACTGGATAAAAGTATGGTACAGTTCGACGTGTAAACGCACTGCGGTTCTCACAGTCTTCAAAGTAGTACTTATGTCCCACAAAAAAGCACAGCAAACGATAGATATACAGCCCAAAGACTGTCAAGATACCAATCCTTCTAAAGTGGGTTCTACATGATTGTCCATACCTAAGTGAACATAGGACTCTCAGTGCGAACTTGTGACTGAGAAACACCCGATAAGCAGAAGAAGAAGCACCCCAAAAGATCAGACCATATGACATAATAGACCCAAAGTTGGCCGTGTATACAATCTTGAGGACATTCGCGTCAGCATGATTTTTTTAAAACCATTAACGAGTACACCACAGAGTTCAGCTTCTTCCGGAGATGGTCCACGTGAGAGCTCCACCTGAGGAATCCATCTACAAACACACCCAAAAATTTTACCTGTGTACTAGGTACAATTGACGCGGAATCATGCTGTATCGATTCAGGTAACCTAGCACCCAACAGGTTTGTCGCAAATCGCACCATCTCCGTTTTTTCAATATTTATGAGATGGCGGTTCTCAATGCACCAGCTCTCAATCTTTGTGAGAAGCCTTTTTGATATGTCAAGTGCTGATGTTATGCTGCTTGACGTTACCAATACACTTGAGTCATCCGCATACTGTACCGGCTCAGCTGGTTCACCCAAAAATAACTCATGGAAGTCATTTATATATATATATATATATATATATATATATATATATATATATATATATATATATAAATATCACAAACAGGAGTGGCCCCAGAATACTGCCCTGAGGTACACCCAACGAGATATTCGTCTCTTTAGAAGTGTATTTTGTTCCATCCACTGTCATTTCTACCCTCTGCGATCTACCACTGAGATAGCTGCGCAATAATCGGAGCTGATTATCTCTAAAACCAATTGCGTCCAACTTCGTCAGCAGCAATTTATGTTCCACACAGTCGAACGCTTTGGAGAGGTCCAGAAAAAGGCCGAGTGGGATTTCTCCATTGTCTCCATTATTTGCTGCAGTAACTCGTAAACTGCCGTCTCTGTATTACGTCCCTTGGTAAACCCATGTTGGCTTCTGTGCAAAACACGAAACTTCCTCAGAAAGACTAGTTCGCATTTCTACCGTCCAGAAGTAGTATCATATCCTGTAATGTTGTGTTTTTTCTTGCAGCAAAGTTTTTCACGTAAGATCTGTAACTCAGGGAGATGTAATCCGAGCCGATTCCAAAGATATTCCTAGAATATTTCAGTTACTGTACGCCGGCGAGGGAGAGGCTAGGAAACCAGATGACCAGAGCAACAATCTCGATGTTAGTTCAATTAGAAGTTTCGAAGATAAGCCCGGCACCACCCTCCATAAGGGACACGAGTTCCTTCACATTTCCTATCACATGCCGACCACTTGTGAGGTCTGTCCAAAGCCCATGTGGAACATGTTCAGGCCACCTCCGGCCCTTGAGTGTAGACGTAAGTAAAAAAAAAGAGCTAAAATTCTTACTCATCACTTCTTAAGTTTTGCATTAAATTTACGTTTATATTACAGAGTAAATATCAATGAGACTTGGGTGATATCTCAGATTTTCACAACTCCTTACATTGATGATTTAAATATTTACTTCATAAAATAAATTGATGAAATAAAAATATGTAACCTGTTATCACCAATTTTTGCGATTTAAATTTCTTTCATTCGTAGTATAGTTGCTAGTTATGTGTTATTGAATGCTATTTATTCTAATATGTCTTGAGGGAAGAGCTTAATCGAAATGTTAGTAAAATTTCTTATGTGGAAAGGGGATTTCATGTATTTTTTTTAAAATTGAATCTTGTTCGTTTATAATCAATAGTTTGGGTTCCGAAAGGGGAGAAACACGACTATGGGTATATTAAATCTAATTTCGAATATACTGGGGGCTTTTCATGAAAAGCAGTACAGTACTGCTCTCTTCTGCGACCTCAGCAAGGCCTTTGACTGCGTAGACCATGGCATCATCCTGAAGAACTACAGGCCTACAATTTTAGTCAGGATAGCATCAAGCTTCTGAAATCTTACCTTGACAAAAGGCGCCAGGTTGTGAGAGTGGATGGTGTGATTTCAGCAGAGAGAGAGCTAAATATCGGGGTACCACAGGGGTCAATCCTAGGCCCCATTTTGTTCTTAATTTATGTCAATGACCTTCCGGCCAATGAAGACATGGCAAGCTATACTCTCTTTGCTGATGACACGACTCTACTCTTTACCGGAAACACACAGGAGGCTTCACAGTTGGGTGCCGTGGAGGCGCAGGCGAGGGCCGAGCAGTGGTTTTGCAGTAACAGGCTTCTTCTAAATAAAGACAAGACGAAGAGGGTAGTATTTACAATGCGTAACCTGAATAACTCCAATGACAGTGCAGACGATGCAACATTTTTGGGGGTACGTCTGGATTCAAAGCTACAATGGGGCCCTCATATAAATGAGGTTGCCAAAAAGCTGTCCAAGAGCATCTTTGTGATCCGAAACCTTAGGATGTGTGTCTCTCCTGGTATACTGAGAGCTGCCTATTTTGCCATCTTTCAGTCCCACATGTTTTATGCCATTCTTGCATGGGGCCACTCACCTGAGGCACGAAGACTTTTTGCTATGCAAAGAAGGGTTATCAGATTGACGGCCGGCCTTGGCTTGGGTGTGCTCACACTAACATCTACCATACATTTTTGAAAATCTAATGCACATAAAGCATAACATTGCCTCATACCAAACTCACAAAGACGTCCACAGTTATAATACTCGCGCAAAAAATAACCTAATGCCTCTCCGCTGGCGTTTGAGAAGGTGTCAAGACGGTCCAGGTTTTTGGGGTAGGAAATTCTTTAATGTTTTACCTCGGGAACTTAAAGATCTACAGCCAAACATATTTTATAATAGGGTTAAACAAATATTAATAAAAAAAGTTTTCTATTCCACAGAGGAGTTTTTAAATTATTCGTTTTAAGTGTGATTTTTCTAGTTCAATCTTAAGACATTCTAATTTAAATTTTAACTTTATTTAATGTATTGTATTTAGGCAGGAATTGCACTTTAAGCTGTATGTTTATCTAATTTAATATTTTGACGAGTGTAAGCATTTTATGTAATCAACACAAAAATAAAGAAACTTGAAACTTGAATAGACTGAGACAAACATTATGATAAATGAACATTCTAGGTTGTAGAATAAAAATTCACAAAGACCATTTGGAGAAAAAAGATGACAACGTCCCACCATGTAAACTCCACTATGATCCTTCATATGCCAAAGAATTGCTGTTATTAGCGCCATCTAACGAAGAGCAACAACAGTGGGTACTTCGATTAAGTAGGAAAATTCAAAAATGCGGTTTCAAGGCCAACAATTCTAATACCTTGGATTCTGCCAAAGTATCGCCCAGGTGAGTGTATCTCGGAATGTATTTCATTTTTTAATACGTTTTTCGTCTGTCATTCAACTTATATTTGTTTAAAATTTTTCTATTTTCTCCTTTTTTTTTTCGTTTCTATATCATCAAAATTAAGAACCATGTTTTTCAAAAACTAAATTATAAACAAATTTGGGCACTCTGAAAAATACAATCTGTTACTAATTATTTTAATTTTTAGTAGAGTAGAATGTATTATGATTATATTATTATTTTGTCTTGCTTTATGTTTTTTCAAATTTCTCGAGTTTTTTGGTTGTACTTTTGCGTTGGTTTATTGCAGCTCTTTTATATAGTTTTATTGAGGATAGTAAATATTGGAATATCTCTATTCATTTTCAAACAGTTCTCGAGTAACTCTGATTTCGTAAAATTTATTTAATAGCAGTTTGTATCGACGATATATCAACTTTAATAAAACCATAATATGAGCATCAGTCAGAGTGATCATCTTTAATATACTTTTACGTTATCGTAGTTGAATGGTTTGAAAATTGTTAATTCTTTTCTTCCATGACTTGTATCAATTGGATGAAATTATTAATGAGGATGAAAATGAATCACAAAGATTAATGATAACTGAAAATGTACGGTACAAGAATAAAAAGTGCATGGTATGATCATCCTTCCCCGTTGTGAACAAATTTTGATAACTGGGCAGAACATTAATTACCAGATATTCATTATTCGTAAATTTTATTTAACTTAACTAATTTTGTCAACATGAAAAATATGTAATCGTTATTAAGTTTAGGTATATCCGATGAATTTTATAATTAAGTTGTATATATTTAAATATTTTATCATTTTCCCTAGTAATGCTTCTAGTCATGCCTGAAAGTAACCACTTATTTTATATTTTTAAATTCATAGCTGTACTTTGTGCCGGTAAACTTAGATCATGTTTATCTGAAAATATAAATGAATAATTCAAAAACAATAGGCGTGACGAAAGAATTTGAAATACTCTTCCTCAATGTGGGTACACATTTACTATCCACAAAAAATCCTTCATTTCGGTAATAAGCTTAAGTTTAACGAAGTTTAAAGCAATTCTTCTAATATTATTTCAAAAGCGCGCGAAAACAGCTCGCATGTGTCATGGCGTCGGTCTGACGTCACGCTTAGGTAAACAGGTTAGGTAAAATAGGTGTCTACGCGTCACGAAGAAAGTAAAGAGAACATCAAATTAATTCGTGTGATAAAAATGAATTCCAAAAATCATGAGTGGTGTGCAGTACCGCAGTGTAAAAACACATCAATAAGAACACCCAACAAAGTATTTATACATGTTCCAAACAAGAAAATAATACGAAATTAATGATTAAAGCTCGCACGTCGAAACACGAACGTTATATATATATATATATATATATATATATATATATATATATATATATATATATATATATATATATATATATATATGTATATATATATATAATATTTATAATATATATATATTTTTTTTTTGCTCTGGGCAAATCTTGCACTTTACTGTACAAATGTTTACTTCCCGTTTCAGTTGCACACAACTGATTGCATCATCCCCATATGATGGTCTTGAAGACCTGAAATAATTAAAATTAATTAGAACAACTACATTTGACTTGATGATTTATCAGATTTTAGGTGTTTTCTATGAGGAAAATTACTACTAGTACACTATTAATTACAGAAATGTAGTTGTTTTATCGGGTCTCAACATGTTATTAACTCTGAATAGCAACTTACAAGCTGTGAGGGAGCTAACCTCAAAAATAAACATTGACAAGTTCATTGTGTAGAAATAACCTATGAAAGTAAAAATAAAACTCGCACGAGTTCTAAACGGCTTTGATTATATCTAAATTGGATGTATCCAGGGTACAGATAAATACAATTTACTTACAAGGAAGTTCTCACGTTTCTAAACTCAGACGAGCAAAATTCTTCGTTTGTTGGGAGGAAATCGCCCAACATTAAGACATCAATCCTGGGCAAATTTGAGCTATTTGCCTTACCAAAGCTTGGTTCCATTGTTATAGTAGAGTGGAGTCGATAAACCACACGTAAAATAATAAAATATCAATCCAAATACGTAATCAGTATTATTCACAACAACAAAACACAGTGAATGATAGTACTGACAGCGGAGTTTACTTAAGCGTGACGTCATGCGCTGTGATTGGTGTTTCAGTCAGAATGGCCGATCGCAGTATTTTAATGTTTTATTTTATTGAAAATCTTGGTAATCTGAATTTTTTAAATGAAACTAAAGCACTGTTTAAATTTTTTTTTCATATGAATTTTCTCCTAAAACCATTAAATCGACAATTTTTCGATACTGTCGTCATGCCTATTTCATGAGGATTTAAATTAATTTTTTCGGTAATGGGAGACATTTGTGTAAATTATATTTATAGGAAAAGTTAATTAGGAATGATATATTGTATATATATTTTCACGTAAAAATATTTCTCAAACTTTAGGAATGGTACAAGAGATAATACTTTAATTTTATCGGAAAATACTTAATATAATCTGATGTGCTCATAGGTATTATTAACATAACTAGAAACAGAGTTGGGAATAGTTGATTGAAATTTTATGTTGATAAAGGCACAACAATTGTCATCTGTTAAAAATCCAAATGAAACGTTGAATGTTGTATTTTTCGCAGAAAGTGCTCAGATATTTCTTTAGTTCTTTGAATTTCGATTTTAATGTTTCCTGAAACGAAAATTCACGATCAATCGTTCCCTTCTCTGTCGTAATTTCGCCAGAATCGCTAGAACAATTCCAATTTGCTCAGGTGGAGGACGTATCCTTCAAAAGTAAGTATCCTGTAGGTACATGCGCGACTAAAAAAAAACTCGGAAATATTGCCATTAACTGAATGTTTGTTCTCGCTTCGCTCAATTCATCGCTTTACTGACATCAAATCCTCTTCTGACAGGGAATCGACGAGGTCCAACATGAAACCGCCATATCTAAATTCACAACGATCAGCTACCTTACCTGCGAATTCTTCCATGGCCAATAAATGACAACGAATGTAACCCTTGGGTGCAAATATACCGTTAGCTCTCCGATGAAAATGGAAAGCGAAAAAATTGGCTTCGAAAAGTTTTTTTTTTATTGTAAAATCTATGATTGTGGCCGGTCGAGATTCTTCATATTGAAGGAGCTCGAGGGCGTAAATAAAGTATTAAATTTTTTTATAGTATTTATCGATGAATCAGTAGATCTGGATTTTGCATTTGCTAAAATTTCGAACATCTAATAACGGGGGTATGTCTCCGAAAATGAACGTCTTAAATATAACTAATATCTTGGGAATATTTTCTGTTCGTTCGTCTTGAAAAATTAATGGGTCTAATGTATTAATCAAAATTTTCGTATTTAAAACATCAAATTAATTACCTAACAAGAATATTAACCTGTTGCGGGAAAAAAATTACTGAAATACTCGAATTAATTGAAAGATAGAATGAAAACTTAACACAGACTGAATTAATATATTTATATACATTTTTGAATGGTATAAGCAAACTCTGAGTTAAATTAAGATTTTTTTGTTATAATTTATAGGTTTCCCTTTCTGTTTAACTATATTTATAACTGTGAAGTGCGAACGGTGTCATGAAGGGTTAATAGCCCATTTTTCCGAAGAAAAAGAAATTAACAAAACCTCAATTTGTTTTCACGCAAAGGGAGAAAATATTACTATTATACATCAATGATTCCGAGGTTCTCTAAAAATATTTTTTAACATAGAATTACGATGAAATCACTTCGAAATATGTTATTGAAAGTTTAGAATAATATGATTTAACATCACATCACTTCGAAAATTATTAGCAAAAATTTTTATTGTTTTACCTTAATATTCAGCTTTCATCGAGAATATTCGTACCTATGAATCGATGTTACGTTTTTAATGAATAAGAAGGGATCTGAAAGTCACATAATGAGTTTTAAGTCCAGTTTATCAATAATCATGCAAATGAAGTAAATAGCGCTTTTTGCAACAAAGATTTTGAGTGTAGGCATTCTGAAGTTTCTAATTAATAATTTTATATATATATATATACATATATATATATATATATATATATATATATATATAAATATATATATATAATAATAAAAATATATATTAATATATATAAATATATATATATATAATATATAATATATATATATATATATATATATATATATATATATATATATATATATATATATATATATATATATATATATATATATATATATATATATATATATACAGGTGTTCCAGAATAACGTCAGAAAATTTCGAGGGGTTATTCTTTAAGACATTTCAAGAAAAAAAGTTCCAATGAATGTAGGTCCGCAAATGCTTCCTCACCGAAATACAGGGTGTTGAAGTTTGAAAAACAAATGTAATTTTTTTTAATATCTTCCAAACTACGAATGCTATCAAGATGAACTTTAGAACATTGTAATGACTTCTTGAGCTCTATAAACTGCTGTTGGAATTTCTTCCAAAACTGTTAAGGAGCGGAAAATAGAGGGGTACCGTGGGTTTCATTTAAGCATATTTTTGAGGGAGGTCAATATTGGTAAATAATGGAAGTTTCGGAAGAAATTTCAACAGTAGTTTATAGAACTTAAGAAAATATAACAATGTTCTGAAGTTCATCTTGATAGCATTCGTAGTTTAGAAGATATTAAAAAAATAAAAATTTTTTTTCAAACTTCAACACCCTGTATTTCGGTGAGGAAGCATTTGCGGACCTACATTCATTGGAACTTTTTTTCTTGAAATGTCTTAAATAATAACCCCTCGAAATTTTCTGACGTTATTCTGGAACACCCTGTATATATATAATATATATATATATATATATATATATATATATATATATATATATATATATATATATATATATATATACAGGGTTGCGATAAAGTATGGAACCAAGTGAATATCTTTCGAAAGAAAAAGAGAATATTTTATGAAATTTTGCAGGTAAGTCCAATGCGGCAAAATGCATCTAATGTATGATTTTTTGTTGATAATATACTTCCGGTTGTACGGAAATAGAACCTTAGGTCGCTTATTTTAAATGGGATACCCTATATATTATTACATTTTGGATTCTACCTAAGATTCTAGGCACATTTTATGCATCATGTCTATACTTAAGTCTAAGCGTTTTTGACATATTTAGGTTTTTATGTCAAAAACGACGATTGCAAGCCTAATATAAATTATCAATTGTTCTATAAGGAAGCCTTTTTTACTTTGGGTTAGATTCCTTGTTGAAAAAGGACTTCACTTCAATAGATTTTTGGAATAATATTTGGATAACTAGTTATACAGGGTGTGCAAAAATAAGATCTAAAATGAGATTGAGAAAACTGACAAAAATCAATTTTTTCAAATGGAAACCCCCCATTTTCTTTATTCTGTAGTATTAAGCATTTAAAAAGAAGGTAACTTTGTATGAGGTTATCTTCACCTAAAATTTGAAGTTTTCGAAATATTGCCAATTTGATATTTTTATATGGCAATTTTGCATTCAATCGTTAAACAATTAGATCTAGGATAGCCACGATCGTATTTGACATTTCAAATCATCGTTATACTCGTTTATCACTTACTACATATGCATACACACAACATCAATTTGTTTATCTGAACGTTTTTTTACGGTAATGTAAAAAACTCAAAAGAAGTTGAATTGATTTTTGTCAGTTTTCTCAATCTCATTTTAGATCTTATTTTTTGCACACCCTGTATGACTAGTTATCCAAATATTATACAAAATCTATTAAAGTAGGCCCTTTTCAACAAGGAATTTAACCCATAGTAAGTAAAAAGGCTTACTTACAGGAACAACTGATAATTATATTAGGGCTTGCAAGCGTCGTTTTTGACATAAAAACCTAAATATGTCAAAAACGCTCAGACTTAGGTATAGGACATGATGCATAGAATCTGCCTAGAATATTAAGTAGAATCCAAAAATGTGATAATATATAGGGTATACCATTTAAAATAAGCGACTTAGGGTCTATTTCCGGTACAACCGGAAGTATATTATCAACAAAAAATCACACATCAGTTGCATTTCCATTGGACTTACCTGCAAAATTTCATAAATATTCTCCTTTTCGTTCGAAAGATATTTACTTGGTTCCATACTTTATCGCAACCCTGTATATATATATATATATATATATATATATATATATATATATATATATATATTGTATATATATATATATATATATATATATATATAATATATATATATATATAATATATATATATATATATATATATTGTATATATATATATATATATATATAATATATATATATATATTATATATTGTATATATAATATAATATATATTGTATATATATATATATATAATATATTTATTTATATATATATATATATATATATATATATATATATATATATATATTCCAGTCATATTTTTGCTTCTGGTTAAGTTTTCATTTTCTACAGTGGAACAGGTTTTTATTTACAGTCTGATAATAAATAAATCTAATAAATGTGCGTACAACATTTAAGTCACGCCCGATAGTGGAAAAATTTTTGAAAATGCATTTTCTACACGATCCATGAACTCAATTTGTTATTCGACCAATCAATATATATTTTCCTATTATTAATACTTGTAAATATGATATTATCCATCCTGATGAATTTTCAAACATGCGAGATGGATTATTTTTTCTCTTACCATTCATGCAAATCGTGATATATGATTAAAGTTAAGATTTTTCAGGTTCGTTATTTTGAATGTAACATGGTGATATGTTTGTTTCAGTTTATTTGCACTCGATATAATTTGGATTTATGTTTGTTACATTTGTTAAAATATCGAGATCAATCTGAAAAAACTTAAAATGCTTACAGAATAGACTGAACAAAATATAAAGAAATTGAACACTTTTCGAGATGTTTTCAAGTCGTTCTTAGAGAGTTTACGCAAAGCATCGATCCGGTATATTTGTGCCTCATTTCATTGTATTTAACTTAATGAATTCATGCATGTTCATTTCCAAATCATACACTTTGGCTTATATTTAAAAGTTATTTTCATATTTCAGCTTACATACAATTTCGAAGTACATTAAAATTCCATAATACTGACAACATTCTCATCGATTTAACAAATGTCTTATCATAACTGTAACAAAGCTTTTGAAAAAACCTTTTGGGGTGATAAAAAATATTTAATTTGCCTAGCCTTAATTGCGCTTTCTACAAAATTCTAAATCAAATTAATATCTCATTTTCCTTCAGTATGCAATTGGTAATTTTCAGTGAGTTTTATGAAACGTTATTTACTATAAACATTCCTCATAGTACACTAATTTGAAAGTTGATTTGTAAATTTTTGTTGTGTTATTATTTGTACAAATTATGTAATTTAATTTTATCGTTTTGAGTTTTATGTATTTATTATTCTATTTTTTATTATTTTATAAGTAACAGCATCTGTGCCTTTAATAGATATTTCACATTTATTGTGTTGTATCAGCTATTTCCATTATACAATTAGGTATCACAAAATATGATATTTGGACATTTTCTAGTCCAATTTGTATGAATTAAAAATCAAAATAGACGATGCAGAAACTAATGTTTGTTTCATTTATCCAAGTATACAGCTGAAATATTGACCATCTATAGGAAATTTTAATTATTTACGATTTCATTGGATTAGAAAATCCTTGAAAACTCCCATATTTTACTTGACAATGTATTCCGAAATTAATGTTTGTCCTGAGAGGCAACTCCTTGAAAAACTAACAATACGTAATGGTAGGTGGGAAAATATATTCGTTAAATAATTCAAATAAATACAAATTGTCCAATCTTTGGAGTCTAATTCTAAGGTTTGATATTATTATTTGTTGATAATGCGTTTTAGTTCAAAATAGTTTCACTTTCTTCTTCATCTCTTGTTGTTTCCACTTAGGAAGTTTTTCGAATTCTATATAGTTCATCTTGAAAACAGATAAGAAATCGTCATGTGTTAAATAAAGCTGAAAAGAAGATTGGTGTTATTCGGAGGTTGCCTTATCAACTTAAAAAAAAATTCTTCTATAGTATCGATAGAAAGCAATACATTTTTCCAAGTTAATAATAATTGATCTACTCCTATTGAATAATATATTCATTATTCAACTGCGTTTTAGCAATTAATAGTATCTATTACCAAACAGCGTGAGTAATAATAACTCACTGCTATAACTCACTATACAGGGTCACTCACGGTGGATGGTAGGTTAGACGTTTACGGAGAACGGGACATGAGATTATTCTGAAAATTTGGTTTCATGGATGATTGATTGTGCTCTATCGATCTAAAATAATAGTGGCGCTGCGGCGTTGCCGCTTATACTAAAAAGTAGCAGCAACTGTGAAATTTCAAATGAGACACCCTATATATTATTCCAGTTTTTGCTTCTCTACCATTTTCCAATTGTTTTTGTATGATACTTTCCTATACCTATCTCCAGAGGTTTTCGAGAAATTAAATGATTTCCTTATTTTTTTGTGCAAAACATATCTTCAATTAAATGTTCAGTACTAAGGTATTCAGATTCGTAGGACGCTGAAATTTTAGGTGTAGTTTACCAAGTTCCGACGTATTAGGAATATTCCAAGGACTTTGTTCTCCATTATACAGGGTCCTTCAAAATTTGCGATTTTAACGATAAATACAAAAATAGTAAAAAGTGCATTTTTTCAAATGTAATACCCTGTATATTATTGAATATATCGAAAGAAAATTGAAATCTCTTTCAAATGATATATCATGTTCCTATACCTAAAAAGTCAGGTTTCCGAAATAAAAGCAAGTTTCTATAAAAATAAGATTATTTAGCCATATTTTGTATTAGGTAGCTATGAAATATCAAGAAAGATGTAATTATGCAAATTTGACAATTAGTCCATCAACAATAAAACGTTCGCGCGTTTATTAACGAAAATTTGATTTGAAAACAATCAAAATGGAAGGCAATAACTATTCTCATGAAGTTTTGATGAAGTTATTCATTATACATGGTCAATGTGACCAAATAATAGCAAGAACATGCAGAAGATTCAATGAAATGTATCCCTATTTACAACCAACGAACGAGAGAAAATTTGTACGTTTACAAAATAATTTTATCACTTATGGGTCAATACTGGAAGCGAAACGAAATTTACTAAACTAATAAAAAAAAGCATTACGTAAAATAATCACATGTCCCGTTCTCCGTAAACGTCCACCGTCAGTGACCCTGTATAGTCTACTAAGATCGACCGTCACTCATCTGCTAATGTCACTTGAATAATTCTGACATTTTCAAATTGAGTTAATACTACCTAATTATTGTGAATTTGTACTCGTATCTTAGTATTTATTGTTATAGTCGTAGATAAAGTATATTATTCAACGAGCGGTAATGTAGGTCATAACTCACTTGATGAATTACAGCACTCGCTTGCAGCTCGTGCTGCAAACTTCATCTGCGTGAGTTATGAACTACATTACCGCTCGTTGAATAATATACTATTAAACTTTATTGAAAAAAATCGTATTATATAGTTAATTTATGTTCTCATTCATTTAAAAATTTTGAATGTTTAACAGACTTCTTGCTAATTTGAAAAATTTAATTGAATATCTAATAATTGATAGAAACCAAAAGAAGAATAAAGTATACAATGATCTGTGGAAGGGTTGATCTTGTATTTGTAAAATTCTAGAAAGAAATATCTCAGATTGAAGCGTTTTTAAAATATATGTTAGAATTTTACTGAAGATTAGTTATCTGCTGAAATGATTTTCAACAAAGTAACAGCTCAATACGTTCAATAAATTCACTAGAAAATACGATTTATTACCTCTTTCTTCAAGGGATCCACACGAGCAGGTAATTTTTCATTTGGTTCTAAAAGAATATCTAGAGGATATTTGTCATATTGGTCGAATTCTCCCGACTCACTTTTCGTTATCAAATGAATGCCATTACATTTGCGTTCGCCATTATCCATCCTGGTGATTTCTATATCTCTTCTTAATCTAGTAAATGTTCTGTAATGCTGAAATGAGACAAAATCTTACTTCTACGATTTCACGTTTTAAAACAAACAAGACAACCTATTCAATCAATTCTGCAGCTACACGTTATATAAAAAACGAGGTTAAAAACCTACCGATATTCTGAAATTGCAATAGTTGAATTTTTCAAAAACGTTTGATACACTGAACCCAGTATTAATAAACAGAAGTGCAAATAATCTCAAAAACCGAGGAGTACCACAAGGCATCATTTTAGGTCCAATTATTTTCCGCATTTTCTAGAAGAACTTATCCAATACAATAATTTGCTCAATCTATATATTTGGCTGGGTCTAGGCTAGGCAGTCCGCACCTCCCACGTATACCTGAGAATATAGTGATATAGAAGTAAAAAAACTGTGTTTTTTTTTCTGGGGATCCTTCCACTAGCAAAGTTTCTCTCTTTTTAATCCGCCGTTAATATTTTTGTTTGGTTCATTTCTTTCTGACTAAAACTCTTAGTATATATATATATATATATATATATATATATATATATATATATATATATATATATATATATATATAGGGTGAGTCAGTTTTTTGTAGCAGGACTTTAACATCTTGTGGAAAATATTTTTTTATGATGAAAATCTTGTATAAACATATATGCTTACGAGCTTCGTTTCTGATATACAGGGTGCCAAAGTTTTATATTTTTATGTTTTTTTCTAATTCCATGCAGTTTCGAAAAACATACAAGAGAGCAAAAACTATCCAAATTAAAGAGAGAATTAAAATTGATGATTCATTGGAAGCAGAGGCGGCACGCATAAAAGTTCGAGAGGGTTGAATTGGGTACGACCCCCAAAAGGGTATCACCCTGTAGGTATTCAAAAATGCTTAATAGCCCCAAATATTGAGCTATTGACGTGAAATGGGTTTGCCAAATTTCATTCAATTATTTTGAAAATTATAGGAGGAAACTTAGAAAAAAACAGAAAAATATAAAACTTTGGCACCCTGTATATCGGAAACGAAGCTCCTGAGCATATATGTTTATATAAGATTTTCATCATTAAAAAATGTCTTTCACAAGATGGTAAAGTCCTGCTACAAAAAACTGACTCACCCTGTATATTTACATATTTTTAAAATTTTTTTTTTTGGAAAAAGGAACAAATAGAAAATCTATCAATCATTGAAAACATTCTACTTGTTTATCCGACTATTGCAGAAATTTGTGCTTTTATTTTGATTATTATTAATAATGTTATATTAATATATGTTCAATTAAAATTTGATTTTTTTATCAACCATAATTATGACATGTTGAATAATATCATTTGAGGCACTCTCATACAGTACTCATTTTACTCATTTAAATGTTCATTCCATTTGAAGTAGAAATTGAGATTATAAAGTTCTTCATGTCATAGTCACTATAACCTCTTTTGCACATGCGCGATAATTGAAATCTCTGTAATACCAACCTTCCAATATTTTTTATTCCAACTCGGAAAGAATCCTGTAAAGGTTGGTGGTTCGTCCCCTTGCTTCACTTGTATTATAGGCATATTCATATCTCTGCCAGCAGGATCTGAAAAATGGTTCGTAATGATCGAAAACAATTAATGCCTTTTTATTTGCTTGTCTCACCTATCTCTAGATAATCTAGAGCTGATTTTAGGCTCATCCTTTGGTCCTCCTTACTACTTAAATTTCCGATCCAAATATACAGAGTGTCGTTGGCATCCAGCAACATTATTTCCTCCGGTATAAGATTCTTCTGAGTGAATTGACTTATCTCTTCAGCTATAAATAGACTATAATAGTTTTTCAATTAATTAGTTAACTATAATCACCTGTAAAAATATCATTGTTGTTCATAAAGCAGAATAATCTGGGTACCCTTGGATCATTTTCTTTCCTCGTCATATCGGTACTGTATGAAGTTTTACCGCCCAGTATGTCGAAAAATTCCAGTTTTTCTTTTCCTGAAAAATATTCCTTTTTGCATTATTCAAAAGAAAAAATGAAGTCAGTAAGTCACACCTTCCAGTATAATTTCCAGTTCTTTTTTGACGAATCCTTTGCCCATTTCTCTCTGATCACCGTTGGAATACTGACCACACCAAATGAAGGAGTTTTTTCCTCGTACAAGAACGAAACAATAGTTTGAATTCAATGATGAACATTTGAAGGGAACTTGGACTGCTTTACTCTCGTATTTAGTTGTGCCGTATATTTGTACCAAGTATTGTGATGGTAACTTCATATTTCTGCCACTAGCTGTAGAAATATTCAATGTAAAAAGTGAACAATATTCGCAAGATATATTGTTGATGAGGAATAATATGAAATCCCAATTGATGATTGTATTTTCTTGAAGTATGCATTAATAATAATTAATAATGCAACAAGAATTTATTATGATAGTTTTCAATATTAATTTAATAAAACAAATGGTGTTCAAGCTGCTATAATTATCTTAATTTCAAAGATATCTAATGAGGGTTAGGCATAGTATAGACTATAGAGTGACCTCTAAGTGCTAAAAGATCTCAGAAATTTGAGGATGAAAACGTCGGGAGGTTTATTTCAATGCAAATTATTTCGAATAAAAATAATGAGAATAAAGATCTCAGAATGGACGTAATAAAAAATTACCATCATATGTAGAGCCTTTTCCTTGAAAAACTATCAACTTTCCTTGAAAGATTTGTAGGAAGTGTGCAGGTTCGTAGCCTTGTATCACTCTTGCCTGAAATCCAACCCTTTCTAATTCCGCTTCTATTTCAGAAAGTTTTAACATTGTCTGATTTATATCTTCTTGTGTCGCATGAGTTCCCTGTGTAATAAACGAAAATCAAAATAGGAAATATATTGTAAAGCAAGTTTAGTGTTCTATTTATTGAAGGAAAAATAAAATATTCCTACAATTTAATGAATGAAATAATAGAACAGAGTAAGGTGAAGTGGGGTAAGTGTGTTTTCGGGGTAAGTGTGTAAGCGCCAAATAATTCTCATTCCGATAACATACTGGTGTGGCTATCTATAAAACTGTATCTAAAGGTTCATAATAGGCCATTGTAAGCTACAGCCGAAGTTAAGATAATTGCTATATTGGCGGGAAAAGCTAATATTTCATAACTTCTCACCATACACAGTGCATGTAGTTGGTAGACGTTTACTCATCGTGTGAATTTTTTTTTACAAATATGGTAAGAAACAGTTCAATTTTAACCTACAGTCGTTATTTTTATTTTAGATTAAGCGTTTATTATTATTTTGTACTAGTACACACTTGTCCCACTAAAATTCTACTCTGTAGAAGTGTGTATTAATTCAGCTGGACAAGTGTGTACTAATAGTGAACATGAGAAAGCGGAAAAACAAAATGATGAACCCGGAAAATCCACTTCCAACCATGTAGAACGAGATATCGGTTTTGGAATTGTGAAGCCAGATAACGGGACTTCATTTGAAGAGCTGCTTCTGGAAATGGTGAAACAACACAGAGGAAAAGAAGACAAGAAACCTTGAAGAAAAATCGCGGGTGGAGCTGAAATTATAACTGCTCCAGAGGTAATTAAACGTTTATAGGAAAACCCAATTAAGAAGACAGTGAAAAAAAGTAAAGTCTCTAACGTAGTCAGTGAATCAGAAACATCATCAGATGAAGAATTAGTTTGTGAAGACCAGAGTGACGATGATATTGACGAAGAATTTAGAGACCAGGAAGAATTGATCACATTTATGGATGAACTAAACAAAGAAAATTCAGATGTAGATGTTAGTGATTGGATATTGGTAGTATTCATGTTACTGTCAACAAAAAAAATAGACGAAGAAGTAGAAGTAAAACGTCAAAAGTTCATTCCTTAGATCCAACTGCTACAAATTCTTTCATCTGGGCTGGGTTCTGAGGAATGTGCTTTCATTGGATCTCAAGATGTTATTATGGTTCTTCCAAAGCCAGTTGTTAGTTCATTAGTAATATAACTCGATTTATTCAAATATGTTACTTTACCTTTAGGATATATTGATGTTTTTTCTTCACTTTTAGTTATTCAGTTAATGTCCATTTCTTGTTAAAAAGTTTGTAACTTGAAGAGTTTGTAAGATACAAATTTTTTTTTGCACCAAATATAAATAAAATATCGCAGTTTTACACACTTGCCCCAGACTTCTAAATTTCTTGATATGTGCATTGCATTTGGCTTGCATACACACTTTCCCCGTTTCACAGGAGAAGTGTGTACTATGGGCATAGAAATATATATATAATATAGAAATAAATGCGAAAATGTGTCTATATCGAAGTTTTATTATGAGGACTTGTAGGCAATACCCATAAATATATTATGCCAAAATTTGAATTCTGCAACTCTAGTGCTTTGTTTAAAAATATGGTATATATACGAACTTTCCAAATATTGCTACACACTTACCCCACCTTACCTTACCTAAAAAAATTGGTTATTGTGAAATATAGTTCCAAGAAGACAATAGAAAGTGAAAAAATATTCAAAATATCAACATTTCAGTGCAATGAAAAAAAATCGTTTCATAACTGATTCCTGTAAAAATTAATTTTTTCTTGGTTTTCAGTTTTAAGCACAAAATAGAGGAGAAAATATGACCTTATTATTGAAAGGTGACTGTCAATTAATTGCATTAATAATTTTTTCCAAATTGATTTTAAATGTCATGAAAATGAAATGAACTGAAATAGTTTGTATAATGCCACATACCCATTGCTAATATATTACACATTAAAAGAACCTTTCGATTTGTTTTTAATACTAGCGCATTGTTTCCTAACTTACCAGCCAATAATAAAGCAGATGTTTCTCTCTCTTTGTACTGTATGTGTATAAGATTATGTAGCAGTCGCTCGAAAAAAAATACCCATGTCTCTCCTTAGGTATTTCCGTTGCTCTGGGATTTTCTACTCGCCAAACTGACAAAGTTCCAGAACCATTATCTATTAGTTGTGTTTCAGCTGCCAGATTCGACCTGTCTTCCATCGCTTGGGCGTCGAATTTTGATATGAAGACGGTAGGTTTTGACGCTGAAATTCGGTAATCCGATGATCGATCACATTTAAATTGAGCTTATCTTTACTAGATACTTTTGTTATTAAAACTAGTGGCCGAAATTCGAATGTAAATCATAAAATTCCTCCGGAAAGAGCAGCGCGGTTGAGGAAAAGTGTTGAATTCAACAAAGGAAATGCCACTATGTACCTAGAAAATATTAAAAAAACTTCCCTCGCACTTTACTGTTGACTTCGAAACGTTGCAATAGTCTATTATTTCCGCTAAAATAGGACTGAAAAGGTGACAAACTTTTCTCTTCACGTGTTAATATAAAGTGCATTTGTTAATTTGATTGAATTTAAAAATCTTTACATCAAATTAGCACGTGTAAAAAGACAGAGATTATTTCTTAGTTTTATTAAGTATATTCAATTTATTCCAAAGAAAAATATTAAATCAAATATTTATTGAGAAGAATTTAATGATTATTCGTGTTTAACAAATACAAAACTTGAATTTACGACGTTTATTATCACAAAAATACTTTGAAAAATATTACACTGCGATTGGAATTTCGGTCACTAGACCATCATCGGGCAGATTGAGTTAAGAACTGAATACAGAATAATTATAGATTTGCGCTTACGGGTGGAAAAGAATTATTGCAGGTACCTAAATGGACAAGAGGAACACATTTCAAGAAGGGCTAATCGAGTGAATTACCCGAATTGGTACAATGAAATGTTCTCAGAATAGTATATTCTGTAACAAGGTTAGAATGAAAATTCGATGCGAGTGGAAAAGTTCCGAGCGCGAGCCGAAGGCGAGCGTGAGGAACCACGAGCATCACGAATTTTCATTCTAACCGAGTAGCAGTGTTGAATATGATGGAAAATAATAATATATATATATATATATATATATATATATATATATGGAAAAGATACTTTTATTTGAGCTATGGATAAACTGCGTCGAAAATAACTTAAAAAGTGATTGACAGTTTTACTCAAAATTATTATTTCCATAACTGACAAATCTATAACACAGTAGAGTTGATTTTGATTGTATATAAACAATTCGACAGTAGAGTTGATTTTGATTGTATATAAACAATTCGCGTTAGTATATGGAGATAAAATATTAACTATTAACTATTCACAACATTCTCCCCTCTTAACAATTTCTATTCACAACATTCTCCCCCCCTTAACAATTTTATTGAAAATTAAAATTGTTGAGCAAAAAAACTCATTAATAACCATAACGTTTTGGTGGTACGACTGTACGTCCTGCTCTTGTAACTCTCTGGGTATCTTCTTCATTCTTGTATGAGGCCGCCTTTTCCTCTTGCATTTTATTGTAAGTCTCTTCCATTTTATTTTGCTTTCAGGTATTTCGTTTGAAATATGTACATTAACTATATCATTTGTACATCGGGGATTCCTATCATGATCACTTTTTTCTTCTGTAATTTTATCATTATTTATTAACTCATCTTTTTCTTCAATATGTTCTACATCACTACATATATTATCAACATCATTATTTTCTTGATATTCCTTTTCCACAGCTTCTTTTTTTCTAACAATCGTCGAATTTATAGTTTCAAATTCAGCTATATTACATAATGAATCTATCTCATTGTCTGAATTTGAAATAAGACTTTTTCTTTCATATTCTATATTTATGACATCTTTCTCATTTTCAGATTCAAGATTTCTCTCTTGATTCTCAGCTCGAAATTCGGAATTTATATTTTCAATTTCCAATCCAGATTTCGTAGCTTCAACCTCAGCTTCAATTAAGTTTACTTTCTCCAAATTGATATCCTGAATTTCAGCAGTTGTCACCGCTTCATTTTCTTCCATGTTTGTATCTTTTTGTAGAACTTCTCTTTCCAGTGTATTCCCTTTCTTGCTTACATCTTCCATGGATTCATCTTCAACTAATTTATCTACATTATCTTCCTTACATAATGAATTATCTTCAACACTATTTGCATCTTCAATAATCTTTGTATCTTTAACACTCTTTGCGTCTTCATCACTGTTCGCATGTTTAGCACTGTTTGCTTCAGTATCACTTGTGCTGATTTCATCAGTATCTGAGTTTTCATTATTTTCATTAACTGTATTGATGTCTTTATTTGAATCTGTCTTATCCAGGCAAATTTCCTCATTGTCACTCAATATACTAATTTCATTTGAATTCTCTACACGTTCGCTATAGGTCACCTCTTTATCTTCCAGTTTACTATTATTCAAAGGCAATTCCCCCTTCTCTTTTGTCTTGGAAGGTGCCTCTTCTGGTTTCTTGACTAAACCTAATAAATCCAACATGCTGTGCATAACTGTTGCCGATTTCGCTTCAGCTTGAGAAGAATACGCCGATTTTTTCTCGCACGTTGTTAGATGTTTCGCCATTGAATTTCCATCAAACTTCTGGAATTCAATCTTTGGAAGACGAAATTTTCTTTTGTTGTGCTCACTGCAACTATGTGAACTGCACTGATTCTCTTCTATTTCTTTCTTGAGAAAGAATTCACACTTGGACCTGTATTTGATTAATTCTTCCCGGTAGAATTCAACTTGATCGAATTCTTCTTCGAAAGTCACGTCATCGATTTCTGAAGACAGTAGAGACGTTCTTATGTTATCATCTGCTCTGAACAGTCTATCACTTTTGTCTTCCAATATTCTCATTGAAGCTAGCACTTGTTCTTTTCTTACTGACTTATCTTCGAGTACTAAATTCAGTTCCTTGCATGTTTTATTGAAAAGTCTTCGGATGTGATCTCTTTCCATTTTCAAGTTTTCCATCGTTACTCAGTCCTGTCACGGTCGCCACAAATGTAGAATATGATGGAAAATAATAATATATATATATATATATATATATATATCTATATATATATATATATATATATATATATATATATATATATATATTATATATATATATATATATATATATATATATTACATAAAGTGAACAAGGAAAACTCTTTAATAATTTAAAAAAATTATCAAACAACTTTCCAAGGAAGCGTATTCAGCAACGCAAAATCTGCATTCACAATCATATAACCAGCTTCCTTGGAAAGTTGTTTGATAATTTTTTTAAATTTTTTTTTAAATTATTAAAGAATTTTCCTTGTTCACTTTATGTAATGTATGAAATCGACCATGGTCGACTAGTATGTTTTTCATGATTTGATTGTTATATATATATATATATATATATATATATATATATATATATATATATATATATATATATATATATATATATATATATATATATATATATATGGAAAAGATACTTTTATTTGAGCTATGGATAAACTGCGTCGAAAATAACTTAAAAAGTGATTGACAGTTTTACTCAAAAATTATTATTTCCAAAACTGACAAATCTATTACACAGTAGAGTTGATTTTGATTGTATATAAACAATTCGACAGTAGAGTTGATTTTGATTGTATATAAACAATTCGCGTTAGTATATGGAGATAAAATATTAACTATTTACAACAAGCAGACTATACTTTCTCCACGATCAAAAATTCTTAATCACTGAATAAATTCATGCTATTTATTATATTTTCGAATGAAAGTGACAGCAATAATTTTGACACTTCTCAAATTTGCCACTACGATGACAATCAACTGCGTCAAGGCTAATATTATTATTGCTAGCCAGTGTGAGAATATTATTCTATCACAAGGGAGATGAAGCAAATGCATTTAAATTGCATTGGGGCAGAGGTGTTGCAGAATATTTCTCCAATCTCAAGAGAGAGAATTCCAGCATTCTGTAATCAAATTTGATATCAGAATTGGCGAATTCTGTGATGATCGTGGAGAATAGTATATTCTGTTACAAGGTTAGAATGAAAATTCGATGCGAGTGGAAAAGTTCCGAACGCGAGTCGAAGACGAGCGTGAGGAACCACGAGCATCACGAATTTTCATTCTAACCGAGTGGCAGACTATACTTTCTCCACGATCAGAAATTTTAAATATTTTTTTTTTTTTATCTCGAGGGACCTACAGTTTAACGCCGGTTCCGAACGGCCAATGGGCTTGTAAACAATGTACATTACCCAACAATTTATCTTATAAATAGAACCACTAAATTCCGGACATACACAACACCCAAGAGCAAAGTGGGACTCGAACCCACATCCTCGGCTTACAAGCGGTACTCCTTACCGCTGGTCTACCGAGGACTCCTAAATTTTAAATATATCACTGAATAAATTCATGCTTATTATTATAATAATAATAATAAGTTTATTAATTTCAAATATCATTTTACACAATCACAGATAAGTATAAAAGTAAAATTGGAACATGTCACAGATAAACATTAATCAAACAACACAACAGGCAAGGAATTCCTCCACAGTATAAGGCTCACATTGTAATATGAAGTCATGAATACTTCTCTTGAAAACATTATGGTCCAAGATAGTACGAAAACGCAATGGCAGGCGGCAGTATATTTTTATAGCCATATATTCAGTACTCTTCTCGCGAAGTGCTGTCGAGTGAGCCGGGAAGAGATAAGGTAAAATTCTTCTGGTTTTATTGACATTTTTGAAACTTGTGAAATAATCTCGAATGAAAACGTGACAGCAATAATTTTGACACTTACTTAAATTTGCCACTACGATGACAGTCAACTGCGTCAAGGCTAATGTTATTATTGCTAGCCAGTGTGAGAATATTATTCTATAACAAGGGAGAGAATGTAAATACATTTAAATTGCATGGTGTTGCAGAATATTTCTTCAATCTCAAGAGATAGAATTCCAACATTCTGTAATCAAATTTGATATCAGAATTGGCGAATTCTGTGATGATCGTGGAGAAATAACCTATTCTTTTACTAGTAAAATAATGAACGCTCATTATTGTACTAGTAATAAAATAATGAGAAATGATAGCAACGTCTATGGGCGTTGTATCCAAGTAGGTATGAACTGTCATTTAATTTTTATTTAATTTGATGTTTGTCAGTATTTGTCAAGAAAATTTAAAAGTTCGACACTATGGGCACAATATTCAATTTACGCTTGAAGAAAAAATAGTATATGTCACTCGGAGCAGAAGACCCTTTATATGTTTCGCCCAGTTTGCACAGCCTCGGCTAACGCCTCGGCAGTGCAAGAATCTGGGCTCAACAATAATGATAGCCTTCTACTCCTAGTAACATAATGTACAATTTTATTTACAAATTAGAATAAATTATATAAACGTGAATAAACATCATAACATTAATTGTATTTTAAGGGCAAACACAAGAGTAGATATAGGTACAGAATTATGATATACCATTCGCATAATGGAGATAAGAAACATATTCCTGTTTGTACTTGGATAAGTATTTCAGGGTAGATTTTTGAAGTGCTTAGTTGAAATTGCATGGGGGCAGAGGTGTTGCAGAATATTTCTTCAATCTCAAGAGATAGAATTCCAACATTCAGTAATCAAATTTGATATCAGAATTGGCGAATTCTGTGATGATCGTGGAGAAAAATTATTATTGTTTAAATACACTAAATATAGGAGAATATATCAAGCCAATCTGGTCGCTCAGCAAGATATCTTTTGCATTTTGACTGAGTTTCAAAATTTCTAATGATTCTACTTACTCACTTAGAATCATTAGAAATTTTTAAACTCAATCATAATGCAAAAGATACCTTGCTGAACGACCAGATTGACTTGATATATTCTCCCATATTTAGTGTATTCAAAAAATAATGATTTTTCTAAGAAAATTTTATTGTACCAAGTTGGGAAATCCACTCGATTAGCCCTTCTTGAAATATGCTCCTCTTGTCTATTTAGGTACCTGCAATAATTCTTTCCCACCCGTAAGCATACTTAATTCTGTATTAAGTTCTTAACTCAATCTGCCCGATGATGGTCTAGTGACCGAAATTGCAATCGAAGTGTTATATTTTTCGAAATATTTTGTGATAATAAACGTAGTCAATTCAAGTTTTGTTTTTGTTCATCATGTTAAATTATCACGTAGTAACGACGGATTTCATCAATTATTTATTCGTGTTTACTTGAATAAGAATACTAAAAGGTTTACCTATTTAAAACTAGAATTGCATTTAGATAATAAATCACAGTATATAATAATTACTAATTATATACTGTATATAAATACTACTACTACACTACTAATTATAGTAGTGTATAATCATCACTACTAGACAGTGGCGTAACTACTGTCGATTTTGATGTGTTCCACCAAGAAAAATGGGCCCCTCTTCTCTATTGGACCCCCCCCCCCCATCAATTTTACAAAAAAAAACCGAATATTCTTTTGCGCTAAAATTTATTTATTCATACAATGCATATTCTCACTATTTTAGTACATTGAAAAGGCTTCATACATTACTAAAATCCTTCTTGCGAACTTTCATATTCGCGAATACATTGATTAGATTGGATATATCTAGATTTTTTGACGTTTTGGAAACTCTTGAACTTTTTCACTTACTTTTGCATTTTTCTGTACCATCAGCGTCACCCGTGAAAAATGACGTTATTTTTGGTAGCTTTTTCTTCTCGTTTTCCCTCACCACAGCTTGTTTACGTTTTTGAGCCCCCGACTTTGGTTTACGGATCTCACTCGACATTATTAGAAAACTTGAATCGTCAGTTGTCCATAAAAACTGCTTATACAAGTAATTTTAGGGAAACGCGTTGAACGGATAATAATTCATAATCCAACCACGACTAAAAAAACTCGCGTACACGTGAATTGTTACCGATTTATATTCTTGTGGATAAAGGTTATGTTTTTTGTAGTGTTGTGACATTCACATATACACACGAATTCTTCTGTACATCAGATCGGTTTCACGATCTTATCTGTCATAGGTGGCACTGGTGGCAGCAAATATAATTTTATACAATTTGTAATTAAAATTCTATAAAATACAATGAGCGCGAAATAGGAAATTTATGAACAATAAGTTTCCATCATTGATTCGTGTTAAGGCTGACAATTTTTGAAACTCAATCAGAAGCGAAATCATCATGATGAAAACTATTATTTTTATACATTATCTATGTGAAAAGTCCGAAATTTTCGGGTTCGCATGCTCTTCAAGGGGCCCCTTCAGAGCCGCGGGGCCCGTGTTCCGTGGAACACGTTGAACACTGGTAGTTACGCCAATGCTACTAGATATTGTTGACCTTCAAAATACTTCTGAAGGCTTACAGCAATTGTATAACTAACATTGAGTGTCGAGATCTACCAGTCACTCATATCCTCAGAATACATACACCAAATTGCTTAAATGCATTATAGTCCTAAGAAAAACTTCAGTACCTACTTATTACTTTGAGTTTCACTAAAATTTTACAAAACTGATAAAGGGAAACTACCTTTTGAGTTAGGTTTCGATTCGTCTTTCCAGCAGGAGAACAAAAATTTGAATTCGTCCGGTTCGTAACCGTCTACCACTCTGGTTACTTTGGTTGTGCTTGGATATTTTTTCTTCTTGACAAATCCTCTCGCGTTTCTTAGAGCTTCCGCTTTTTCCTTGCCGCTTGATTTCTTTCCTACCCATATCCAAATGCCGGAAACTCCTTGATCGACAATGAATACTCCCTGTTATAAAAACCAGGATGAAAAGTGATGGATTGTAGAATTAATAACTCATTAAAGAAGGTATGCACATTTTCTGTTTTAAACAAATTCATTTGAATATACATATAAGTTTAAAGATGTTAGACAACGTATTTTCATTTGTAGATAAAAGGACTTCCAATGTCTAAAGGTGTATCTGAAGTGTATGAAAATTTGAATAATTAAGATGAAAAATGAAGGAATATTTGCCTATCTGTAAAAATTTATCAAGATTATTTAAAAAAGAAAAGTTGAACAATAGGAGCTGAAAAAAATTCATATTATAAATAACTGAAGACTCGAACAGTAAAATATGGGAAAATTATTGAATAACACACTGTATATATATATATATATATATATATATACAGGGTGATTCATTAATAAGTGTAAATATTTTAAAGGGAAAATTTTGAGCTCAAATTATGAAGATCTAACCCAACTTGCTCATACAAAATATTTCTCCTTACTGATTTACAGGGTGTTTTATTTAGATTAATAAAAATGAATTTTGTTCATTACTTGAATGCTGCTCTATATTTCTTTATGATATTTGGCAGTAAGATAAAGTATTCTGGGACACATCAAATAATAGTAAAGAAGACTTTCTCGCTATCACCAGTGGCGTACGGCAGGGGCACGGGAAGAGTTCTTGTTTCCTAAATTCTACGCCACTGGCAGAATTGTCATTTTAGTATAATTCTTCGATTCTCCAATATTTTGTCTGTAATAAGCACTCTTGTTTCGTAACGCTAGAGCCAACTATTTTTCGAGATATTTAACGTTGAACATATGGCTGCACAATTCTTTAATTTTTATGTACGAGTCTGTCGGTGTTTTTTTTGTCATACGATTGCATGTATTACGTAAAATAAACATTATTAGGTATTTTTTCAATTTATAATAATATTAACAAATAATTTAAAACAGAAAAACTAAAAAATATACCAAAACGATAAAATACTTGCCAGGAACTATGGCAGCAAATTGTAAAATTCCGCTAATTTTTATTGCGAATCAGCCAAACATATTTCTTAAAGTTAGAAAGATCTTTTTGCGAAAGAATGGATAATCTCATTGAAGTTAACAGAGATCACATTGAACATTTGTTGTGAATTGTTTTTAAGTTTTGTTCATAAATTTGATATTCTCTAAAAATTGTAAAGAAGATCTTTGATAATTAAGTATTTATTTTGACTTTCTTATGTAGCCCTGGATATTTTTGTAGTTGTTCTGTTTTAAATTGTTTGTTAATATTATTATAAATTGAAACAAAAATACCTAATAATGATTATTTTAAGTAATACATCCAATCGTATGACAAAAAACACCCGACATGACTCTTACATAAAATCAAAATAATTGTGCAGCCATATGTTCAACGTTAAATATCTCGAAAAAATAGTGGCTCTAGCGTTACACGAACAAAGAGTGCCTTATTTACAGAGAAAATATTGGAGAACCGAAAAATTATACCAAAATGACAATTCTGCCAGTGGCGTAGAATTTATGAAACAAGAACTCTTCCCGTGCCCCTGTCGTACGCCACTGGTGATAGCGAGAAAGTCTTCTTTACTATAAGTTGATGTGTCCAAAACTACTTTAACTTACTTCCAACTAACATATATAAATATCTAGCAGCATTCGAGTAATGAACAAATTTCATTTTTAATAATCTAAATAAAACACCCTGTAAATCAGTAAGTAGAAATATTTTGTATATGAAAATTGGGTTAGATCTTTATATTTTGTGCTCAAAATTTTTCTGTTAAAATATATACACATATTAATGAATCACCCTGTATATATATATATATATATATATATATATATATATATATATATATATTTATTCGAATTGTTGTTGCCTGTGAACTATTTCTAATCTCTTGATAATTATTAGCAATAACAGGCTTGTTGAATCTTAAAAAACTCGATTTCATTAAAAAAGTTAGCGTTTAGTCACGACATTCGTAGCTTTATCAAAACTTTTGATGAAGCCACGAATGTCGTGGCGAAACGTCAACTTTTTAATAAAATCGAGTTTTTTAAGATTCAACAAGCCTGTTATTGCTAAAAATTATCAAGAGATTATATATATATATATATATACATATATATATATATATATATATATATATATATATATATATATATATATATAATATATATATATATATATATATATATATATATATATAATATATATATATATATATATATATATATAATATATATATATATATATATATATATATATATATATATATATATATATATATATATATATATATATATATATATATATATATAGTTTCAGAATATTCGAGAAAGAGTATGCCAATTGTAATGCGTCACTTACTTCAGAGCTCAGATCCTTCTGATCCAACGGTCCATTTTTTATTTCGGTGACTTTGTATTTTGCGGCATTCTCAGAGCACTTATAAAGTCGTATGTGGTGGTCGTTGCTTACAACGCCCTTGTCCTGTGTATCTGGCAACACTACTCGTTTTTCCAGAGGCATTATTTTATTGAATTCCATCTTGAATTCTTGCGATAGGGTTTTTTCGTATCCATCATCCACAAAAACGATTTCCGAGGATATGGACGAGGTCTTTAATTCTTCCGCAATCTGAAAACGTTACATTTTATCTACGTTCCGGATTATGAAAAGTAAAAAGATAGAGAACTATGATTGAAGAGTGAAAAATTGACTCACTATGAATTTAGATTAGGTATAAAGAAAATACTCAGAGTTAATGCTTTGGATATCAGTAATAAATTATTTATTTTCATTGTTATACAGATATGTAATAAATGAATAATAAATAAAATAAAACCTTGTAGAATTTTCATTTATAAATGTGGAAAATAAGCTCAGCCACAGTGATAACCATAAATAATACATATTAGTGTAAATCATTAGAAAATTGCAGTTATAACATAGAAATACCTTCAGAGCGTGAATTCTCTCAGTTGAATTTGAAGATCGTCCCACCCATATAAAAAAATACTTTTCAGTTTGAAGTAGGAGAATATATGAACTGTTGAAGGAATTCCACGTTATGTCGTGTATTTCGGTTAAAATCGGACAGCATTTTCCTTTCACCCTGTACAATTTGGGATACGGACTTATCTTTCCTCGAATAACAGATTTTACTATTCTGAAAAAAAAGCTCGTTTATTTGAAATGATTAAGTGAAGCCATTTCAAGTAGGTACCTTATTCCGTTCTTGAAGTAACTTTTGAATCTGGAACTTTCGAAGTCTTGGGTTTCTCTATGCTGTGTAGCAATTCCATTTAAAATGCCATCTAGTTCGACTGTTTTGAAAGCTGCTACTCCTGATTTGTTCGGGGTTGTTTGAGATCCCAACCAAAAGTGTACGTGGTATTCCAAATTTTCTGTTTTCATTTCTTTTGACTGCAATTAAAAACTATAAGTATTTAATAGGACAGAATTAACAACTGAATTATTTTCAATATACTAGATGGCCATGGCCAACTTCATATATCGCATAAAGTGAACAAGGAAAATTCTTCAATAATTTAAAAATTATAAAACAATCTTTCAAGGGAGCTGGTTATATGTATTTCCGCATTCAAAATGCAATGTATAGAATGTCCGAAAAATACGTGAAATTGAGTTTCTGAAATAATTAGTTTTCCGAAAACGTCAAAAAATGATGACTTTTTTAACCTCAGTTCTTAATGTTGAAGTTTGATTTCACAGACGTCATTTTGTTTATACTTTTTTGTCCGGCCGTGAGCGCACAAAAAAGTACACTTTTTTGTACGCTCACGGCAATCTCAAGAACGTCGGGCGGCGTACAATTGGGTTTCCAATCCGACATAATGTAATCTGTAAGAAAAATTTTATATATTTTAATACAACTAGTCATTTCTCAATACTCGGATACTTACCAGAAATGCACAGTCCTATAATGAGTAGAGAAGTGACTTTATCGTATCATTGAAGATTAAGACATTTTTATACTGAATCTTTATTAATAATTATTAACATCATAAACGCATCAAAACCTACATAAAACCTTAGTTACTCATAATAGATTAGTTACCATAATATAATACGTTAGTTACGAAAGCATAATACGTTAGATACCAAATAATATTAGAACTAGTTTTGATGAACATATAAAACAATATTTTGACAGTTTTCAATCTTGATGGATACACCTTTGCCGTTAGCGTCTGCTTGTCCTCTAAAACGTCATCTTCCGTGTAGTGGTCATCTTCGCTAATTCATTGGTTCGTTAGGCTCCTCCAATTCCAATTAAAAAAGCAACTTTCATCATTAAAAACTCCTCATCTGGGACAAAAAACAAAAATTCGTTGACTTGTTCTCTTGTAAATACTTTTGACTTTTTTGCTGTATATCCAACATTTTTCTTCTTGATGAAACGTATTAAAGCGCCGTATTTATCGATTTCCACACATTCCTTAAGTTCTAACATGGAATATTTCGGCCATAAGGATGAAGCAGAATATTTCTCAGAGTTTTGCGAAATACACCAGCAACACCGTTTCTTCTGCACCTTGAATATGTTCTTTGTTTCGCCACTCACTAAACTGCCGATATTATTTTTTTATAATGGATTTTAGAATTATCCGGAAGCAAGTCCAACCTTATAGTGTTGGCTGCAGCTAATATATCGTCAGGAATATAAAAATCTTACATGGTTTTAATGACTTTTTGAAATGTGGAATGAAATGACATAAAATCTTGTTGCTTTTATTTTCACATCGCCGTTGTCAATGATACGATAAAGCTTTGAATGTAACTCGATTATTAGGGCGGCCGCACATTTACTACAATCGGATCCGATTGTCTGAAATGATTTCAAATCGGACCACTAGCGCACACTGCCGACAAAATACGTCCGATTTTATTTGAATGTCACAAGTAGGGATATTTTTCGACCGTGGTAATCAAATTTTCAGTATCGCACACATAGATAATTATATACTATCAGATATATATTAAGATTTCTATGATCGCACATGGTTTGACAATTCCTTTTTCTATACTCCCTGTCAAAAACTGACAGAAATAATCGTATGTTTGCGGTAGACTATGCAAAAACAAAGCACGGTTTGCCTTCCGGTAGTCGGATCAGACTTTTTATCGGTCCGATTGGTAGGACGCACTGCTCGTGCATTCGAGTCGGACGTCCGATCCGATATCGGATCGTAGGTGTGCGATATGATCGTATAAAAGTATAGAAATTTGAGCGTCAGATGCCCTGATCCGACAATCGTTTCAGGCAATCGGAACCGATTGTAGGAAATGTGCGGCCGGCCTTAGCGATTTAAAACCGTCTCGGACATTGCTAGGTGACGAGGCGACAGCTCGACTATTATAAATCGCATAATAATCTCGTTATATTAATAGCTATTAGGCCGGCCGCACATTTACTACAATCGTATCCGATTGTCTGAAACGATTTCAAATCGGACCACTAGCGCACACTGCCGACAAAATACGTCCGATTTTATTTGAATGTCACAAGCGGGGATATTTTTCGACCGTGGTAATCAAATTTTCAGTATCGCACATGGTTTGACAATTCCTTTTTCTATACTCCATGTCAAAAACTGACAGAAATAATCGTATGTTTGCGGTAGACTATGCAAAGTAATGCACGGCTTGCCTTCCGGTAGTCGGATCAGACTTTTTATCGGTCCGATTGGTAGGACGCACTGCTCGTGCATCCGAGTCGGACGTCCGATCCGATATCGGATCGTAAGTGTGCGATATGTTCATATAAAAGTATAAAAATTTGAGCGTCAGATGCCCTGATCCGACAATCGTTTCAGACAATCGGAACCGATTGTAGGAAATGTGCGGCCGGCCTAAAATGTTTCTGACAATTATTTCGTTGAATTGTCAAATTTGTGTTCCTTGACATCTACAAAACCAGTAAGCAAAGCAATCTAGTTCTACGTTTTTTTACATGTAATCCTTTTTAAAAATATTATCTTAATTCTATCGTTTGAACACCGTTTGCGAAAAAAATAGCATGTTTTATTCGGAGGAAAGCACTTTTTGTGGCTCGTCTAAAATTGTCGGCCTCACTGCGTTGAGCCGACAAACATTTAGACTCGCCACAAAAAGTATCACTTTTACTCCTTATAAAACCATATACTATTAGTAGAATGAATAGTCCAGCTCCTTCGCCATTTTCCAGCTTTATACTAACAATGTCAAAAACAACATTTTTTTTGAATTACGGTCGAATTTCGACCACTGGTAACTATAAGTAAGTATTCTAATCATATTTCTATTTGTATCCATTCTACTAAGATAAAAATTTCCATTTATTCTGTCTGAATATGTAAAGTGGGAACATTTTTAAATACTACTACTATTATTTTTAACGATCTGAAGTTTAGACAACATTCGAATTTAATTTCATATATATTATAAACATGTCAGCTTCTCTAATTTGCTGGAAGATTAGAACGCAACATTAGTATCAACGGATAGAAATTATCATAAATATAATGAATGAAATTGTGTTATAATTGGTTTGACGATACGTACAACGGTTTCCACACCTGACGGCTGCCCGCTCTGCGACGCTGAGTAAACAACGTACGAGTCTTCATCGTTAAAAATTCCATACTGCTCTTTCGGCAAAGCTGTTATCGTCATATCCTCCACTTTCCATATCAGAAAGGCCGTCCAATGTTTATGAACTTTTCTGAATGCTGCATCTACGATCAAGGGGGCTTCCCCGTTTACGTACACCTCATCCTGAAATAAGAAGTGGAGTTTCTGATACTGACATCAATATTTAAAATTCAGAAGAAGATAAGAATGCAAAGTAAATCGAAATAACTCATTTATTCATTATATTATTCCGATAATATTATTAACCAATTCATATATGCAGGGCCGGATTTAGGCATGGGCCCAGGGCGGCAAATTTTGAAGGCCAGTTAAATTTTGCTAAAAAATCAAGAGCGTTTCATGCAAAATTTTTGTTTTCACTCAGATTTATACACTAATTACTCAGAGGATATTGTAGCTCCTTTTTTTTCTTGTTGAATGTCATCAATTGAAAGGCCTATGTAAAGAAAAGGCATCCAGTACAGAAGAAATGTCGCTGTCACAGATATATTTTGTCCAAAGATCTCCAGAACTATATATATATATATATATATATATATATATGTATATATATATATATATATATATATATATATATATATATATATATATATATATATATATATATATATATATATATATATATATATATATCTATATATATATATATATATATATATATATATATATATATATATATATATATATATATATATATATATATATATATTTGGTTTTCGGATTTTTCCTTGATTTCTTAGACCTTTTTCATATATTTTCCTTTGGATTTGTTTTCTTGGGTAATTAAGTCTATTTATAACTGATGGTATATCTATATTTACATCCACAAGAATATATTTAACGTTTCAGCAATCACTGTTGCCTTCATCAGAAATTTTTTTTTTGTTGTCATCCATAGCTAAAATTTAAATTAACAGTACAATACAGCAAATTAAGTTGACAGAAAAACAAAAACAAGAATACACAAAAATGAAACAATCTACCTTTCTTCCGTACACAAGAGTGGCAAATTCATTTAAAATTACATGTAATTAGGTATAAAACGGAAACATACCTAATTACATGTAATTTTAAATGAATTTGCCACTCTTGTGTACGGAAGAAAGGTAGATTGTTTTATTTTTGTGTATTCTTGTTTTTGTTTTTCTGTCAAGTTAATTTGCTGTATTGTACTATGTTAATTTAAATTTTAGCTATGGATGACAAAAAAAAAATTTCTGATGAAGGCAACAGTGATTGCTGAAACGTTAAATATATTCTTGTGGATGTAAATATAGATATACCATCAGTTATAAATAGACTTAATTACCCAAGAAAACAAATCAAAAGGAATATATATATATATATATATATGAAATGGTAAAATCCCTATGTGAGTTCATAATTTAATAAGTTAGAAAAGAAAACACAACTCTCACAACTCCAAAGGTTTTGAATGTTTATTCAATTGCTACTAGTTTCGCGAAGTTATTTTCTTCGCATCCTCAGGCAACAGATGGCTGTAAGAGAATAATTCAAATGAAGAGCAATGCAAAAATACTAACAATAATGACTTACAGTGGACCACAGGGGTCAAGCTTAAGACATGTCAAACTTTTTCCTCGTGTCAAAAATCAAAAAATGCACAATATGAAATGGAATCTTTGGACTGATACAATACTTGGTCATTTAAATATAAAATAAATAAATAAAAAAAAAAAAAAAAAAAAAAAAAAACCTTTGGAGTTGTGAGAGTTGTGTTTTCTTTTCTAACTTATATAAATATGTATATTTATATATATATATATATATATATATATATATATATATATATATATATATATATATATATATATATATATATATATATATATATATATATATATATATAATATATATATATATATAATATATATAATATATATATATATATATATATATATATATATATATATATAGGAGGACAACTTCTTCAGCTCTGTTGGAACCTATCCCTAAATATTAAATGACAACCTCCATTTATTTTGCTATTTTTGAAATTTGTAAGTAATTCTAGATCACTTATATCTATTTTCATTTTTTTTTCTTCAAAATGGCAATATTAACCTCAAGAATTTTTGGATTATAATCAAGTATCACTAGATAAATTTAAAGAAACTGTTTCTGAGAAATAAGTCAAGGGTGCTCAAAAAGGACCTACTGAATGGTCACCTAGGTCACCAGATCTAATCACTTCTCGATTTCTTTCTATGGGGTCACTTGAAATCCGTTATATTCAAATCCCAACCAGACTCAATTGGAGAACTATAACGAAGCATCGTGCAAGAATGTAGGAATATTTCACAAGAAACCCTCCAAAAGATCCTCGAGCACTTTGAATATCAGCTGTACTAAAGATTAAAAAACAATTGAAACCATTTTGAACAATTTAGGAACATTAATTAAGGGTAGGTATATATTCAGCTCTAAACATGAGAGAAAAGATCTCAATTATTTTTATATTCAATTGAATGAGGTTCGTATGGCAAATATAATATATTGCATACATAGACGACTGAAATTTTACTTCTACAAAGAAACAAATAATTTATTAGCCTTAAATAATTCTGCAATATTCAATAATAAGATTTTTCTATATGAGAATCCTTTATTCGTTCTGTGAAATACGAACATGCATTGTCGTTAACTAAAATTCGTCGATAAACGTAGGTATTCGAAAAATATGAAGCAGATTGTAGAACACAAAAGAAAATAAATAGGTATAATACTCTACGTCGTTTCGGTCATTAGATAAATTTAACAATTTAAAAGCAAATAATGAACGGTAGTTATATACCTACTCCACTCACTGAAACGTCAATTAATTATAACTTTTAATTAATTTAATTGAAATTTTTATGGAAAATACGGAATAACTGAAGAATCAATTAAACCTGTTTCAAGTTACACCGTATTCAGAGAATTTTTCGTCAATATTTTGATATTTATATATATTATTCTTAACCAAAATAACCTAAACAAACCGATTTTCAAACAGAAATAAGAGGATGAAAATTTAAGGAGGGGGTGGTTGAAAAACCTAAATTAGTTATGTTTTGATCTCATTTGTGAATATAAAATGTTGTTGCAATAACTCCAATCTAATTCAATATAAAAACATTTATGTATTTAGATTCCTGAAGCATTTCGTCCAGGCAAAGTCTTGTTAGCTTATCCATTGTTTCAAATGACAAAAACGCAATTGTATATTACGCTGTACGCTCTTCTTTAGTTTCACGGTGATTTACGATGTTGTCATTTCTCAGGTACATCGAGAATATTTCAGTGTCTGCCTCTGAGAATTTGGCAACAACGCAACGTCCAGCTTTATTTTTCCAAGAATTGAAAGACAATTTTGATGTTTTAATTTCAACTCTTCTTGTATTTGACGTTTCGATATTCCATAGAGTGGACAAACCATCGAGTAGGCTTTGGTAACAATATATCGAAAATGATTGCGCATGAGTTTCGTGTTTCAAACTTTACAGTTTTTTTTTATGTTGAATTGAATTGTTGGACTATGAAGTAGTTTTAGAAAATTCTACCGAATTTGTAGCTAGTGATGAACTGATTATCCGTACTTCGGATTTATCGGAACTTATTGGCTTCCAGAGGTTCATTTTAGTTTTTCCAGCATCATATTTGTATTTTCATAATCAGAGTAATAATATATCTGGTGGATAGTTAGACCCAGGACCGAGTTATTTTCTGTGTATGTTATGTGTATAAATCAGTGAAATTTTAATTTATGAGTGGATCCCAGGTGAGTTATTTGAATTGTTCTAAATTAATGAAACCGATATACTTACTTACCTGAAAAGTACAAACATTTAAATCAAATATGTATTTTATAATTCAGATTTTTTATTCCATCTTTGCAAAAATATGTCAAAGAAAGGTATTTTTCAAGTTTTGATTTAATTTGTACAAATAAAATGTTATTATTTGTAAATTGGGCCAATCACTTGAGATTCTGTCATTGCTATATTTTACTATTAATCAATCTGAGTAAATTGAAATTTATACTAAAATATATCTACTTAGTTGAATGGGTTGGAAAATTGAGTGTAGATATTGTGGGAACTATTGGACTGATCAATAAATTGTATATATTCAAAAGGGACAGTTATCAAAGTCTAGTTGATTATTTAGCGAATTTCCGGAATATATATTTATTTATGAGTACACAGATGTTTGATTATAAACCTTTAAGGGATTTAATATATCAGAATATATATGGAATGAAATAATATGACTGCGAAGGTGAATCTCCTCCTGTAAGAATTCCGATATTTGGATACAAATAACTGCAAATAACGATAAACTAAACTCCGACTAGTAAGTATAACTTGATGCGAAAACAACAAATGTAATTGAAAGGAAAACCAATTTCAGATAATACGTACATGGTTCGAGAAAATGCAACAAAAAACATTTAATTTTGTATTTCTACTGTCGCGTTACACAAATGAAAGTCTTCATCATATGTTGAATTTCAACGTACCTATACAATGAAAGTGTCATAATAATTTTTTGTTTTAGTTTGACGTGCCCAGGCATAGGTATTAACAATTGGCGCTTTAAGTTCACGAAAGCTTGTTGGCCTTTGACTTTATGAACTTTGCCTTTCGCTTATTCCTGTATTCATTTATTCTCCTCCTTTTCCTCTCTTATTTGAATTTGATCGAAATGTATTTTATTCCGAAATTGCCGTTAGCCTGGCGTTTTTATTAAGTGTAATACATTTCATCCGTGCTTGTAAAGAAAATGTGAAAAATAAATTATAAAAAATTGAAAACAAGTTCATGGCGTCAGTAACGTATTATTTCAATAATTATAATGAAAGTTCATATTACTTATAAAAATAAGTGTGCATTTTTAGTGAAATTCAATAAGTAGTAAGAAATTTTGAAAGTTGATTTGCTCTGTGGTTGAGAATGGTTTTCTGGAGTAATTTGGGTATAATGTAATTAATACAGACAATGAGGTTGATATCAATAATTATGACTAATTATAAATTGATGTATCCATATTGAGATTTTGATAGAATTAAAGTGTCTCAGTCTTTAAAATAATAGTGACAAGGTATTAAAAGCTGCTTTTTACACCAAGACGGCCGTTGCAAATTCTTCTATGAAATATAATCGGAAGCACCGTTTGAAAACGAAAGAGGTATTTACTTTCTTGTAGAGAGTCTTGAATTACTCTGAGAAATAATTCATTAAATACCTGAGAAATGTATTTCAAGGATCTGTAGTGAGCGACAACAAAATTGGCAGTTTATAGGTAGTCAGTAATTTTATAATATTTTGATTTGAATAATGTGATCAGTGAATAAATCAAATACCGACTTGCTTCAGGGAATTTATTGAAATTAACCCATCAGTTCAACCGGAAAGAATGAATTCATGGAAACCACGATTTAATTTCAATATAAGATTGATAAATTGGTAAAATAAAATGATAAATTGTACTACTTACCATTTATACCTGGAAATATTAAGAGTTGAGGAAAATGGGAGAGGATGAATTTAATTTTCTCCGGGCCTAACTGTAAAAATAATTGAATTGTATCTTTTAGGACTGCATAGAGTTTTCTTTTCTTTTTAATAATAGGTTATTGGGAGCAAGGAAAATTCATTAGAAAAATTTGTGACTTCGGTGAACTTAATATTTTTGAAAGATAATTTCGTAATGAAATTCCCGACTTTTTCAAAACTTCTGAAGAAACGTTAACTGTCAAGTTTTCTAACTCAAATAGACTGTTGTTGCTCAAAAGAGACAAGTAAAAAACAATAAACATAGGTAAGAATAATTAAAATTCATATATATATATATATATATATATATATATATATATATATATATATATATATATATATATATATATATATATATATATATATATATTATATATATATATATATATATATATATATATATATATATATATATATATATATATATATATATATATAATATACCTATATTTTATAGGTGTTTGTAGTATGTGATGATGTCTCCATATAAGTATTGAAACATGTTAAGAGATCGTCCACATAGTAGGTACTTAACAAAAATAAAAAGACCATTTCAAAGTTATCATATTCGAATATAGGTCATTAAATACTTTTATGGATTGGATCGAAAAATTTAGTAGATACTTCATAAATTTGTTGAAACTGAAAAGAAATGAAAGTAAGTTCTATAATTGAATGTATACTCAATAAAAACGAAAATCAAATAATACATATTTATTGACTATTATTTTCTCCAAATTCTCAATATGAATTTTTCTTCCAGGTTTTGTAAATGAAAATTAATGTAAGTACTTATAGCAGTTAGGTATATAATGACTGTATGTACCACTCAATCCTCAAAATATGAAATTGAGTTAATTTGTCGAAAAAAAGTTTTCTTCAACTCACATAATCATTTTGCGACAACTCCAAAACCTGCATCTTGTTGAACAATCACTCCCGCATTTAATAAAAAAGTATTTTTTCACACAAACGCAACTGTACGACTACGCAGTTATATTCTGCTAGTCTACTCTACACTACCTCGAATCGGTGAGAAATCTTCGCTAGTGCCGAGATGGTGAATTACTTCTTTGACGCCAAAGAAAACATATACCGGTACACCAAGTCGCAGCGAGAAGTACCATTCTGGTACCATTTCACCTTTCCTAGTCGAGATCTAGGTGCCGGTGACTGACCCCCTGCTCCCCCTCTGCAATCCCCGTTCCTTACCGGGATATTAGCGCAACATTATAATTACTTCCGCACCAAATAGAATTAAGTAAGTTTTAATTCCAACAATAGCGTGTCTTCGATGCTGCGCGAGATTGTACGTTCAATTTAACATCGATCTTATACGCTCTTTTCGAACGTGTGAAGTTGGTTTTTTTAGTCGTATTTTATCCCATGAAATACTTACATACTATTGCAGCGTATCGAAGGAAAGCAGTCAGGTGCGGAAGTATTTTTTCCATTAGTTTTGGACCTCCTGGACCACGATTTCTAAAAATTGAGCGCTGACCGCATAAGTTATGTGTTTGTACTACTACCTTGCACTACACTACACGCAAGTTGGTAGCACTGCAAAACTAACATAGAAATTGCCTGATATTGTCATCGATCGAGTCTTAAAACCCGAACAAATGAAATAGGATTTTATTGACTATCGAACTATTAGAATTTGATTTACATTTATATTTGGCACATCGTAAAAAACTGTGAAGAGCTCTTCAGATGTGAGCCATTTTTGAGAAAAATTGATTTGAGTTGGAGTCTTTCGAGTTGTTCGGGTCTTTGAATAAGCTTCGAGTAGGTACTGTTTTAGGAACTAGTTATGGATAATTGAAAACTAAACGGCAATATTAAAAACTAGTGCATAATAAGGTTGCTAAGGTTGTATGTATCATGTATCAAAAACTGGTATAATTACACGCACACAGATATACGTGTTCCTATGTATATATATATATATATATATATATATATATATATATATATATATATATATCTATATATATATATATATATATATATATATAAATTTATATTTAAGGGTATTCGATTCCGTGATGATATTTCTTCGTTTCAAAATACATTTTGTTCAAATGTGAGTAGTTGTCATTGTTTTTGTGGATGTGGTTTATTATGATGTTTGTGGTTCTGGCTCTTAGAACATCTCTTTCTTCCTCTGCCACTCCCAGTAAAGCGTATTCAATGTCTGCAATTAAACTGTCTATTTTCACATCTTTTTTATTTGTAGGTAAACTAAATTTTGAACCCATTGCTAACATGGTATTAACGTTGTTGGGTAGTGTTTCGTTGGAAAGATGAACTAGCCATTTTTCTTGAGTTTTGTATTCTGGATAAGATTTCCTTGTCAGATTTTTAATCTTCTTTAGTTGTCTCTTTGATCTTATGAAACATCTTATTATAATTCACATTTAGTCTCCTCTTGTATTCTCTGACCATCTGTTCAGGTAGTTTCCTCAATAGACTAATCACCTCGTTTGTTTGTTGTTCAAGTTTTGCACTTTTTTGGTTTTCCGACATCAACTCCAAATTGATGATTTTCATTATAGTTCTCCTAAAGTTTTGAATCATCACGGAATCATCACGGAATCGAATACCCTTAAATATAAATTAATAAAAATTCAACGATTCCTAATTCAATTAAGCAATATATATATATATATATATATATATATATATATATATATATATATATATATATATATATATATATTTTTTTTTTTCCCGGTACATATCTCCAGCGGCTCCCATCGAGTCGAATGAGCTGAAATTTGGTACCTGGAATTGTTTCCATTGCAAAAACGAAAGTATTAAAATTTGGGTAAATTTCAGCAACCGCCGCCATTTTTACGTAGATATTTCTGTTTTTTATATAAATATCCTTCCCGGTTCATATTGACATCTCTAGCGGTTCGTATCACACCAAATGCGCTGAATTATTTTTATCTGGGATTCGATCGTTGCAGATCGAAACTATCAAAATTTGGTTGAATTTTTCCAACAGCCGCCATTTTTACGCAGATATTTCTTATTTTTTCTAAAAATTGCCGAACTCCACAGCTTCTGCAGATTGAGTTAGAGGGTTGAAAATTGGTACGTATATTGACTTTATGTTGACTTGAAATCCTTTCTTGGATTCAACTCTTTATCTCAACCGCGCTGCATTTCGTGGTGACTATTCCGTTCAAATTGCATCTCGATCTGTTCCGCTATCAGTACGCGATGCACTTCGCGAATTACTAATTTTTTTTCAAGGTAGACGTTTAAAATTTGGTATGTGGATTAAGTTGATGTTGAGGTGCGTTTCTTCAATGGTTTTAACTTTTTTCCTCAACCACGATACACTTCGCGATTTTTTTTTTTTTTGGAAAATAAATGATTTTCTACTTTTTAATTCTGTTTGCTTTTCAACCGTGATTTTTAAAAATATCAATTCCCTAGAATCTCATACAGACGCGATGCATTTAGCGCGAAAATATGACTTTAGTGGTATCCTGGTTCCTTGAACATTTCCGTCCTAAACTTTTGTTCTCATTATTGTAAAGGAAGGAAATAAAGATGAACATTATGTGATTGAGATGAGCTTCCTGTGAATACAAATTTAATTCGATATCTATGTTACGTTATTTCCCAAAAGTACTAAAGGATATTAGCCATTCTCATTGTTTTCGAGTAACCGGTTGCACTATTTAGAATGGAATAATGAAAAGGAAGAAGTTTTTTCTGATAATTGGAAGTTGAAGATGGTACCTGAACGACATCGACAAACTTAACAATTTGTTTTGTAACATGACAACATAATTATCTGTAGATTGCGTCATATAATACTTATTGTGATTAAATCGAATAAAAAAAAATTCCCAGAACTGAAAAATATTCACGATTACTAGTCGATATTTATAGGTCATGGGTTCAAGTAATATGCGGATTATTATTGGATGTTGAAGTTGGTAAATAAATCATATTCTCAAACTCAACAAGTTATGTTATAATATGAAAATATCTACAATGTTTCATAAATACCGTTATATTACATTTGTGATCAGATATAAATCAAGTAACATCGGTGTAAAATGAAAACTGCATTTTTTTCTTCTAATTGTGTTGATTACAATTTTTAAACGTCTCCTGAAAGGAATTTTTATTCTAATATTAAGTTTATAGTAAAAAAAAACATTTTTTGGGATCAAGTATTTTTTCTGCCAAATTGAATTATATTTTAACTAATATAATATATAAAACTACAATAAGAAATAATTTAAACGGCCATAAAAATTCAACATTTAAATTTTCATTCAACTTAAGTCGTGAAAATTCATTAAAATAATTATATACTTGTACGTGTAACGGGAATTGCAAATTTCTTCTTACTAAGAGGATACCTAATTATTTTTAATAGATGTATCAGTCATTAACAGCCGACACCCATTTATTTCACTGTCTACAAACTCGTATTAATATTTCCTAGTTAAATGTTAAAAATTCATAGAAAATATTAACGGAATTCAATTTTTTCCCATATTATAAAAAACATCAAAACTGAAAATGTTGATTTTACCTTAGATACGGTTGCTATAAATACACTCATTATGCGCTAGGGCGTTATGAGCGGGCATTATGGATCATAACGCCCGCTCATTGTACGAGGAGAAATGAAGCAACTTCCATTGATTAAATACTTCATAATCCTTGTCGTATAAGACTCTGGATTTCTCCGGGAATGAATTATTCGCAGCTTTGGCTGCATTTTCTATGATATTCTTGGGTAAATTCATTTTCATTTCCATTATTTCTATAAAACTACACAAATAAAGCGGCAATGACATTCTTTAAATATGATGACAAAAATATTCACAAACGTCAAAATATCAACAAATGACATGCCTACTATGAGAAGGAAAATGGAAAGTATAGGAGCAATAAACCGATTTTACAATCGATTTTTCATTATAATAAAATAATTTATTCGTGAAAAATAAAATCTTGTATGCACCACGTGCGTTACTAGATCCTAACGCCCATCGGGCAACATTCAGCCCTCGGGCCGAATATTACCCTCCGAGCGTTAGGATCTATATAACGCACTTGGTACATAAATAACTATTAAAACTTGTGCATTGTATACCACAATTGGCCAATAGAAGAAGAAACGTATTTGTGAACTATTTAAATTTATCAAATAAAATGTCGAGAAAATTTAACGAAAATTTAACGAACAAAATAATTCGTTAAATTTTGTCGACCTAATAATATCGAAACAACAGAATAAATTTTCATATAGAATATTCAGGAAACCTACTTTCTCAGACGCCATCATAAGTTATAATTCTTTCAGTCCAATTAGCCATCGACTCGCGGCTCTTAACTCAATGATTCATAGGGCTTTTTCGGTTCCTTTATCAAAACAAGACCTTATGGTAGAACTTGACGTGATTCGCGCGATAGGTATTAACAATGATTTTCCACTAAAAATAATAAATAGTTTAATTTCGAAAAAAGAGAAACATTTTATCAATTTGAAATTATATGGACCATACTGCAATAACAAAAATGTACAAAAGTTTGTGAGCATCCCTTATACGCATATCCCCTCTTCGAAGATCATTCAATTTTTTAAAAATAATAATTTGAATACTGCTTTTTCGAGTCACAGCAGTTTGGTTAGAATGATTTTTAATAACAAAATGTCAAAAGTCGATCCAATGAAGAGAACAGGAATTTATAGAATGGACTGTAAAGAATGTAATTCAACATATATAGGTCAGACCGGATGTTTTGAAACCAGGCTAAAAGAACATCTAAAAAACGGACAATCAGCATTTAGGGAACATCTAGAGTCAAAAAAACATAACATCTCATCCTCTTTCAAACCAAAAATTCTTCATTACTGTGATAAAGGTATGATAATGAACTTCCTGGAAGCCATGGAAATAAACAAGATCCAAAAATCCCATAATTACATTCTTCTCAATGACCAGTTAGACTTAAACCACTCCCCACTGTTAAATCTCTGATAACTTGGACCCATCGATTACATTTTACCACCCCCAGGTACCGAACCGAAATACTTATATTTTCAAGCGATGTCTTTGCAATTTATGTATTCAGTCTTTTTTTTTTTTTTTTAAAGAGGTGGTACGTGTGCCCTCTCACACGCGCCCGACCTCCGTACAATTTTGGCTTCGTTAACTTGAACATTTAGCCATCAATTTACTATAATGAGGGGAACAACTTAAATCCGGACGGATACAAACACCCAGGAACACGGTGGGAATCGAACCCACCAACTCCGTCAACGAAGACGGCATAGCGCTACCTATAGCCTCTCCGCCACCGGAGCTCCTTTATTCAGTCTTGATAATGCTGTAACAGGCGAAACTAGTCGAATAAAAAGTTATTTTCATTTTGTGGTTTTTAGACAAGTTGTTTTCTTATTATTTAATTTTTAATATATATATATATATATATATATATATATATATATATATATATATATATATATATATATATATATATATATATATATATATATATATATATATATATATATATATATATATATATATATATATATATATATATATATATATATATATATATATATATATATATATATCTCTATATATATATATATATATATATATATATATATATATATATATATATATATATATATATATATATATTCTGAGAGAAATGAACTAGATAAATAATTGAATGAATTTCTCACATTTATATTTTCGAAATAGGGGAGAAAGTATTTATGTATTTAAAATCAAATCATGAAAAATATACAAGTTGACCATGGTCGATTTAATATATTACATAAAGTGAACAAGCAAAATTAATCAATAATTCAAAAAAATTATCAAACAACTTTCCAGGGAGCTGGTTACATGTATTCCGCGACAAGAAATCTACATTCACAATTCAACGGTGACTTATAGAAAACGTCGAGTCACCTCGACTCAAAATCTGTATAGGTACAGTTTATTTTCCATTTATATATAGCCTATGTCCTTCCCTTCAACATTGTCTATGATAGTGCGAAAAATCATTTCAGTCGGTCAAGCCGTTTAGGAGGAGGAGGGTAACAACTAAAATTCGCGAGCTTAGTATAAGAACTCATTCCTTGTCTCACTCAACTCAATAATTGTACACCAGGATAAGTATTTACTCACACAAATTGCACTTCTTCGAAGCTGATCCTTGTGTACGTTACACTTCATAGAAACTAACCGCACTTGAACGTTTCACATAAGCGTCAGAATTCGTTTTGCAACATGCCTTTTTCGAGCTTGAAACGAGGTGATGGTTAATTGTTTCACATGATATACTCATATTGAATTTATTGCCGAACCATAGAAAACGCACTTGAAACTTATCGAATTTCCGGTACCGGAAGCATGGATTGTGATTTTCAATTGTTGCTGTGTGGCCATTGTTTCGAAATAATGGTCGGATTAAGGGCCAACAAGAGAAAGGGGTACATCAATTTTCTGAATCATTTGATAGAATCATATTTATACGAAATATATCACTAAGAAGATCATATCTTCTCGAATTTTTCTGGAATATTAATTATCGTTTTTAAATCGGAAATATTCATTAAAAACAAGTGAGGAGAATATTGTTCATTTGGAAATATATAACGATCTCGAATTAGATTCGCAATCAGTCAAACATCTCAAGTACTTACCTATATTACTCCCATTGCAAACCCATGAAGTTCCGTTACTACCCATGGGTACAAACAGGGCCGGATTAACCCTGTCCGGGTCCCTAGGCAACAACCCTGTCCGGTCCCCAGGTCTTTTTAAGTTGATAAAGTGATGTAAGTTACTTCCAGGTGATCGACTCGAGGTATCCTGTTACTTCAAAGTCTTATATGATATTGCAACAACATGGTTACTTTGACTTGATGCTGCAGCATCACCTTACCTGACTCGTTAGCTTTATTGAAATGATCTTAATGAATAGCTTATAGATAAGTGATGAATGATGATCCAGGTTGCATGATGGGTTAGGAAAAATAAATGAGACGGGAAGCGGTTATTTTCAATTCAATCTTGTTAAACGCAATAAAATACAACAAACAAAATTTCTAGCAAAATTAAAAAATTTTAAAATATATTGTCTTTTAATTCTTTGAAAGCTATTATGTTTGGTTTATACTATAGTAAAGCTACATATGGAATTGTTGCATGGGGTGGTGCTAGCGGAACAGTACTGATTCCGTTAGTCAATGTACATGAAAAGATTGTAAAAATTGTATACAATAATAAAGAAAATGATGTATTGCCACTTAACATTAATGAAAAATATAATTTGCAGGCTTTAATTATTCATTATGAAGAACTAAAAAATAGATATATAGACAATAATGTTAGCACAAGGAATAAATCTATACAACTACCCAAACCTACATTGGGAGCAGGTAAAAAAATATCAGAATTTGTGGCAACTGAAACTTTTAACTCACTTCCAAATGAACTCAAAATATTAAGTAATGAACAAATAAAAAAAAGGACAAAATATTCATAAATGAAAAAAAAAAGGAAGTTAATGAATAAAAACAAATAAATAGGAACAACAATCATAAATGAATAGTAAGATCAAAAAATAATAGACAGCATGAAATAAAAACTGGAATAAGCAAATAAAATGTTATATATATATATATATATATATAAATATTTATATATATATATATATATATATATATATATATATATATATATATATATATATATATTTTAGTTTTAAGTTTTTAAAATAAGCTAGTTTTAAGCCATGGTTTGTGCTGCGTACAGATGTTATACATCTCTGCAGATACAGAAATTTTATTTTTTGTATTGTTACCTTGCAATAACTTGTAATGCAGGTAACACAAGCAAATAAATAAATAAAATAAATAAAGAAAACAGTTTTATAAAGTACAAATTGGAAAAAGTCAACTTCCAAGATATTTATTGTGTTTTTACAGTGCAGTAAGTTTAAATATTAACTCTTCTAACTTTTTTAAAAACAAAATTGTTTTAAACATCTTGGAAGTTGACTTTCTAATACATCATTTTCGATGGTCATTATCGACAATGAATTCAAACGGTTCTGAGACATTATTGAACGAAGACAGTTTATTAGTTCTACTACTCAATACTAGATGGTTCTGTATGTATGAAGTATTTCATCAATTATTGACAACATGCGCCGAAAGGAAACAATAATATTGCTGAGGAATTTCATACAAATTTTCAAATAAAACTTTCATTCCATGAAATTTTTTTTCTTGTTTCGTGCACGGGCCCGTTGTCGATGCGGGGCCCCTAGGCAGTTGCCTACTCTGCCTAATAGTTAATCCGGCCCTGGGTATGAAGATAATAAATATTGTTTAATATCTGCCTAATGTTTTTAATTCAATGAATAAGGCATTTCGAAGTTTACGTTCTCAGAGTAATAGACGTTCACCATGGTCATTTTATTGAGATCAACCCAAATACAAACAACCAACGGAACGGCATATGTAAAGTGAATTCTACTTCAGGTCATGAGCATAACCATATGCTGTGTATATAAAAAATTTCAATTACTCAGATGACTGAAATTTCTTATTTAACTTGACCGGTGCCTTACCAGATTTCTCTCAAATAACTGTAAAAATCAATTGGAACATGCAGAGATGATATTATTAAGTTTGATATTTTACTTCATTAAGTAATATGAGAACACTACAATTTCTATGTTAAAATAATAGAAAATATGGCACTTCTCATATGTGACATCAGTATATCTCATAATGTTCAGATTTCTCAAAAACACTCGGTGATAAATACAGAATTTTGGCGAAGAAATGACGGATTCTTACCATGCATTTAAAAATTGACATTCAAGAAGGAATTATAAATTAGTACATATCAAGTACTTGAATAAACTCTGATATTATATATTTCAAAAACATAATTTCTTTAAATTTTTCATATATTAATCAAATTAATTAATAAAAGTAATGTCACTTATGTATCGAATAATACTTGTTACTCAATATTCATTTGATTTAGACAAACACAAATCTAGAAGTATAATTCATAGCTTAGAAATAAACTCATTAAAGGAATCACTCAGCTCAACATTGCAAGAGCCTACTGCCTTGTGTAACATCCGATATCTATGATGTTTGGATTTTAGGGAACATGATACAATTTTCCAGGCTTTAACAAATTGTTTACGTTATACCTGATTGTATTTGTAAAGGTGATATCGAAATATTTTTGGAACCAAACTGAAAAATATGCGAGACTAAAAGTGTGACGGAAGTAGACTGACGAAAGTCACGCTTTTAGTTAACACAAGCGAATATTGTATACCTTTCTCTTTCTACCTCTTTTTTTCCGTTCTCTCGTCCCTTCTCTATCTGATCCCACTCCGCCACGTCAATCGCCAATGTATTATAATGTACTCATGAATTCATGTCCAAGCAACTCGAAAACGTCAGATGTGAAACATCGAAATAATTTTGTATAAGTTATATGCATAAAAGAACAAATTACGATAGGAATCAGATATGGCATAATGAAAAGATAAAGCTTAACAAATTTGTTCCATAAAATAATGTCTACGGGTTTATATTCAATTATATAGTGTGACTCAAAAACTCCCTATTAGGGAGTATTTGAAGTCAACGTAATTATCGTAAACCGCTATGTTGAGTTTGCGCAGAACGGAAAACGTTATTAACGGGTTGAAGATCCAAAAAGAGTTTTTGAATTCAAATTTATTGCGAACGTCAAATAAGTATAACCTCTCTTGTGTTCTTTTATTATTTTTTGTCGGCTGATTTTTCCAATTTTCATTCACCTATTATTAGCGTTATTTGGGTAAATTATCATGGAAGATGTAATAGACTATATAGCGATCAGGCGCGGGGGTGTGGATCATAATTTAATGAGAGGTATAATCTTACATAACATCTTTGAAGAGGAACAAGAACGTGAAAATATTGATGGAAACATACCCGGATTCGATTTGTATAATATTGAGGTTGAAGAGGTGAAAAGAAGTTTCCGTTTTCAAAGAGAGGATTTGCCACGGTTATGCCAAACTTTGCAGATACCAAACCCAATTGTCTGGGCATAAAGCAACTGGTAAATGCAATAGTTTGTAGTAATAATTGTGATTAATTTGGGCAAATACATTTCTTAGGCATCGAAGGCTTATGTATTTTACTGTTCTCATTGAAAATAATTTTCCTGTTATAAGGGTAATGTGCTGCTGAATCACTGACCAAATATCTGGGTTTTCAAATGAATTATTACTTAGAACCACTCTAAGAAGTAACAGATCCTTCATATCTGTAAATCGTAGTCTTTTTTTAACTATCGTGGCAAGTGAACAAAAACCGTTGAAAAAATATCAAAATTAGCAGGCCATTTTACACAAATAAACAAACCAAAATAGCACTGTGACATAACCAATAAAAATACCGAAACTGTCAATCTCAAGACATCAGATCGCAGACTCGATTGATGGTTGCCACATAGTAAGAAATAACATTTTTTGCGAATTTTTAATACAAAGGAAGAAGTTTGGAACGAATTAGTACGATAGTATATATGATATTAGTCACTTATCATAGTTTAAATAGTCTATTTTTCTTTAGTTTGTAACAATTTAACACAAGCGCGTTTAAACTTGTCAACCCCGCGAATATAACGGACGTTTATTAAGCGAACTTTAAGGTCCCGTTGATAACGTAGTACGTTATCGGTTAATAACCGTCTCGGTTATTTCAAAGGTTCTGCGCATGCTCAGAATAACCGAAAACGTAATTTACGTGTAAATTTTGGGTCTCAAAAACTTCCTATTCAATTATATAGCGTGGCGATACGTTATCTCCTCGTTATATACACCCTTACGTCTAATTTTTACATTGCGTTGACGACCGAGTGGTCTAAGTACTGAACCATGGTGTGCCGTATTTCTGGGTTCGAATCCCAGAGGTTACTCCTGGCTTTTTAAATTTTTTTATTTACAATCTTGTAAGAGCTCTAAGCCCCACATTTCAATATAAATTATTTCAACTTGGATTAGTATAAGTTATAACTTCTTTCGTGCGCTCCGACACGCACATGTTTCGTTTTCGCAAATTGCGGTCATTCTATATTACCCGAAGGAACTCCGTTCCTACCTGGTGTCCCATGACACCGTTTCTCTTGTTTTGATCCACGAGATTTTTCGTAACATGTTCTTTTCTCCAGGCATTGAAGATTTTCTTGCGGACAATTTTTTTCTTCACGTTGTTTATTGCAGTCCTTCACACTTCCATCCACCTGAAAATATGGGAATTTGTAGAAGCAGGTACTTTTAAATCGCCACGCTTATTCCAACAATGAATGTGTTAATGTGTACAAGATAGAGATTTATTGCTATAATCAGATCCAGCTACTTAGAAATAGGAACACAAGACTATATCCCTTTCATCGAAAATCCCTTGTGATATTCTGAAAACAAACGGTGCAATCTTAATGCACCTACAGCTTTTCATTGGACGCTATGTATGATGATTGAATAATGTAATTATTAATCAAATGTTCCTTTGTGTTATCATGCTTACTACGGCATTTTATCACATGGTGTACAGTTGGCAACGATCAATAAACTTAGCAGAGACGCAAAATAAAGTATGTTCAGTTGAATGCGCAGATATAGGATTACTTTCAGAATGAGAGAATAAACAGCCACAAACCGCACTGATTCTTATGCCTATCAACAGTTGGTCGGACAATATAAAGATTTAAGTAAGCGAAATTCCCGAGAATATGAGCTACACAGTTTAAAAACGACATAGTTCTGATATTTACAACTGCAGGAATTCGACAAGGTAGGTTATAGACAATTTGCCGTGCATTTCTACGTAACAATATGTTACTTTTCCGGTTCGAATTTCATGCTTTCATATTGGATTGAATATTGTTCTATTTTGCAGGTTTACGAGACTTGCCCATAGATAGAATCAACGCTAAGATAATGGAGCACAATTTTCAGACAATGGCAACTATGGCTTGCTTAAAAAGTCTTCTGATGATATTCAATTTTATATTTTGGGTATGTGTTACAAAAATAACTATTAACATATGCAGTGATGTTAGGAAATAGTAAGTTCGCCCAGAAAGTGCATAGAATAATGAGACAATATTGCACAATTGTCTTTCATATTTTCAACTTCCGAACATACTGAAAACAGCTGTATTTTATCATTTTTCAAAAAATAAACAATCAAATAATATTTGTATCAATATACCTCGTTTGAATCAATTTCATGAAAATCTTACGAGGTAATTATTCTGATAATTTCATGCGAAATTTAATCGTTTTAATAATTAATATTATGATAAGTCGAGTTAAAAATAGAATAATGAAACTTATGCGGTATGTGTAAAACTTTCGAAATATTTCAATGAATTATTTTTGTGTTTTTTTTAAATTTTAATGTATTTAAGATAATCTTAATTTATCGAATTTACAAATAACTCAAAATCTGCGTGGGAATTAAATTTTCAGAATTTACGGTACTTTCTTTGAGGTTCTCATTATTTCCATAAGTTGTAAAAAAAATATCTATAAAATAATATGACGATATCGAAATTTCTGCAGTTAAATTCAGTAAAAAATAAAACTTGAGAGGTGTCAAGGGACACCCGGACTTTTCGATTAATTACTGAAGGAATTGTAATAAAATTTTATTTTTTTAAGTTATAATAATATTTTTTTATTATCAACAAATATAATGTAATATAAACTTAATCAGTAGGGTCAATTTTAGTAATAATTGGCTTGTGTTAACTGAAGTAGGAAACATATGTTTGGGATTCTATTTTATTTAAATGTCTGTATTATGTATTATTATTGTCTGTATAAAATCTCTACTTACCTAACTCCATCAGCAATATCCGAAACTTGTGCAGAAACACTGTCAGGATTCATTCTTGTTATTATTTTTTATTATTTATTATGTACAAAAAACCTGTATACACTCAACAAAAATGATGTTCAATGCGAAATAGAAAGACGAAACGAAAATCACTGGCTTGCTTTCTATGAGAGAGAGATCAGACAGAGAAACACGAGCACGGCGTGAGCGCGCAAAATGTGTCGTTACGACTTTTGGTCTTAATTTTTTCCGTCTAGCCCCCTTTCGCAACGCGCGATAAGCCTACCTGAAAAATTAAACTACCTCATCAAATAATGAATTCACTCATTATAATTTATGTAGATGTAGATATTAAGGTTTATTTTAATAATTTTAAGTAATAATTTGATTTCTCTGGTTAAGAATAACTAAACGTTTGATATTTGTTCTAGTGACATATTTTAGGGAGATTACAAAAGAATATGCATGAACCTTCTAATTGTTTTTTCTAAATATCCATCGTTAATTGAAACTGAAAACTATTATACAACCATTCAATTTTCAGATATCTGGAATTGTCATACTAATTATTGGAATATGGATGGAAGTTGACCTTTACAAATACATGGAATTGAGTATTGAATATTCCAAAACAACACCTTATGTTTTGATTGTCATGGGAGCTGCTATATTTTTAATTGGCTCGTTTGCTTGTTGCTGTACTTTAAAAGGGCAGCCTAAGCTTCTTTATGTTGTAAGTGAACTTAGTCCACTCTTAATTGTGTTGAATGTTCAACAAAAAACATATACAGATGCTCTACTGAAGTGGTCCACTGCAAATACAAGTACCTAGTTTCTTAGTAAATCTATATATAAAAAGGCTGCTATTGATTTATAATACTTTTGAATTAATGGGTAGTTTGATACTACCCTGAGCCTTAGCTTTGTGGACTATTATCTCAATAATCTTGTGTAAATTGTTTATGTTATATAAAAATTATTTTAAATTCAATATATCTCGAGAACAGTTATGATATGTTGTATATGAGACAATTCAAATGTAAAGTCAGATTATGAGATATATATATATATATATATATATATATATATATATATATATATATATATATATATATATATATATATATCTTATATATAAAATTCTCGTGTCACAATGTTCGTTCCCATACTCCTCCGAAACGGCTTGACCGATTCTCATGAAATTTTGTGAGCATATTGAGTAGGTCTGCGAATCGGCCAACATCTATTTTTCATCCCCCTAAATGTTAAGGGTAGTCCACCCCTAAATTTTAGTTTATTTTTTAGACAAAGTTTTTTGTTTTTATTTTTTTATGATACAGCATACAAAAATACATACAATCCTAAATTTTCACCCCTCTACGATCAACCCTTATTTTTTATTTGTTAAACTCCTTCGAAATTACTCGACCGATTCTCATGAAATTTTGTGTGCATATCGGTTAGGTCTGAGAATCCGACAAAATCTATTTTTCATCCCCCTAAATGTTAAGGGTAGTCCACCCCTTAATTTTTTTCTTTATTTTTCTGACAACATTTTCTGTTCTATTTTTTTATGATACAGCATTCAAAAATATATACAACCCAAAATTTTCATCCCTCTTCGATCAACCCCTACTTAGATAGATAAAAATAATTTATATGGCAGAACAACGTTTGCCGGGTCAGATAGATAGATAGATAGATATGTAGATAGATAGATAGATAGATAGATAGATAGATAGATAGATAGATAGATAGATAGATAGATAGATAGATAGATAGATAGATAGATAGATAGATAGATAGATAGATAGATAGATAGATAGATAGATAGATAGATAGATAGATAGATAGATAGATAGATAGATAGATAGATAGATAGATAGATAGATAGATAGATAGATAGATAGAAAGATAGATAACTATCTAGATAGATAGATAGAGATACATTAGCAGATAGATGAATATATAGAAAGACAGATAGATAAAAATAATTTTTATGGCAGAACAACGTTTGCCGGGTTAGATAGATATGTAGATAGATAGATAGAAAGACAGATAACTATCTAGATAGATAGATAGATAGTTAGATAGGTAGATATACATCGGCAGATAGATGAATAGATAGATAGATAAAAATAATTTATATGGCAGAACAACGTTTGCCGGGTCAGCTAGTATATATATATATATATATATATATATATATATATATGATTGGATCTGGAAGACCTCCAGATCCAATCATATAGTTACAACGTGCGTTAGAGATATGATCGTTTTATTTATGTGTTAAAAGATCTCAATTTCCAAGTGAAAAGTAAAACTATAATTGTTCGTTTCTGTCAAGAACATTGTGAATGTGTTTTATGATATGTTTATGCGATGACATGACATATGTAAATTTGATAAAGGTTAAAATAGTAACCGAAACGTTATTAGAACAATTTCAACATCATTTCTGTTTTAACTGAAACAGAAAACTCAATAAAAGAATTATTTACAATATAAAGAAGATGGTTCATGAGTCAGATACATATTCAAATATATATATATATATATATATATATATATATATATATATATATATATATATATATATATATATACAGTGCCGGATTAAGCCAGCGCGGGGCCTGTAGCAAATTCGGCCAAGAGGCCCTTGGTTCGGTTTAGGTTCTCAAGTTTATGGTATTAAACTCAGATTAGAGAATAAAACCGAAAATGTATGTGCGTGACAACCCGGAGCGGCTATGTAAGAGCACGTATATCTGTGCGTGTGATGATACCAGTTTTTGAAATAAACTTCCTATATTTTCTTATTGCTTTTCAAATCAAAGTGGTTGGTTTTTTTAACGTTGGGAATAAAATAGTTCGTATATTATTTTAAATATTCATTAGAGCCAATTTGCCTACAGTCAGTTAGCTGATTGGGGTTGAGCCATGAGAACTGACAAGAAACTTCAACCACTCTTTTTCATTCGCCAGGGGGTCATAATATTGGTGTTACAATAATATCGTGGAATGTAAACTGATTCAACTAAAATACAATGCTAGACTAACATCTAAAGAGCTTTTCACAGTTTTTCACGTTGTGTCAAATATAAATGTACATCAAATTATAATAGTTTGATAGTCAATAGAATCCTGTTTTGTTTGTTCGGGTTTTACGACCAGCTCGATAGATGACAATAACAGGGAATTCCCCTGTTAGTTTTGCAGTGCTACAAACTTGCGTGTAGTGCAGTGCAAGTAGTACAAACTTATAACTTGTGCGGCCAGCGCTTAATTTTTAGAAATGTGGTACAACTTAAAGTTATTGCTGTAGATTTTAACACCAACGTTTGTCGTGGAAGGTATTATACAACATATAGCTACGATTTAACGTGACGAAATCGAGTTTAAGATTTTCAGGTGACAGTGAAGCAGAGTCTAAGCGTTTCGCGTTTAAGGCATGCAAAATACTTTACGCTTATACAAACATATTTTTTTTTACTGTCAGACAGGCGTTGGAGCGCGGTGCCCCCCAATTCGCGAGGCCCGTAGCATTTGCTACTCTTGCTAATCCGTGGCTAATCCGGCACTGTATAAAAATATATATATATATATATATATATATATATATATATACACTTTCGGCGTAACCAAAGTTTAAAGAAATAATTTTTTCTTACCCTGTTTACTCCTAATACAATACAATAATTAACGGTTTCATTTCAGTATGGCGGAGTTTTAGCAGTAATCTTCATGTTAGAATTGGGATGTGGTGTTTCTATTTATGCATATCGTGACAAACTTACCAGAGGATTTGATGGTGGACTCACTCGAGCGATGAGAAACTATAATAATAATACCCACATCGCCGCTAACATTGATACCATGCAGAGAGAAGTAAGGAAAAATAATTCCACTTATCATTAATGAATTACCAATCTATATATATATATATATATATATATATATATATATATATATATATATATATATATATATATATATATATATATATATATACCGGGTGTCCACGGAAGGTGGCTCGCCCCTATAACTATTTTGTTTTCAGAGATAATGAAATAAAATTCAGAGGATCTGTTTTATGCATAAAACTGCATTTTCTGACAAGTAACTTAACTTCATGCAGCTTCCGGTTTTACCGGAAGTGACATAAACTTTCGATTTTTAAATAGGACAACGGGTATATTTTCAGTTTTTATGTCTCCATATGACATTAAGAAGACAACCATGTATCATTTGTTACTTTTTGTAACCTTTTTTTTATTTTTTTTTCGAAATAAATTTTTATTCTAGAGGGCTATAGATGCGTTCAAATAACTAATTTCGGTCCTAAAATGTATGTTAAAATACAACTTCACTGTTTTCGATCAAAATCTTCAAGCTATGTGAAATTTAATTTTAAAACTTTTATTACTATTTTTTTTCAAATGGCAACATGGTGGCTCGTCGGGTTTAAAAAAAAGATAATTTTATTACGATTAATTTGATACCGCACTCTAGGTATTAGGTTGAAAGAAAACTTTCGATAAAAACCTGAAATCCCATTACCTTAGAACTTTCTTTAAATGAAGAATCTTATTGAGATTAAAATAACATTTGAAATCATCGAGTAGCCTGTGACCAACACAACTAAAACAAAATAAGTCCAAAGCCACGCCCACAAATCTACGTCCCTGGACGGCAAACAGGGCCATTTTAGGACCGAAATTATTTATTTGAACGCATCTATAATAGCCCTCTACAATGAAAACTTATTTCGAAAAAAAAATTGAACAAAGGTTACAAAAAGTAGCAAATGATACATGCTTGAATTCTTAATGTCATATGGAGACAAAAAATCTGAAAATATACCAGGTGTCCCATTTAAAAATCTAAAGTTTATGTCACTTCCGGTGAAACCGGAAGTTGCATGAAGTTGAGTTACTTGTCAAAAAACGCAGTTTTATGCACTGAACAGATCCTGTAAATTTCATTTCATTATCTCCGAAAACAAAAAAGTTATAGGGGCGAGCCACCTTCCGTGGACACCCGGTATATATATATATATATATATATATATATATATATATATATATATATATATATATATATATATATATATATATATATATATATATATATATATATATATATATATATATATATATATATATATGTGTGTGTGTGTGCGCGTGTGTTTATATATACAGGTAGCGAGAAAGTTTGGCAACAAGGTATTTTTGTTAAGACTATTAAACGTATAATCATAAAATTTCCCTCGGAGATGAATGGTTTGAAGAGGTGTAATTAAGTGGCCAGCAAGATCTCCCGACTTGACTCCACTTTATATCAGACATAACTGATTCAAAAACTCTCAAAGCACCAGCATCATAAATCTTTTTGAAAAGTTCAAAAAAACTTCATAGAAATCAGATTTTCTCGCTATGAAACTATCATATATGTCAAAAATCACCTGTTGCCAAATTGTGAAATTTGTTGCCGACGTTGACAAAGAAATATCAATATAATGGCAGTAGGTATTACTATTAAAGTTAACAATATTGTTTGTTTTTTTGTTAGAATATAAAAAATATTATCATAACTCTCAGAGATTAATGAAGCTTATGTGAAATAAAGGTACTCCTCTCTGTTCGTACATGTATTTCATTCTTGAATATGTTGTTGCGTTTCTTTACATTTGTTGTTTTTTTTCTATGATTATTGAGTGACTCGTTAAAATATTAAAACATTGTATTTGGTTTTTTTAGTTCTTAGATTTTAGTTCTTGTTCACAGTTGCATGTATACATTATGAAACGCTGTCCTGTAAGTGGGTCTTGTACCTGTTTGGGCAATAAATGTTTTTTTTTTTTTTAGAATATCATTCATATAAATATTGTATGTATTGATGAATTTTTCTCGTCAAATTCCAAATATTTTGTCGTTAAGTAGACCAGCTATAGTTGCCAACCCTCCCGAAATGTCCGGGAGACTCCGGTAATAATGGTCAACCTCCGACCTCCCGGATTGCAATAATTTCTCCGGATTTTCTAAAATTACGCAACCGTCGCTCTAATAAACTTCAATCTTTAATGATTATGATTTTGTGGTGAATAACCGTCAAATATTAGATACTGCTTGAAAGCAAAGTAAATATAAATTTAAAATTGATTGACATTTCCTTACACCCCCCTCCGCCCCTAGTCGATTGCTTAAAATTCTCCCGGGTCGGTCTTTTCGGGAGTTGGCAACCCTAATACCAGCCTAGTTCCCAAACTGTGTTGTTAGGTTGCTACTTAGGAAGGAAGATTGACAATTTTCTGATTGATAGGTATTTGTCAATAAATTTCTGTCAATTTTTTTGTCGCCACCTAGTGGCTGGGATGGAAATCATTCGATTTGGAGGATCTGGAATGATCTCCAAAAATTACGAGACATAGTATTTCTGCATACATAAAATAAAATTGGGTTTCAACAAAACATAGCAAGTTAATTTAATTTTCAGCTACATTGTTGTGGAAATCATGCACCAACTGATTGGATAGATATTGTTCATTCGAAAATTCCAGAGTCCTGCTGTAAGAAACAAACATGTAACACAGGCGATCTTTCTCAAATATACAAAGAGGTGAAGTATTAAATTTCTCCTAATTATCTTGTTCACTAATTACTAAGTTTCAAATTATTATTAACATTTTCATTTTTTCAGGGATGTTACGACAATATTGTTAAATTCCTCAGTTCCAATATTACAACCGTTGTAATAATAGCTATGAGCGTTACTGTATTTCCCCTAATAGGACTAATATTATCATGTTGTCTTGCTTGTCTGCTAAATAAACATAAATACGAACAGATGGCCTAAATGAAGACTCAAGAAATTTTTTTCTATATATTTATCTTCCATTCAATTAATTGTTGTCAATTTTGCATTTTAAACATATATCTTACCATAAATATTTAGATTTTCAATAAGTCTGTTAGTTTATAGTGTATCAATTTAAAATAAATGTTAATCCAATATGAGCATACAATTATTTATATCATTTAACTATTTAAGCTCATCTTGTGTCTATTTATAAACCACATAGATATCTTCTACAACCATGCGAAACTTGAATCATGTTTTAAAACATCGTACCTACTAACTAGTATCTGTATTAAACGTTCAATTTACATACTCGTACAACGCCTACTAAATTATCACAGATACAGTTGGTACCCATTTAGAGGCTTTAGAGTTTAGAGTATGCATATCAATTCAAAAATAAATTCTCTTTGTAATAATGTAGTTTTAATAACTTGGAGACATCATCTCATAATATAATAAAATATAGACTAATTTTTTACTAAAAAATCAAAATCATAATTTCAATTTGCCGTCTGTTGAATTAAAATTCAATGAAAAATTGTTCATCAGTATCTTTTTCGTTTATGAGGAAAATTTGAAATAATAAGCATTATCTGAACAGTATTTTGCGAAAGATACTTATAATGTTTTATGTTTCAATTTTTTCGACTAAAGGCACGACCACATCTTTAATTATTTTGATGAAGTATGGTTTACTACATACAGGAATAAAAGATATTGTTATAAGGAATATTTTTATTTTATTCTTCTTCTGCCGATCAGTAGGTAAATATGAGTAGTTCAAAGTGTGCAGAAAAATCAGTACTTACATCTACGATGGACTGAAGTATGACATTTTGACATACCTAATTACCTAAATTTTGTTTGTCTATTGTTAATGAATTGTCAAATGTCTATAATTAAAGCTATAAACGATATAAACAATCTGATTATGTGCTGAATTGACTACGTTGCTATAGAAATTCAAATTCGCAAACTATTGCAATTTAAATTTTCTAGTTTAATCTTGAGGTAAACCTATATTATTATATTTTGGACAGCATACACTTCTAACCAGTAACCTGATACAACTGAATTCATTCATTGCTACATGAAATTTATCGTTAATTTTTTTAATATAATTGGATACCTAGATTGATATTTCGACCTAGGAGTAAACAATATGAGCGTGCCACCACCACCAGCTTGTGACTGGCAAACTACTAGAAAAAGAATTAAAGAAAGAGGCCAATATTTGCTTGAAACTGGAATGTGGAGCGATTGTAGATTTATTGTAGGCACTGAGCCCAATCAGCAGGTACTAGAAGGACACAAACTTTTTTTAGCCATGTCAAGTCCAGTTTTTGAAGCGATGTTCTTTGGAGGAATGGCTGAGAAAGATCCTATTGCTATACTTGATGTTCAACCTGATGCATTTAAGGCATTGCTTGAGTGAGTTTTATACTACTACACCTTTTAATTAAGGTTTTACATTAACTTATTTTTTATATTGAATATTGCAATATCGTTTCAGGTATATCTATACCGACACAATCAACTTATCATCTTTTGATCAAGCTTGTGAATTATGTTATGGAGCGAAAAAATATATGTTACCACATTTAGTTGAAGAGTGTACGAAGTATTTATGGTCGGATTTGTATCCAAAAAATGCTTGTAGAGCTTATGAATTTGCCAAGTTGTTTGAAGAACCAATACTCATGGATAAATGCTTGAATGTAGGAAAAAGAGTTATTCAAATATCATCTCTCAATATTAAAATAAATTTTTCAGATAATTTGCAACCAAACTCAAGAAGTACTTGTAGAGAGCAGTTTTGAAGAAGCAGAATTAAACACTGTAATAACTGTGTTTGAACAAGATGAATTGGATATAAATTCAGAATTGGAATTATTTTCTGCACTTCAAAGATATTCTATGAGGCATAATTTGAATACTGGTATGTATAACATACTTCGTCTATGAAATTTTTGTCAAATTATGTAGATAATTTTTAACCCTGAGGTTCTATTGTATTTTTTTGCATAACTATACCCTATTGGTTTTTTTGTATATTAGTATAATTTAAGTCTACATATTCTGAGCAGTTATTTTTATCATTCAGTTGTAGCTGCTGAAAGATTTTAAGTTTTTTATACTGATACGTAGAAGGTATTTTGAATGGTACCAAATGAATATTGATGATTGAGATCAATTTTTAAGACACTTGAAGACAATTATGATGATTATACATTTTGTCAAAATTGAATTATGTTTCCTTTCAGAAACTTCAGGCAATAATAATTCAAACAATAGACCAACCATCCGAGATGCTTTGATGAAGATAAGATTTTTAACACTAACACCTCAAGAATTTGCCGAAGCTCAATCAAATTCAAATTTGTTGACACAAACTGAGAAATTCTCAATTTTAATGAATATTTGTTCGCCAAGTTCAGCTGGACCTATGCCTGAAGGTTTTTCTGTGTCGACCCTGTCTAGAAAGAGAAAACCCCATCTTAACATTTCTCATTCACTGTATTTGGTAAGAGAAAGTTGAAAGTGAATATAATGAAATTCTAAATATGGATTATGACTTTGAATTAAATTTTGTGTAGGCTGGTCCTTCTACCATGGATACTTCTAGGACTTCAATGATCACATTTCCATCTTCTAGTATGGAGGGGGGAAGCGATTCATCAAAAAGATTCTATTGTTCTAGGCAGCTTCTCAGGATAACTGAATGCATGAACACAAGTGTCTTAGATTGTGCCCTTACGTTCACTTGTGACAAGAATATCGGTATTTATGGAATAGAGGTAAGAGTCAGATATTTATATTTCTTCAATAGTACTCTGTCAAATTGGATTGAAATATTTCGAATATCTTTTATTTAAATCAATATGTACTGATTTCATTTATTCAATAATTTTTTCTTGAAAAAACAAGCTTATGAACGTACTATTAAGTGCTTTGTAGTTGATATATCGTATTGACAATATGAATAATATAACTAATATTGAAGTTTCGCTTATCACTTGGTGAAACATGATTAAATACTGATATTTAAAATAAAAACACTTGGCTTTAAGTTTCACAAATATATTGAATAAAAATTAACAATTAAATTAGTCATTTAGTTTCGGGTTATGGGCCCATTATCAAGACTGAACAGAAAATTACTCAACAAGCTCATTTATAATATTGATTGTAGTAGAGGGGAAATTTGGTATTCAACTTGTTCATTTACAATGGGGTAATTCCTCTTAATGGCACTACTTTTGACGTAATAAATTTATTTCCTTCTATTCCGAACAATGAATTAAAAAATATCATTATATCATTACATAAGGGAGTTAGAATCAGTTCTAGAAACTACAGCGAACAGCGATATCGTTTATTATAGTGGAGACATAAATATCAACCTCAATGGATTTGAAGCAGACGACTATAAGCTATTTTTGGCTACTAAAGGTTTTCTCTCCTGTATGAATGAGATAACAAGACCAAACGAAAACGGAGGTACTTGTGTAGACCACATTTATTTAAAATCTACTGATGTCCAACTAAAAACAGCGGTGGTACAATCTGATATATCCGATCATTTTATTATCTTGGGAGCAATAGCTGTACAAAAATCTGAAACTGCTGAAATATATAACACAAACTGGAAAATAAACTTTGAAATGGAAAATAAAGAATCATGATTGGTCCTTCATCGAAGGAAACGATATTGTTAATGAAAAGTTCAGTAACTTCTTGGAACATTTCATGAACCTTCAAGAAGAAAGTACAGAAAAAATCACTGTCAATAATAGAACCAGAAAATTAAAACCATGGATGACATCAGGTATTTTGCATAGCATTAAAAAAAGAGATAAGCTATTCAAACAGACTAAAAGAGATCCACAAAACCCGGAGTTGAAAAGAATATACATATCATATAGAAATAGGTTAAAAAAAATAATGTCAGCTTCTAGAAGGGACTACTTTGAAGGACAAATAAGAAAAAATGCCTACAACATCAAAAAGCAATGGAAAATAATAAACTCAATAGTTGACGCGCGGAAGAAGGAAGCAAAAATTGACAAAATCAAGAACGACCAAAACAATAGAATAACAACAAACAACAAAGAAATATCGAATCACTTCAACCACTTCTTTGTGGATAGAATCACAGAAGCTGTAGACGGCATGAACAGAAGGAACGAAAACAAAACACAACCAAAGACAAGCAGAAAACCAAAATGGATAAACCAAACCTTTAGTTTCTTACCCCTTATTGAAAACGATATAATAGCTGGAATAAATGGCCTCAAAAGCAATAAAGCTCCTGGTAAAGACAACATTACCTCAGACACATTGAAATCGGTAAAATCAGAAATAGCGCCAATACTGACCACACTATATAACTATCCTTTATCTCAAGGTGTCTTCCCAACCAATCTTAAAGAAGCCATAATCGTTCCTATATTCAAGGGCGGACTAAAAACAGAAATGAGCAACTATAGGCCAATAGCTCTAATATCAGTTTTTTCTAAGTTACTCGAATCCTTGGTACTCAAAATGATGAAGACATTCTTAAATGAACACAATTATTTTTCCGAGAATCAATACGGGTTTCTCGAAAATAAAGGGACCGAACTTGCTTTGTTAAAATTTAGCTCAGCAATACACAAGGCGTTGGATAGAGGAGATTACGTAACAGCGCTTTTCTTAGATATATCTAAAGCTTTTGACACTCTATCTCGTACAATTCTTTTGGACAAACTATTTAGAGCAGGTATCAGAGGCGTGAGCCATGAATGGTTTTCTTCTTATTTAAATGACAGAAAACAGCAGGTAAAAATCGGGAATGATATCAGCAAACAACTTATATTGCAGCATGGTGTACCACAAGGAACGTTACTTTCACCCTTTCTGTTTCTAATCTACGTCAACGATCTGTGCGATTCACTATTTGAAGGAAAAGTGTCAACTTACGCAGATGATACCGCCTTAGTTTATTGTGACCTTGATAAGAACTCCTTATTCAATGCTATCAGAAAAGATTTGCAGTTACTATCTGCATGGTTCTATAGGAATAGACTGATAGTTAATGTGACCAAAACCAAGTATGTCAATTTCTCCATAGGAAGGCCATTCCGGTATGAAAGGCCCGTATTTATTCACAAAGTGGACTGCAGTGAAGAATGTGATTGCGATGCTCTTGAACAAGTATGTGCAGCAAAATACCTAGGTCTCACTTTTGACCAGAATATAAATTTTAAGGCCCATATACAGAAGGTCAAAGAGAAATTGTACACAATTATACCGAGATTCTACTTTCTCAGAGAGATTGTTCCAATTAGTACATTACGTATGACATATCTCGCTCTAGTACAGTCTGTCCTAACATATGGAAAAAGTATTTGGGGAGGAATCTATAGGACTAACATCAAACCTTTGATAACAACACAAAAACACTTTACTCGAATAATATTTCACGCTAATAAACTCGAACCGTCAAATCCTTTATTTGATCGATTGAAAGTCTATGCTTCAGAACAACTACATAAATTACATGTCTGTAAATCGATATATAAGTATCATAATCAACTAAATTTAAAAATACAACAGACCGTCAGAGGATTTAAGTGCATAATGCAACCCAAAGTTAACCGGACCCACACTTTGAACTCTTTCTATTATCAGGGACCAAAAAACTTGAATAGTATGAGAATTCCAAAGACATTAAAGCAATACAACGAAGTTGAACGCTTCATCAAAAGCTCCATTACATATACAGAATAGAGAATTTATTGAGAGGTCAAGACCTACTTCCACAGGACGAAGTACCCTGAAAAATACCGACTACGAACCATATTATCTGCGCACGGGCAGGAAATGCCTTGCAGAAATACTCACATATTTATGAATCCTTTATATTAATAAGATTTAGTTATATTTCTACAAAACTGTATTAATTAAGTTATATGGAATTTGGTAACAAAAGTTTATTTATTTTTTTTTATTTGTATGTCATTTAAACAGTGTTAATTGTAAACGGCGAGGATGCCAATAAAATTGTACGCACCCTCATCGAATCCGATACAAATGGCTGAATCTTTTCTGAATAAAATTATTATTATTATTATTATTAGAAGGGATTTGAATTCAATTAGTAATATATCACCCGAAATAGTTCAGGAAATGATTTCGGCATCGACTCTATGTCTAAAACAAAGTTATTTTGAATTTAATGGCATAGTTTATCAACAGTCAGATGGTTTGCCAATGGGTTCACCGTTATCACCTCTTCTCAGTGAAATCTTTATGTCTGACTTAGAGAATAAAATCTTTGAATCTACAAACAGCCTGATTAGTAATGTTTTATTATGGCGGCGTTATGTTGATGACATTTTTTTGTATATGGTGTGGGACGGATAGACAGTTAGATAATTTTCTCAAATACATTAACTCTTTTCACCCTTCAATTCAATTCACAAAAGAAATAGAAAATGAACAACATTCCCTTAACTTTCACAGATACGCTAATACACAATGATAGCAGTCAACCAATTAAAATTAAATTAAGTGCATTTCACTCATTCATACATAGACTTTTTGCCATTCCTCTTTCTGAAGAAAATTTCACTAAGGAAGTTAATATTTTGAAATTATTAGCAATAAATAACGGCTATAAAGACATCTTGATTGATCAAATGTTAAAGAAAAAACGACATGAGAATATTCTAAATTCAATTTATCCCTCACCAGTCATAAAATGCGAACAAAAATATTTAATAAACTATATTCCAGGAATTAGTAATAAAATCATCAACAGATTATCACAAAACGGTATTAAAAGCATATGTACAAATAAACGTAATTTAAAGTCACTCTTAGTCAATAACAAGGATAGGAACAATATTGGAGAAAACAGTGGTGTTTACAAAATCTTTTGCAATGAATGCCCATCCTTTTATATCAGACAAACAGGCAGAAAAATCAACACTCGCGTAGAAGAACATAAAAAGTCAATTTTGTTTAACAGAAACACCACTGGTTTCTCAGAGCATTGTATAAAATTTAACCATTTCATCGACTTCGAGAAAACGATATGCCTCCACCCAGGTAAAAAGGGCAAGCGTCTTGACCTGTTGGAAATTTTAGAAATTAGTAGTGCCATTAAGAGGAATTACCCCATCGTAAATGAACAAGTTGAATACCAAATTTCCCCTCTACTACAATCAATATTATAAATAAGCTTGTTGAGTATTTTTCTGTTCAGTCTTGATAATGGGCCCATAACCCGAAACTACTTGACTAATTTAATTGTTAATTTTTATTCAATATATTTGTGAAACTTAAAGCCAAGTGTTTTTATTTCAAATATCAGTATGAATAATATAATTATCAACAATATTATTCAACTATTCAGTAAGCATAAATGTGAATAAAATTTTCAACTGTAGTCAACACGTTGAATTAATCAATCGTTTTTGTCAAATGTCCTAAAAAGAAATATATCAACAGGTTCCAGCTCAAATACCAATGGAAGATGACAGGCAACATCTAAATAATTCGTATGCTGAACTGTTGTATGCTCATCTCTTGGATGCAGATGGCAGTAGGTTAACTTATACCCATTTCACAAGCAGAGTTAAATACAATTCACTGATTGAAATTTCATTCAATAGGCCGATTTATATACAGAAGAATAAGGTGAGTTTCTAATTTTTTCATGTGATCAAATTGAGCAAAAACACTAAAACCATCAAGGATTGAAAATTGAATAAAGAAAAAATTGTTGACCTTATTGAAGTGTTTTCTAAGTAAAATATTGTTATAAGTTTTAAAAGCTTCATTTGACTTGATAGTAGTTCAAATTAGAAACACTTAAAAGGTCTTCAATTGATAATTTATTCATTACATAAAGCGAACAAGGAAAATTCTTTAATAATTTAAAAAATTATCAAACAACTTTCCAAGGGAACTGGTTATATGTATTCCGCAATGCAAAATCTGCATTCACAATCGAACGGTGAATTATAGAAATTGTCAAGTCACCCCGACTCAAAATCTGCATACAGCTGTTTCGATTTTATTAGATCTCATCAGTGCAGCTTATTTGACTCGGAGTGAATTAACAAATTTCTAATTGTTCACCAATGCAAATCGTGTCTGGATAACAACCCAGAGCGCCCTACCACCAAAGATATTGGGAACCAACAATTCACCGCTTAGATCGAAAATGCAGAAAATCGTCGCGTAAACACGTACCTCCTGATATGAAGATATCTACTCTACAACAGTGGTGTATATGATTCCAAGGCACACTAACATAGTGATTTAAAACTTTTGGATATACTCACGAGAGCGCGCTCCGAAGATGCTAGCAGCGTAATACTCAAAATAAATACAACAATCAAATCATGAAAAACATACTTGTTGACCATGATCAATTTCATACATTACATAAAGTGGACAAGGAAAGTTCTTTAATAATTTGAAAAATTATCAAACAACTGTCCATGGGAGCTGGTTATACGTATTCCGCAACGCAAAATCTGCATTCACAATCGAACGGTGAATTATAATAATAATAATAATATTCTTTATTGATCCTCAAATCACAAGATATGTATAGGACAAGTCAAGGTTGACATAAATTATACCCAAGAATAGAATATAAAAGATTCTTAAAAATAATTTTGAAATTCTATTAAATAATAATAATAATAATAATAATTTTATTACATCCATTTTGACATTTTGTAATGTATTAGACATGTCAGGTTAAACTAATATTACAAAATAAATTTATCAGCCAGGTACTCTCTAACACTGTAATATCCTTTCTTGAGAAGTACTGACTTTAAAACTTTCTTAAACCTGGTAAGGCCAAGACTCTTAAGCCCTAGCGGTAAGTGATTATACAATTTGATACACTGATAGGCTGGTGATTTTTCAAACCTAGCCGTACTATGCTTAGGTATAAACAACAATTCTGCATGTCTAGTATTATAATCATGGAAACTATTTAACTTTGTAAATTCTGATTCATGGAGTTTAACATGTATCAGACATTTATAAATATAAATACAAAATCATTATAGGTGATATAAACTTTGACATTTTGGACGACTCGGACGCACAAAGTAATAACTATTTAAGTATGCTCATGGCTCATGGATTCACTTCGTATATTAATACTTACACAAGAATTACATCTCACACTCAGTCTCGTTTGGATCACATATTTGTGAGATCGAAGTCAGCTGTAAATAAAGTTGAGTACAACGCCTCAGTAATTAATACCAATATAACTGATCACTTTCCTGTCTATTTGGCCATAAACAATACACATAACCATTCTACTAAAAAAACAATAACCTATAAACAGATTAAAAAATTTGATGATGAAGCGTTTACAGATTTATTGTCAAGAACACAATGGAATATGGTACTCTCGCTCAACAATCCATCACTGGCTTATGACAAATTCATGAACATTTTGACCAGTCTAATATATCAATGTACAACCACAAAGAGTATAAAAGTAAAAGAGAATAAAAAGATTAAACCCTGGATCACTGATGGAATAATAAACTCGATTAAGCATAGGGACAAAATAAAAAAACAAGTAAATAAAAACAGACAAAACATAGAACTTTTTAATAACTATAAAAACTACAGAAATCAACTAAACAGAATTATATCGAATGTAAAATCCAACTATTATGCAAACATATTAGAAAATATCAAAGATATGAAAAAAATTTATAAAGTGTTGAAAGATGCAACAAATGAAAATATTAGTAAGGCAGTAGAAGAAATAAATATTGTCAACCACGATACTAATGATCCCTTCTCTTGTACCAAAGACATGGTCAATTTTTGTAATAAATATTTCACAGAAATCGGTGGAAAATTATCAAAAAAAATTGATAACCCCCCTAAAAATTATAAAATAAATTATCCAAAAATAAAAGAATCTATGTTTTTAAAACCGGTCGACAGAAATGAAGTTATCTCTCATATAAAAACATTAAAAGAAAATAGTTCTCCTGGAGTAGATCAAATAACTTCTAAATTAGTAAAAAAACATCACTGCTATATGTTAACACCGCTCATTCATATTATTAATTTAATATTTGAAAGTGGAGATATTCCAGAACAACTTAAAACATCAATAATTTCCCCGATATACAAAAATGGAAATAAAAACCACATAACAAATTATAGACCCATTAGTCTAATAAATACACAGCAAAAATATTTGAAAAGTGTTTAAAGGTAAGATTGAATGATTATCTAGTAAAAAAACGATATACTAAGCGAGAATCAATATGGGTTTAAACAAAACACGAGCACATGTGACGCAATGTTTGAACTGGTAAATGAAATTAAAATTAACCTAGATAAAGGAAAAAAATGTGTAGCAGTGTTTCTTGATCTGGCGAAAGCCTTTGACACAGTACCTCATGATGCACTGTTAAATGTTCTAGAACATTATGGAGTGAGAGGTGTTGTGCTAGAACTCCTAAGAAATTATTTATTTCAAAGAAAACAAATGGTTAAAATAAAAGATACACTAAGTGACCCAGAAGAAGTAAAGATAGGTGTCCCCCAAGGAACTGTTCTTGGGCCAATTCTGTTTTTAATGTATATTAACTCTTTATTAAAAATACATGTCAATGGAACATCAATCTCATATGCAGATGATACCGTTATAGTTTTTAATGATCACACTTGGGAAGAGGTAAAAATTAAAGCCCAACTGGGCATAAGTAAAATAAAGAACTGGCTAGATTTTCATAAACTTTCCTTAAATATTAGCAAAACAACGTTCATAGCATTTTCAATAACAAACGTTAATCGACCAGAATTTAAACTACGCATAAATAATAACTTTGAAATAAGTATGTCTGAAAAAACGAAATATCTAGGAATCATAATTGACCAAAACCTCAAATGGAACGAGCAAATACAATCTCTAATAACCAAATTACGAAGATTTATACACAAATTTTATGAATTAAGAAAGTTCATGAATCGCAAACAGTTAATAATTATTTATAAATCACTTATAGAGTCAATCCTCCGATATGGCATAATCGTATGGGGGGGTTCGTATGATACAACCTTACAGCCACTTAGAGTAATACAAAACCGTATTGTCAAAATGATTTTTAGAAAACCATTTCTTTATCCGATAGCTCTCCTTTACAATAATGAAATCATAAACATAAGAACACTGTACTTATACTCATGTTGTATTTTTATATTTAGAAAACCACTGTTAAGAACTACTGCTACACATCCTCATAACACAAGAGCTAAGTCAAATAATAGCTTAATCACTCCAACATGTCACCGTGATGCTAGTCAACGATTCGTTACCACAATTGCTCCCAAAATTTATAATAAGTTACCGACAAACATAAAAAATATAACCAAATTCCATATATTTCGACTAAGAGCTAAAAAATATGTTTCAACAAACTCAGACTTATTTAGAGATATTGTGTAATTAGTTTGATGCAAAAGATTTATTATCGTCACTATTTAATTCACATTGTAAACGTAAATTGTTTTGTTCTTTATATATTGTAGCACATACAGGTGCATGCGCCTAGGTGCCTAGATTTTATTATTGTTGTTTATTTTTTTCTCAATTTATTAGTGACTAATTGTTAAACATGAATGTATATGTAAATTAAATAAATAAAAATTTTCAAACGTTAAAAAAAAAAAATTTTCAAACGTTAAGGAGTAGTCAAAATTTTCTTCTCAATAAATAAAAGCCTACAAGAGTCGCGTGGTTTCAGTTTGAAAATTATTCGTAATATGCGCTTCTGTGAAATGAAAATTCTACGACTATCAGCTGAATTACCCCAAAGTAGAATATTATAGGTAATATGGCTGTAAACTAAAGCATAATAAACTTCCATCACATAACTAAGATGCAAACAATCCTTGATTCTGTTCATTGCATAGAACGCTGAATTCAATTTTTTAGTCAACGCATCTATATGTACAGACCATTTCATATCTTGATCAAGGAAAACTCCCAAGAATTTTACATAAGTATTGGATACAATTTTATCATTTTTAAATGGAATTAACAATTTCCGATCCAAAGTGTGTCATCAAATCATAAAAGGCTTTCTTAATAAGAGTTTGTTTGAGCCTTCTTTTAAACTTCGTTAAGGTAATTTCAGAACGTATTTCCAAAGGTAATAAATTAAAATAGTAACATCCTGCATACTCTGGTGTTTTCTTATACGATTGGTATGCGAATCAGCTCAATTTTAACTGATTCCAGTTTCTTGTATCATAGCTATGTACATCTCCAACCTTCTCAATATGGTCTCTGCGGTTATATATATATATATATATAACAGAGAACTTTCAGGATATATATACAGGTGAAAGTCATAATCTTTTGCTTTCTGAAAGTTGGTGTGCAAGACTCCAGGGGATCCAAGTCGAACAATAGACGGATTATTCTTTTTTGTGCGATAAATATTCTTTTACTTTCTGTAGCTCTGCCGTAAGCGATGATATTGTAGCTCATTGTTGAATATATTAACGCGTAGTATGCGCTAAGGAGGCCCTCTTGGTTGACAGCATTTTTTAGGTTCAATAGAGCATAGTAGCCGCTATTCAATTTCTTGCATACTTCTTCCACATGGTCCACCCAACTGAGAGTGTCATTTAGGCGAACACCCAAGAATTTAACGGTTCTTTCCGGTTTTAATATGTGATCATCACTTATCGTTATTATTATATCTTCGTCTTGGGGAATGGAACTCTTGTGGAAATTCAGACACACAGTTTTCGCGTGGTTCAGTATAAGTCTATTTTTAGAGCACCACTGACTGAACTCTTCCACAATAACAGTGGTCTTGTGATTCAGTTCTTCTTGCGTCGGAGCGGAAATCACAATTGAGACATCATCTGCATACTGAAATACTCTTCCTACTGGAATGTGCCTTGGAAGATCATTGACATATAACAAAAAAAGTAGTGGGCCAGCATTACTACCCTGGATTACTCCTGAACCAATGTCGTATTTAGATGAATTGTTACTATCAACTCTCACGATAAATTTACGTCCCTGCAGATATGATTCTATCCAGCCCCTGATCTTTCCTCTTAATCCCAGCGCTTCAACTTTATCCATAATGAAATTAAAGTCCAAGCAATCGAAAGCACGTGACAAGTCAAAGAAAAGAGACAGTACATGTTCTCCGCAATCCAACAAATCACCGATAGAAATTGCTTCCCAATATCTTTGGTGGGAGGGCGCTCTGGGTTGTTATCCAGCCAGTGTTACTGACCACGATTTGTATTGGGGAACAATTAGAAATTTGTTAATTCACTCCGAGTCAAATAAGCTGCACTGATGAGATCTAATAAGATCGAAACAGCTGTATGCAGATTTTGAGTCGGGGTGACTTGACAGTTTCTATAATTCACCGTTCGATTGTGAATGCAGATTTTGCGTTGCTGAATACGTATAACCAGCTCCCTTGGAAAGTTGTTTGATAATTTTTTAAATTATTGAAGAATTTTCTTTATTCACTTTATGTAATGTATGAAATTGACCATGGTCAACAAGTATGTTTTTCATGATTTGATTGATAATTTATTAATTGTCGCAATAAAAGTTACAAGCTGAAAACATATTTCATAGTAAGAGAATTTAATCTCAGTGCCATAAACTTAACCAACATGTTTTGAAGTCATTTGATCAATAATTCTGAGTTGAAACATGTCATGGTTAACATATTATCTTGTTCTATATAACTGTTTGAATTGTATTGTATTGTATTTATTACCAGTTTTTTATTAAAAAAAAAATATACAAAATACATAGCTTAAAGACTAATATAAATAGTATATCCTCACAGAGGTAATCAAAGTTACCTGTGCGTGAGGCCGGTAATTAAAACTAAACTAAAAACTCATATAATTAACTCTAAGTAACTTAAAAAACTAGGCTTTAAATATTTTCTAAAAATCTTCTTTAGTTTGTATCACAGTCGTCACCTGATGCACAATTGAATATTTTATTACGTCTAATATATTCTTTTAGCTGCTTTTTTCTTTTATTTTTCAGTTCATTAGGTAATGCATTAAAGACTAGGATAGCTTTGATATAAGATCTTTTTTTTTTACTTATTTTTAATGTTCTTTTTGGCAATTGTATAGATTTATTTCTAGTTGCACTCGTTGATTTTGAACATAATTCTGATAAAGTTACATAATATAGTAGAGATTCAAGTGAAAATTGTTGTTCTATTGTGCAACTTCATATATGAAGTTTTTTTTGTTGATTATTTTTAAAATTCTATTATGCCTTCTTTGCAGCAAAGAGATTTGCGTGGAATAAGCTCCACCCCAAGCTCTTATACCATAGTTGAGCACACTATTAAATAAAGCGTAATAGACTATCATTAACGTTTTATGTTGCATTATTTTTGATAACTTAAAAAATACAAAAACCAAATATTTTGTTTTGTTTAATATATAGTTAACATGCAAATTCCAACTCAACCTATAGTCTACCTAATCTATCATTACTTTTAATAACTTTCACATTTGACCAGAAAACTTTTTATTGAACAATGTGCTAGATAATTATCTCAATGGTGGATTCTTTATGCATTACAGATATATAAAGTTGGGGTTGTGCTAAATAAAATTGGTTGCTATCCTATTGGTACATATCCAGGCAAAACTATATCAAATGGAGTGCAGTTCACATTCAGTCAAGGCTTATCAGCTGGAGATTCAGCTAGAGATGGATTAATTCGTTCTATTATATTCTCAATGTCAAATCCAAATAACAGTGTGTCAAATTTTACTCCTTATCAAAAAATGTCAAATATATAAAATAAGAGTGAAAAGAGGCAATACTTTATCATTGTACTGAAAATTAGTATTTTCAGATGTTTTTGTCTCATGTATATTGTAAAATATATAATTATAGAATGCCACAGCAAAATAGAAAATATTTTACCTAGTTTTGTGTATGATATTTGGTCATTTATCATCATTCAATTGTATTTAATCTATAGTGCATAAATTATGAAGATAATCATAAATGTAAATAAAATTATTTCCTAATTAAAGCATTTCGTTTAATTTTGGTGAGTATAAAAGTTTTTTTTGTATTTTATGAAATGTAAATACACATCATATTAGCAGATCTTTTACACTTTATCGAATTATCAATAATAAATATAACTTGGCAATAACAAGTTGTTCCTAAACCCAGTGTATTTTTTATATAATGATAATTGATATTAGTTTCATGTATGAAAAGGGTAATAATGCTATAAATATAATTTAATAAAATATTAGCTTCATAGTACGTATACTTATATACCGCTATCATTTATTTAATTAGTTTTTGCCTTTCAAATCCTTCACACAATCTACATGTAGCTATATGATCTTTTTTACAGAAAAATAACTGGGTATTTCTCTATAACAATTTTCCATCCTGCGAATTGTTACATCTTCTTTCTTCTACATAATTTTGCAGTATGTCCATACAATAAACAATTAAAACATTGAATTACTGGACTGGCATATTGAAGTTCTTCAATAAAATTATGGTATTAAAAAACAAATGAAGGAATTGTTTTATTACTAAGTGTTAAGACATATGAATAACGGCTTTTTCAACCGTCTCTTTTTATTATTTCCAAGTCCGTTTTCGCATAATGAAGAAACTTTTCTTCCATAATGCTCGGATCTATATCTGGAATAACACCCATATAATGTAATGGAAGAAGCTTGTATATATATATTTCACAATCTTCAAATTCAACATTTTTTCATCTCAAGGGACCTACTATATTTTACGCCGGTTCCGAACGACCAATTGGCTTGAAACTGAGTCATTACCCAACAGTTAAACATTCTTAGAACCTCTTAATTTCATTGGACATACACAATTTCTTTACTAACTAGATTTGATTCATTAACAGTCCAAGCCTGTTTTTACTTTTCCCTTTAATCTTAAGATTGGCATTATTACTTTCAAATAAATTTTTTCCTAATTTAAGAGGATAAATATTTCCCAAATTTCCATGTTTCCTCTCAATGTACACAAAATATGGTCCCTGGTCATTATTATCATAAGTATTTTATTAAAATTCCATAATACTGAAATTGGATTTTTTAACTAACAAGTTTTGAGATAATATATATAATTCATATTATCATATCAGTATCTTGATTATTTTTAGCCTGTTTACAAAGATCTGAAATTTCAATTTGTATATTAGTCGGGGCAAACTAACATAATTTTAATCAGAATACGGAAAAATAGAAACCAGAACTAGCCCAACGGGAAATGGTTGGGGGGGTTACTAACATGAAAAAAAAAATAAATGCAGTTAATGACCTTGGGGACTAACTTAGGGGGGTGGGGTAAAGTGAAAAAAATTCAAAGTCAATAGTTTGGATGCGTATTACGAGAAAATTTGACGTCGGAGATGAAAATGTTCAACAGCAAAGTTGTAGGTAATAAAAAGATCTTTCATTTTTATTGAGGGTACTTTTCATCATAACCTCAAAATTATCGAGAAAATTAAAAATTTTCCAAAAAATAATAAAATTTTTGTTTTTATATTATAACTTTTACAAAAATTAATGAATTGTTATGAAACTTGGTGAAAATATACCTTTACATATTATGAATAACCAAAAAAATTTTCAAAAGAAAATAATGGAAAATTTTTGATTTTGAATTTTTTTAAAAAAAAAAGTCCTTTTTTCAGACGAAAATTGTACGGTGGAAAATCATCGTAAATAGATTTTTCAAAGCTCATTTTGTTTGTTTTTTCGTCTACTTCTTGATAAATCAGAGACACAATATAGCTTCTATTTAAGAATATGCTAAAAAATGCAAAAAACGAAAAAAGTCAATTTTGAAAAAAAAAATTTCAGTAAGTGTTGATAATTTTGTTTAAATTTCAAAAAAATGTTAAAATTAATTTCACCAATCGATTCTACGTGAAAAAATATTCAAGAAAGTGTATTTTGTTGTTAAAAATTACTCCAATATTTAGGGGTGGTAAAGGGTTGCTTCTGGAGGGTGAATAAAGTAATGATCGTCCTCATGCAATTTTCGGCTAAAATTGACGTTAAACAAAAAATTAGTAATCAATAAAAGTTGTAGATTTTGAAAAATTCTTCAAGTTTTGTAGGTCATTTTTACCATAACCTCAAAATTGAAAAAAAAATATGCAAAAAATGTATTTTTTTACATTTTTTACTTTTTTGAACTTTCTTATTATTTCTGTGTACTTAGTAGACAAAATGTGTGGCTGAATGAAAGTATTATAGTAATGATACTAGAAAACTTTAAAAATCAGAAAAAATATACGGAAAGATTAACGCGCATGATCAGAACTACAGACAGTACACCTATCTCTCAATCATAGAGGCTCTATGGGTATTTGTTATACACGAGGCTTTTATTTTCCGCCATACCATTGCTACGCAGCTCTCTGCAGGAGTTCTGGTAATTGTTGCAATATACAACAAGTTTCAGAAGATGTAAGCGATGGTGAAGACGAAGAGCCAAGTCCTCAAAATAATATAAACAATGAGGAAGTCGAAGATGATTTTGAAGAAAAGATGGAGTGTGAAGATTCGCAGTTTAGCGAAGAATCGGAGGGTGAAGAAGAAGAACTGATTCATGTAAATAAGAGAAAAAGATTAGTGTAGTTTGCAATGTGTATTTTTAAGATTTAATCATTTTTTTTTGTAATAAAAAGTTCATTTTTTAAGTTTTGACCATATTTTAACAAAATAAATACATATTTTCCTCATGAACTTCCTATGAGTTTCCTCAATATCTTGAACATTTTTTCCAAATTAAAGTTACAACTATAATACTTTTATTCAACCACACATTTTGTCCACTAAATACACAAAAATAAGAAGAAAAGAAATAATAAGAATGTTCAAAAAAGTAAAAAAATGTAAAAAAATACATTTTTTGCATATTTTTTTTCCAATTTTGAGGTTATGGTAAAAATGACCTACAAAACTTGAAGAATTTTTCAAAATCTACAACTTTTATTGATTACTAATTTTTTGTTTAACGTCAATTTTAGCCGAAAATTGCATGAGGACGATCATTACTTTATTCACCCTCCAGAAGCAACCCTTTACCACCCCTAAATATTGGAGTAATTTTTAACAACAAAATACAGTTTCTTAAATATTTTTTCACGTAGAATCGATTGGTGAAATTAATTTTAACATTTTTTCGAAATTTAAACAAAATTATCAACAATTACTGAAATTTTTTTTTTCAAAATTGACTTTTTTCGTTTTTTGCATTTTTTAGCATATTCTTAAATAGAAGCTATATTGTGTCTCTGATTTATCAAGAAGTAGACGAAAAAACAAACAAAATGAGCTTTGAAAAATCTATTTACGATGATTTTCCACCGTACAATTTCCGTCTGAAAAAAGGACTTTTTTTTTTTAAAAAAAATTCAAAATCAAAAATTTTCCATTATTTTCTTTAGAAAATTTTTTTAGTTATTTATAATATATAAAGGTATATTTTCACCAAGTTTCATAACAATTCATTAATTTTTGTAAAAGTTATAATATAAAAACGAAAATTCTATTATTTTTTGGAAAATTTTCAATTTTCTCGATAATTTTGAGGTTATGATGAAAAGTACCCTTAACAAAAATGAAAGATCTTTTTATTACCTACAACTTTGCTGTTGAACATTTTCATCTCCGACGTCAAATTTTCTCGTAATACGCATCCAAATCATTGACTTTGAATTTTTTTCACTTTACCCCACCCCCCCTTAGTTAGTCCCCAAGGTCAGTAACTGCATTTTTTTTTTTTCATGTTAGTAACCCCCCCAACCATTCCCCGTTGGGCTAGTTCTGGTTTCTATTTTTCCGTGCTCAAATTTAGTTTGCCCCGACTATATCTGCTAACGAAACCTTATCATTTCCTAGATTATCTGTAGTGTTTTTTGTTTTCGGAGATAACTGATTAAATACCTGGGAGACCAAAGATCCCGAGCTTACAATACTTGTTTTTACTTATTTGTTACGTACAAATATGTTAACTTACCCCACAGAAGGATAAAAAATTAATCTTACTGAAACTAGGATAAATTATAAACAATTAAAACAAACCACCAAGAAAATCCAACAATATGTGCTGAATTGACGAGGTTGCTATAGAAATTCAAATTCGCAAACTATTGCAATTTAAATGCTCTAGTTTAAGCTTCAGAGGTAAACCTATATTATTATTATTATATATATATATATATATATATATATATATATATATATATATATATATATATATATATATTATATATATATTTCTTCAATAAACTACTTAATAGTATAAGATTACTTCCAATGAATATATTCAAGACACGTAGCAGATATTATTGTCAATAAATCTGTGAAAGTTAAAAATTTTTTTGGAGACTGATTCAAATTTGTTTTTCCTCTAGTTTTCTTATAACAGTATTACGTTGATTTGTTTGTAGTCCATGTTTATTTTTATTTGATATACTTTAATATTTTTATATGTGTTCTAAATTTCATTATTTTTTATATAGATAGAAGATAATTCTTTTTTAGACGTGTGCAAAACTGTATAAAGTTATCTAATCTTATACTATCTTATATTTTAGACAGCTTAAACTTCCAACCAGTAACCTGATACAACTGAATTCATAAATTGCTTCATGAAATATATCGTGAATTTTTTAAATATAATTGGATACGTAGATTGATATTTCGACCTAGTAGTAAACAATATGAGTGTGCCACCACCACCAGCTTGTGACTGGCAAACCACTAGAAACAGTATCAAAGAAAGAGGCCAATATTTGCTTAAAACTGGAAAGTGGAGCGATTGTCGATTTATTGTAGCCACTAAACCCAATCAGCAGGTACTAGGACACAAACTTATTTTAGCCATGTCAAGTCCAGTTTTTGAAGCCATGTTCTTCGGAGAAATGGCTGAGAAAGGTCCTATTGCTGTACTTGATGTTCAACCTGATGCATTTAAGGCATTGCTTTGGTGAGTACCCGCTTTGATACTAGTACACATTTTAATTAAGGTGCTACATTTACTTATTTTTTATATTGAATATTGAAATCAATGGTTTCAGGTATATCTATACTGACAAAATCACCTTATCATCTTTTGATCAAGCTTGTGGATTATGTTATGGTGCAAAAAAATATATGTTACCGCATTTAGTTGAAGAGTGCACGAAGTATTTATGCTCAAATTTATGTCCTAAAAATGCTTGTAGAGCTTATGAATTTGGGAAATCAATTGACCAACCAATACTCATGGATAAAGGCTTGAATGTAGAAAAAAAGTTATTTAAATATCACCTGTCAATATTAAAATAAATTTTTCAGATAATTTGCAACCAGACTCAAAAAGTACTTGTAGAGAGCAGTTTTGAAGAATCAGAATTGAACACTGTAATAACTATGTTTGAACAGGATGAACTGGATATAAAATCAGAATTGGAATTATTTTCAGCACTTCAAAGATATTCTATGAGGCATAATTTGAATACTAGTGAGTGAAGATATGTTTTAAGAAATGATAGCATGTTAATTAAAAGTTAATTTCCACTAAATTCACATGAAATGACAATTGTTTCGACAACACAGAGTCTTAATCAGATCAAGTTACAAACTAATTCTTAAAATATATTACAGTGCTTATACAATATTTGAAATGTTCTAAATGGGTATTAACAACAGGGCGGATTGTATTTATGATTTCCAGAACGGTATTAACTTATTTGGAGTAGTTAACTTTTATGAGGTATCAAATACCAGTTTTAATATAAAGTGAATTACTAAGAGCAATTTAATTATTGTATACTCATTCCCCCTGTTGTTAATACCCATTGTAGTGCATTTCAGATAGTATATAAGCAGTGTTATATAATGAACAAAAGCAAAACTCGAATTTACTACGTTAATTATCACAAAAATATTTTTGTTATAATATACGTAGTAAATTCAAGTTTTGTTTTTGGAACGAAGTTCCTTACAGCAGGCTTGGAGGAGATAGGGATTTCGCTGCGGGACCAAACTGAAAATAATGGGAAACTAAAATCGTAACGTAAGAATGTGACTCACACAAGGGAGTAGCGTATAATAACTTTCTCTTTCTTTCCGTTCTCTCGTCCCTTCTCTTTTATGAGCCGTCGCGGAACGTCGGGCAGATGTGAAACATCGAAATAATTTTGTATAAGTTATATGCATAAAAGAACAGATTACGACAGGAATCAGATATGGCATATATATATATATATATATATATATATATATATATATATATATATATATATATATATATAGAAATATAGATATTATATATATATGTATATATATATATATATATATATATATATATATATATATATATTTATATATATATATATATATATATATATATATATATATATATATATATCTATATATATATATATATATATATATATATATATATATATATATATATATATATATATATATACAGGGTGTCTACAACCTGGAAAAACATGGAAGACCTGGAATTCTCAGGGAATTTTGGGTTCACTCCGGGAATTTTTTCAAGTATTATCAATTTTTTCCAAATTTGCTTTCTGCAATTGTGAAACCAGTATTAAATTGCAAAATGAAGAAAGAACGTCATGTTTATTTCGATAAATCATAATAAATACTGATATATTCTTTTGTACAGGCAAATTTTGACACAAGACGTATTCAAATAAGCGTGCTAATGGCAGTTACTCATATGGCGTCCGTGCCGCATGTGCGTTTTAGATTTTCGGTTGAAGGCGTACGAGTTGAATCGCTGCACGCTGTGTTTGACACGCGACGACTAGACAAGACAACAGGACAGGCACGTGCTTGTTTCTGGCAAAATCTATTGCAGTGTTTACGTATCGTTTGCTCAATGTCATAAAGTGAATCTTTCCACTAAGAACTTATCTTAGTAGGCATTCCATATTTGAGAAGGTACGTACAATGAATCTTCAGCATTTATGAAGGGTTAAGAATCTTGTTTGTTTGTTTACGTATTTGAAGTAGCTACTTTGTTGACATGTGATCGACTGAGCGCTTCTGCCGTTCGAATATTATGTTCCTCGTGCTATAATATAGTAGGTACCAGAAACAATATCTGACGTCTCCTTGGCCGATCGAGAGCGTCCGATCTACTGGCTGCATTTTAAGAAGGTATTTCTGGTCTCAAAACCAACCAGCATCTCCAAATATCCCATGGATGGACCCAAATGGTAATTGGGCATTTTTGAGGGAAACTAAGAAAGAATTAACTGAACGCGAACTGCTTGAAATAGGTAACTGTGGTCTTCATTTGGTACATGATGCTTTCAAAGATAGTATTATTGCAACTAATTGGAACTTGGTTACTTGAGAGGTCTGTATAATCTTTTCAAAGATGTGCCAGCACGTAGGGCCCAATATACAAATTATTCTGAATACCAAATTTTCCCCTCAAAATTTTGCAACATCAGATGACTGGAAAATATAGGTGTTTCCCATAGAGCTATAGACATTCACAACATGAAAAAGTTCGTGGAAGGTGTGAAAAAGGACAAGAATATACCTAAATGCAAGAGTTTCGGAATCGTTGTAACGTCCACAGCAGATCCTTTACTCTGCCCAAAGCTAGCGTTTTGAAAGTCTTTAGCCTCAGAACTGGAACCTTTTCTTAGAGAATTCCAATCAGATACGCCATTGGTGCCACTTATGCACATAAGTCTAAATTTAATATGACTAATCTCATGGAGAGGTTCATGACGACTGATGCCATCAATTCTATTCGCGTGCTCAAAGATGATGACGTCCAAAACAAGAAGAATCTATTACCAGCAAAATAAGTGAATTTGGGATTCGACACTCGAAAGCACCTGAAAAAATTTGCAGTTAAAACTGCAGATGTGCTAAAATTTTGCCAAAATTGTCGGTCTGCAATGAAGCACTACGTTTTAAAATTGCTAAAACGTTTCCCTTTGACTTATCCACTCACGGAAGCTGTTCACGGAAGCAGATCCGAAATTGGATAATAAGCGACTAGATGAATTGCTCTTTTTTGACAGACAAAAACCATATAAGCGATTCAACTGCAGATACAGTTTCAAAGGAATTCAGAGAGCCTGCTGCACTTCCAACAGTTCATGAAGCTGTTAAATCTTATTCACGATCTCGGAAACGTATCGACCACTTCTCGAGAGACATCCTCAAAGAAAAGTATAAGAATTTCCTAATGATCGTGAAATTGGTATGCTGCCTCTCTCATGGAAATGCAAACGTAAAGCCTGAATTTTCTGTAAACTCGGAATGCCTCTTCGAAAACATGCATGAGGACTCTATCATAGACAAACGTCAGGTATATGACGCAATTCCAAATCCAGTTGGAGTAGCCATTTATGTTGTACCTAAAGCTCTTGTTCACAGTGCAAAAAATGCTCGAGCGCGTTGGGAAAAGCCCTGGAGGCTCGCCTGTTGAAAAAAACTACAGAAGACCAGGCCGCAAGTTAAGCTAGAGAAAAGGCACAGAAAATAAAAGAACTAGAATCGTAGCGTACTAAACTACTGTAAACAGCCAAGAACGAAGCTACAGTTTCAGATGAGCAAATTACAGCAATAAAAAAACAAATAGTTAGGAGAAGATTGAACTAAAGACAATATTTATTACGTTAACTATATTATGTAATAGTCTACTGAGTTATAATAAGTTTCATAGTATATTGAGTTATGTTTTTGATTGAGATATCCGTTACGTCTTTGTATTTGAATGCCTTTATTAAGTTACGTTATTCATTTATCTTTTGTTCTTATTAATTTATGAATGAGTAAAAATGCTATTGCAGTTCATATATAATAAAGGCAATTTTGAATATTTATTTTATCTCAGTTTTTCTAGCCTGAAACCTTCCAATAATAAGAGCGTTTCGTGAAACAGCCTGCTGTGGGAGCGTGCCCAATTTGACTTTTTCAAATTTGATTGACCATCACACTGCATGCTTCCTCCTAATTGTCTGATAGCATTTGCACATGACGCAAGTTCTTTCAGAACTCTCTCAGCAAAAATATGTATTAAACTCGTGTGTCTAAGACATTGACCGAAAAAAAAACCTATGATACATAGAGTGGACGAGACCTATGACGAGAGGAAAATCGTATCGCGATACACCTGGAAAAAAATAAAATCACCTGGAATATCCTGGAATTCTCAGGGAATTTCAGATCCTGACTTGAGTAGACACCCTGTATATATATATATATATATATATGTACATATATATATATATATATATATATATATATATATATATATATTTTACTGATACATACAAGTTTTTTTTTAATGGCAGCAATTGAATATTAATGATTGACATCTATTTTCAAGACACTTGGAGACAATTATTATGAAAACACAAAATTATTCCAATAAAATTATATAATAAACTACCTTCCAACTATAAGAATCTGAACAATACAAATATACAACTATAGTGCTGAGGAATTTTTGTCAAATGACTTTTGAACTTCTGTTACAGTTGAATTTGATGAATCTCCAGTGTTTTCTGTGTATTTTAATATGTTATTCGTTTGCGAATAATTGTTTGCTTGTTTGTAACATTTATGAAATTTTACACTCTATTTATTTAGATTAAGTTAAATTCTAATTGTGTTGACTTACTATGGTATTATTGATAGTGAATATATTTCTATGCTCATAAATTTTTTCAAAATTGAATTGTTTCCTTTAAGAAACTTCAGGCAATAATAATTCAAATAATCTACCAACCATCCGAGATGCTTTGATGAAGATAAGATTTTTAACACTAACACCCCAAGAATTCGCTGAGGCTCACGCTAATTCAAACTTGTTGACACAAACTGAGAAATTCTCGATTTTAATGAATATTTGTTCGCCAAGTTCAGCTGGACCTATGCCTGAAAGTTTTTCTGTGTCGACCGTATCCAGGAAGAAAAGATTCCATTGTTATATTGAGCTTTGCAATATATATGAACAAAAGATAAGGAACTCACAATATTGTTCGTTCTCTTGCGACAGGAACATTGTTATTCATGGAATAGAAGTAAGAGCCAGATATTTGTCTTTCTTTAATAGCACTCGGTCAAATTGGATTAAAATATTTTGAATATCTTTTATTTAAATGAATATGTACTGAATACATTTGTTCAATAATTTTTTCTTAAAAAAAAAGATTGTGAAAGGTACTATTAAGTGTTTTGCAGTTGATATATCTAGTATTGCCATAATGAATAATATAATAAGAAATAATATTCAACTATTCAGCAAGCATAAAATTTTCTATTGTAGTAAACAGTTTTACACGTTAAATTTATCAATCATATTTTTCAAATATCCTAAAAAGAAAAATATTAACAGGTTCCATCTAAGATAAAAAATGACAGGCACCATCCAAGTGATCTTTATAATGAGCAGATGAAAGTTCAGCTCATGGAAGTAAATTCTTATGACAGACAGTGTAATGATATCTATTTCACAGCCGAAGTTAAATACAATTCTATCATTGAAATTTCATTCGACAGACCTATTAATATACAGAAGAATAAGGTGAGTTTCTAATTTTTTCATCAGTTATGCTACACTTTTTGCAGTGATCAAAAACCATCAAGGATTGAAAACCGAATTTAAAAAAATGTTTACCTAATTGAAGTGTTCTAAGTAAGATATTGTTTTACGCTTAAAAGCTTGTTTGACTTGATAGTAGGTCGAATTAGAAACAATAAAAAATTGTTCAATTGAGTTACAAACTGAAAACATATTCCAAGGTAACAAGATTTAATCTAAGTGCCACAAAATGAAACATGTCATTGTTAACATATTAGGTACCTTGTTCTATATAACTGTTTAAAAACTATTATTACTTTCAAACAGTTTACATTCATATTTCATCAGCATCTATAAATAAGAAAACTTTTTATTGAACAATGTGCTAGATAATTATCTCAATGGTGGATTCTTTATGCATTACAGACATATAAAATAGGGGTTGAGCTAGATAAATGTGGTTGCTATCCTACTGGTACATATCCCGGCAAAGCTATATCAAATGGTGTGGAGTTCAAATTCATTAGAGGCTACACACCTGAATATGGATTAATTCGTTCTATTATATTCTCAATGTCAAATCCAAATAATAGTGTGTGAAAATTTACTATTTCGTAGTAAAAATGTCATGTGACAAGAGGCAATACTTTATTTTCATTTTCTGATCATTTTGTCTCATGTATATTGGAAAATATTCAATTTATAATACCACAGTAAAATGAAAAATATTTTACCTAGTTTTGTGTACGATATTTGGTCATTTATTATCATTCAATTATATTTAATCTATATTGCATAAAGCATCAAGATAATTATAACTATTAATAAAATATGGTTCCTAATTAAAGCTAATTATAACTTAATTAAATATGTTTCCTATTTAAAGCATTTCATTTGATTTTGGTGAGTATACAAGTTTTTTGTATTTTATGAAATGTAAATACACAACATATTAGCTGATCTTTTACACTTTATCAAATTTTCAATAATAAATATAACTTAACTTGGCAATAACAAGTTGTTCCTAAACCCAGTGTATTTTTTATTTAATGATAATGGTATTAGTTTCATGTATGAAAAGGGTAATAGTTGATGGAATCCGTCGTTACTACGTGATAATTTAACATGATGAACAAAACTAAATTTAAATTTACTACGTTATTATCACAAAATATTTATTTAACACTGCGATTGCAATTTCGGTCACTAGACCATCATCGGGCAGATTGAGTTAAGAACTGAATACAGAATAATTACAGATTTGCGCTTACGGGTGGGAAGGGATTATTGCAGGTACCTAAATAGACAAGAGGAACATATTTCAAGAAGGGCTAATCGAGTGAATTTCCCTAATTGGTACAATACAATGTTCTTAGAAAAGTCGTTATTGTTTGAATACACTAAATATAGGAGAATATATCAAGTCAATCTGGTCGTTCAGCAATATATCTTTTGCATTATTATTGAGTTTAAAAAATTACTTAGAATCATTAGAAATTTTTAAACTCAATAATAATGCAAAAGATATATTGCTGAACGACCAGATTGACTTGATATATTCTCCTATATTTAGTGTATTCAAACAATAACGACTTTTCTAAGAACATTGTATTGTACCAATTAGGGAAATTCACTCGATTAGCCCTTCTTGAAATATGTTCCTCTTGTCTATTTAGGTACCTGCAATAATCCCTTCCCACCCGTAAGCGCAAATCTGTAATTATTCTGTATTCAGTTCTTAACTCAATCTGCCCGATGATGGTCTAGTGACCGAAATTGCAATCGCAGTGTTAAATAAATATTTTGTGATAATAACGTAGTAAATTTAAATTTAGTTTTGTTCAAAAGGGTAATAACTCTATGGGGTAATATTATGCATAACAGATATATAGAATCAGCATGTGCATACCTTGTATTTGATTTCGTGACATTTCAGAATACTTCAGGAAGAATTTAATATTCTTGGCTGTAATAATAATCCTTGGAAATAGGTTGTATATATATATTTGAATAATCAAATAGGTTATTCGTAATGCCGTTCCATTTGAGTTCTGTGAATTCTTTCAGCATTCTTGAGAAACTATGTGTCTTATTTTGACTTAATTATTGGAAGTTCAAAAAGCAGAATCGTAAATGTAAATCATTTATTTATATTTCAACTCTGATTTATCGGTTATACCATTTTCAATTCAATAATCAGCCATAGTCTCTTGATCGGTGATTGATAGAAAGAAACTTCGATAAAACCTTACCTTTTGTGTCAACGTTTTGTTAATTATTCAATATAACTTACCAACATCAAAGGCAAATAGTCTATAGTATCGACTGATTACTAGTAATTCATATATTATTTCATGTTAAAAAAAAATCAACAATTCTTAATTCAATTTAAAAATAACACGGATGGGTTTCTTTAATTTACAGCTCCATCTATATTTTCCGTAATCAACTTAAATTCCGTGTGCGCATTCGAAGTTCGTAATTCAAAGTATTTTACCATGTTTATATTAGTACATGCTTGAATAGAATCATCAACTAAGCTGATGCTTTGAAATGGATACATATTCGACATTCCTTATATGCAGAAAATGAGGAAGAATGACAATTTAAATATACAGCACTTCGTAACTCCGTATGTTCGTATGTCCGTAAATTATTTATCAACAAAATATCACAGGTTATTCTTCTCGTTTAAGATAGGTAGGTATTGCGTTTGTTAGGCCACGGAAGGTTATTTCACCTCCGTGTTTAGAGGTTCCAATTTCCGTGATTGACTTCAATTTCAATGAGCATCACAACTAACTATATCAACAATGTGCGCAGTTTGTCTATCTTTTTGCTTGCACCTTTTCATGAAGAATTCCAATTTTATTCCTAGAAATTGAAATTTATCAATGGAGAATCGGTGAGTCTATAAATTTTAATTCCATAATCCTTGAATTTGCATAAAATATATTTTTCATATAATTGTACATATTTTTTATATAATTGTATATATTTTTTATATATATGAAAATATATTCATTCGTTACTATTTTTCATTTAAAATAAATTATTTTTTGCAACGATCACACTATTCAATCGTTTATAATCCATGATAGAAATATATATTCTACATATAATAAATAGTTTTGTTTGAATATTTTTTTTCGATTCAATCTGATATCATATTTTCCACCACGAATTCTACTTTATTACGATTGTTTGATTGAACCTTGGATCTATTAGCTGGCCCACCTTTACTAATTCAACTTGTATTTTATTTGAATCGAATTAAAATACGATAATAAGTTATTTCTTATTCTTTTCGAATTCAAATCGGCGCCTGATTGATATCCTGTCATAAAATTGATTATTTCGATTCTATGCTCAGAGTAATGATGATGACTTCTGTGCCTGCTACACATGTGATACGGTAAACTGCGTCTTTCGTGGTTTTAAAATAATTCACTCTTGATACTAAGATTCAAGTTTATTACAGTAGTAGAAGAACAGGTATTTTCGTAGTGCATTTTTGCAAACAAAATGTTCCTGAATGTTATTCATATGAAATTTGATGTGATATTTCTTCGACGGTATTTGAAAGAATGAAAGCCATAGATATTTAAAATCATTAAAAATAAATTATTATAAAAAATAGCTATTTTACTTACATTAGTTATTTTGTGAATACTCTACTTTTGTGAAGTTACGGAAATAACTTTTGAACAATAATTTTGGCATTTGAATTAATAAGGAAAAATTTACCGTAATGTAGATGATATATTTTCAATCTATATTTCAATTCCCAAATTGTAATTTTCAAAAATGTATCTACTGGTATTATCTTTTGAAGTATTTCACTATATCAGCATCTCTCAAAAACAAAATAAAGGTGCCCGATTCTAACTAAAAAATGTAACTATATAATTAAAGGACTTAATAGTTTTATTTTATTATTATTATATTATTAATATATATATATATATATATATATATATATATATATAATTATTTTAAAGTACGGAAAACAAATGAATATAATAAACTGACTCATATTGTTAGAAATATTTATTTACTCTACTGAAAGTATAGAAAACTCAATCAATCATCTGTTACGTTCAAATGGAAGATTATTAAAATTAATTCTTAGTTATTATACAAGTGTTCTGCTCTCAAGCAAAATAATCTAATATTTTGCTCAGAACTAATGAGAAAAATTTTTCGAAACAATTGTAAATTTTTCGATCCTATTTCGAAAAGTAAATCAATAAAAACTTTTAACAGAGTACAGCACCAATACCTCTTTATGTTGTCATGGTTTGTTTTAATATTCTTTTTGAATTAAAAGAAAACAATATTTCTTTTACAACATATGCTTTATTAGTAAATATATAAGACCATTAAAATGAAATGGACAAAGAAATGAAATTCATTGAATCGCGTAGACCATAGAGAAATAAATAATTTCATGTTTTTTATTTTGTTTTGCAAATTAAAAACAAGTTATCTGTGTTATGCTAATTTATTTTGAGTAGAAATGAATACGATTAATGTTTACTTCATAACTATAATTAAATAGTACTACAAGAGAATTTTGTTGAAGTGATACGATTATAGTTTAAATTATTAAAAAATGTGCAAACTCATTCGCAACTATAAGAATGACGATGTCTAGGAACACATGAAACTTTACGACTGTAAACACCACAAATATAAAACATTCGAATCGGAACTTTAATTTAGTGATTTCATATTTTTTCTTGGAATGTGTATGAATTTTTTTCTTGTGTTTGCTTGAAGTTGAAGAACATTCAACAATCTCATTTAAAATGCCAAAGAAATCATCTCAAAAAAATGTTAAAAAACAGCAAAGGGACAAATCCAAGGATCAGTCAAAAGGTGAGAAGATTACTGTTTATTTTCTTATAAAAAGTGTTCTGATATTATATGTGAACATCGAATAGAAATTTAAATATTCGTTCACCTTTCATTGTGTTTATACCTTGGTATAACCAAAAAATACTAGGTTATAAATTGAATCAACATTGGGTGTGAAATAGAAGAATTGAACTTAACAAGGAGTGTGGCATTTGCTTATAGATTCAATACAATATTTATATATGTAAGATGAAAACTATTAGTCTGCTCAGTTAGTAAAATTTGTCTCGGTGTAAATTCAAGTGGTTGGTTATAAGTTCGGTTATAAGTCCTTGTTATCTTTGACCTGTGTGTATGTCATTACTTTCTTCAATTGTTTGAAATCATGTTTTTATTCTCAGTTTATTGTTTTTAGAACATATTAATATAAATGTATGCTAAGTACTTCAATTTTAAATGTAATAACCATGTAAGTATGTTTATGAATTACTCAATTGAATACGAAATGACAGAGTCTCAGATTGATATTGTATTGAACATAATCAAGAATTATGAATAAGGTATTTATTATACATGGATTTAATTTTTGTGTATTACTTTTAAGTTACTTAGTTATGAAAAGGTAATGTTGCTTATAATCAGAATTGTGCAGTGGAATTACAAAGCTTATTAGATACCGTTCACCTTTAAAGTATAGAAGTAATAGTAAATTTGAAATGTTTGCTACTTATTTTTGAACTGATCAAAAATAAAGATGGTTTAAATCGAAATATGTATAAAGCATATAGGAATTATGTGATTGGGTTTAATGTTACTTTGAAGATACATAAATCTGTGTCTAATTTATGAAACTTTTCATTGTCAATGAAAAGTTGTGAAGAATATTTGGAGAATAGTCAAATCAATAATATTTCAAGAAATATTGTAATTGCATTATCACCTAAATTCCTTTCCTTCAACAATTGAATATAGACCCTAAACTCGACCCTAATTAACCAATTCATTTTTTGAAACTTCTTTTCCCCAAAATTGTAATGCACTCGGTAATGCATTAATTTCAAACAAAAAATTTTAATTGACATTCAAAGTATTTGAGTGTTGTCGTAATGATGATGAGCCACAAAATCATACTGTTTACAGGGTACTATAGACTTCACTGAAATGTAAGTAAGTAAGTAAGTAAATCTTTATTCAGCCCAACATATTACAATTTAATATTCAACTAAGATCCCAAATGGGATATGGACCGTGTCTTAACTAACTAAAATCTAAAATCGCTTGAAATTTACATATAATACCCTAAATAAAAATAAAAAACTACCGACAAAATACACACAAGAAAAAAAACACAAAATGAAATATGCAAAAGATGACAATGAAAAAACGACTTCAACAGCCACACATCCTCGAATACAATCATAAATAAAATACAATTAAAAGGACAAAATAATAAGCCTACTCAAGATCTTTACTTAGTGCTCCATGCATATCACCATCCTGAAATAACTCATCAAGGCTGTAATATGCTCTATCCCTCAAAAATGCTCTGAGCCTACAAACAACCTTACTGGGTAGTTGCTCTGTGAAGGAAAGAGGAAGCACATTCCAGATTTTTAGAATATTAAAAACAACACTTTTTTGTACAAATGTAAAGTTTGGTTTTTCTATTATTAGGTTGTCCCTAAATCTGGTCTCATATTGATGTTGTCTTTTTCTATCAGCAAAAAGTGAAGTGTTATTTAGTAAAAACTCTACAGCTTCAAAAATATAAAGACTATAGAATGTAAGAATACCAGTGTCTTTAAATACTCCCCTACAGCTATCACAACAGTCCATTCCAAAAACAATACGGATGCACCTCTTTTCTAAAATAAAAATTCTGTTAGATTCCACAGAGTTGCCCCAGAATATGATTCCATATGTAATCTGTGACTGGACGTAAGCATGGTATGCTGTAAGCGCCGCCTGCCAACCCACATTGCTATAATTACCCGAAGAGCATAGCTGTATCTACTGACCCCCACCGCCAACTTCCGCACAGTTCACCCTTTGATCCAGACCCACTCCCAGAAAAGACACATTTTCAGCAGCTCTCATTACTGAGTCCCTATATGTGAGCGCAAAGTCTGTTTCTTGTTGTGAAAAGTGAACAATCTGTGTCTTTGAAACATTCAGAAGAAGATTATTGCAAGGGGAAAAGAAAAATATAGGAAAATAACAACTCACCTGGTTTTTTTCACCTTGGATACGGTTGCTATAAACATATTCAATATGCCCTAGGCCATTACGCCCGCATTTGCGGGCTAAATGGATTTAAAACGCCCGCTTATTGTACTAGGAGAAATGAAGCAAATTTCATTGATTAAATACTTCATAATCCTTGTTGTATACGACTCTGGATTTCTCCGGAAATTAATTATTCGCAGCTTTGGCTGCATTTTCTATGATGTCCTTGGGTAAATCCATTTTCATTTTCATTATTTCTATAAGACTACACAAAGAAAGTAGTAATGACATTCACTAAATATGATGACAAAAATATTCACAAACGTCAAAATATCAACTAATGACATGCCTACTATGAGAAGAAAAATGGATAGGTTCAATGAAACGATTTTAAAATCGCTTTTTCATCATAATATAATAATTTTTTCGTGAAAAATAAAATCTTGTATGTACCGCGTGCGTTATTAGATCCTTACGCCTATCGGGCAACATTCATCCCTCGGGCCGAATGTTTCCCTCAGGGCGTAAGGATCTATATAACGCACTTGGTACATAAATAACTATTCAATACAAATATTTTGGTGATTCATAGATAATATATATAGCCCTGTTGCGTGTTGACATCTTTAGGTGTTTTTCCAAATTCGATTCAGGTCTTCGAAACGAGGTGAAGTGCAGTGATTACTTCGGGCATCTGAACTGAAAACGTACTTTCCAACTATTAATAAAGTGACAGCTCCATTTATACGAGGTCCAGTTGAGAATAATACGCTACTGAAAAATGCGCCTTATTTATTCTATTCGATGGGAGAACTTCATCATTCCACTACGGTCGACGGTCGTGCCTTGAATGTTTTAATTTGATCTTATTCATGAACTTGTTAATATTTGAATTTGGCGTTTTGCAAATAATGATAGTTAGGTTAGAGAAGGGCAAGTTTCAAGGTATTCGTTGTTATTTATATAATAATCCGTTACCTACCTTCGGTGTACCTGTTGTTGTAAACTGACCACAGGTACTACATTTTGAGTAAATCCCTTGAAATAAAAAGTATTGGAACAAAGTTTTTCAACTCACGTTACACTTCAGAGTGTTGGTCTAAAAGTGAAAAAACGTAATGTAAGCTTAATTGTCTCATATATATATATATATATATATATATATATATATATATATATATATATATATATATATATATATATATTTATATAGATATATCTATATATACATATATATATATATATATATATATATATATATATATATATATATATATATATATATATATATATATATATATATATAAAACATATATACACATACACTAAAATAAAATAAAATAAATTGTATCTCACCAGAATGTTCGTCGGTAGTTGTCACAATACTACTTGACTCTTGAATCTCTGTTTAACCGATGGAAGAAATCCCACGTAGTATACAGCGTTCCCTGCAAAGATTGCAATAAAGTATATATCGGACAAACCTCACAACGTCTACAAGATAGACTAAAAGCCCACAGATATGCCAAAACAGCGAACACTGCACTGAACAAACACAAACAATCAGAAAGACATGATTTCGATTACGATGAAACACACATACTATCTATAGAAAAAAACTTAAAATCACGCGAAATCCTTGAAATGATTTTTATACAGAAGAACCAAGACAACACAGTTAACAACAAAATAGATATAAAGGGCCTAAGTTCGATATATGCCCCATTATTGTAATACATGAGCTCTATACGCATGAACGATTATACATCGGTTAAACAGAGATTCAAGAGTCAAGTAGTATTGTGACAACTACCGACGAACATTCTGGTGAGATACAATTTATTTTATTTTATTTTAGTGCATGTGTATATATGTTTTATATTTAGGCATTTGAATTGTATTTTATCCCGATTTTAGCTGATGAAGATGGAAACTCCATTGAAACGTCCAATGAATTTTAATTTTAAAATGTAATGTTTGAAATAAACCTGTTATACCAATAATTGATATCTCTTGGAATGAATACGATAAACAGGTAAAAATCAAGAATTCAAATATATATATATATATATATATATATATATATATATATATATATATATATATATATATATATATATATACGAGGATGTATTGATATCTAGTTAGCCTAGACCAGTTCCATGCATAAACAAAATATTGCGTTACCATAGCAACGAACAATAACTTATTAGAAGTGTCAGTGTAAAGTTTGACGTCAAAAAAGTAAACCAGAGTTACGTAATAAATTAAAAGAAAAAATATGTCCACCGAAATTGTGAAAATCGAAAAATTGGAGTATCGAGCCATCATCAAGTACCTGTATTTAAAAGGGTTAAGAGGTAAGCAGATTTACGAAGATATGCTTAATACCCTTGGTGATCAATCTCCTTCGTATGCGACCGTAAAAAATTGGACTGCAAGCTTCAAAAGAGGTAAATTTTCCATTGAAGATGATGACCGATCGGGAAGGCCAGTTTCTGTGTCAGTCCCCGAAAATATCGATGCAGTTCATGACATGATTTTAACAGACCGTCGAATTGGGTTAAAACGGATATCTGAAGCACTGAATATTTCATACGAACGCGTTCATCATATAGTTTACGTCAATTTGGACATGAGAAAAATTGCTGCAAAATGGATCCCCAAATGTTTGAATGTTGACCAAAAGTGTAGTAGCATCGCGTTCGATCTGTGTTCGATTTGAAAACGATGTCAACTTCTTAAACCGAATTGTTACTATGGATGAGACTTGGGTACATACTGTTTTTTTGCATCATTAGACTATTTCGATGTAACGAAAAAAAAAAGCGAGGCGCGTGAGTGCTTTTTAAATCAGTTTTAGACTTCCTGGACCACTGTTTTTGCTGTCTGACATATATTTATTTATTTATTTTTTGTTACCATTACTTAATAGTAATATAACTAATATACGGGAGAATCCCCATTTACAAAAAGATACAATTAGTATATAAAGAATAATAATAACAAAAATATCAAAGAAATACCAAAAGAAGAAAAAAATACCAAAAATCGAGCTACAACACTTGTTATACACTCAATAACATTACAAAGTTAGATCACAAAGTTATATGTTATTTGTTATTTTGTTTCCTGTTACGTTTATTTATTGGTTTAGCGTATGGATTAACATCACTGTACAATAATGTAAAAGTAAAGAAAAATAAAAACATATATACGATTACATATAAGAACATATCAAACAATAAGTTGTATATAGTCGAACAAAAATCAAGTGACAATCAAGTGTCTAGATTAGATATATATTCAATAATTGACTCCTGGATTGCCATTAGGAAATCCTGTGGGTCACCTGTGATTGCCATTAGCGGAAATTCTTGCAATATTTGTTTATCTTGTCTGTCTACCAAAATCGCAAGCCGCAGAGTGGAATTTATCCCACCTATATAAGAAGTCTGCGCATCTTCCACAGCTGGTTTTAATGGGTTTAAGGGTTGACCAGATCTTGAAGGTACGGTTAAATCGTTCTGTTTGCTGGAGCATGGCACGCTTGGTACTATGTTACTTTCCCATTCTTCTTTCCATCGAGAATTTACGTCGAAGTTAGTTTGGTGAAGCGTCTGTGGTGTCTTGTCTTGAGTAGGAGGGTGCCTGGATCGGAGAATGTTTGTATGAACTTCAGGGTTATGGTTATGGACTTGTAGTTGAGGATTGTCGATGAATTTCTTCAATTCTCTAACCAGGGCATGTTCTTATTGCAGTTTGGGTGGAGCTATATTGTTGAGTGGAGTTACGATTTTCGCAATTTTTCCTTTATCTGTGCCTAAAGACGTTGCTTCATACCAAATTTCAAGATTCTGAGTTCACGGGAAGTACCCTGTAGGTTTTGATTCCCTTGCGAGTATCGAAAATTTGCGGCATAAACGGCTGTATCTTTTGATTGCGTTGGCTTAGAAGTTTCAAAGCTCCAAGGGACAGTAGACCTTAGTATTTGATATAAATTCCAGCTTGTTACCTCCACGCGTTCCTGAGAAAAAGGTTCTTGACAGACAGACAGACGGACGGACAACAAAGTGATCATATAAGGGTTCCATTTTTTCCTTTCGAGGTACGGAACCCTAAAAACCTGAAATTAAGTGAAAGTACGAAGTTAGTGACGGCTTTACGCATTTTAGCAGGTATTCAAGATTTGTGCATCTCTTTAGCCTCTACAAATCGACTTAGATGGAACGAAAATGGGCGGAAAATACGACGGAGTTCTGTTGCTCACGAATTGCAATGTTTTGATGGCGACTAGAGGTGAGTAATATCACGACCGTGTTGGAACGAACAGTGTCCCGCGATGTTCGACCCATTGACGTCAAGCAAGTCCAATCAAAACAAATAACAAGTCAACGTACTGAGCACCGCCGCCGCGACAAACAAATATAATCAAGCACACCATTTTGTTTTTATAAGCCATGGCTACCGCTATTTAGCAGATTTCTCGTCGGATATAGTGCATTTGGCCGTTTCGCTAAAAGTAGCGCTTAATGGCAACTCTGTCAATTGAACGGGATAACTTGTATTGTCGTTAGATCATTTGAGGGTTTTACCATGAAACGTAAAATTATGATATTTTTCCAAATTCGCTTTCTGAAAATGTAAAACCGGTTAAATTGCAAAAGAAAAAATATTTCGAGAAATAATAATGAATACTTATTAATTCTTATTTGAAGGCAAATTGTCTGACAGCATTTGCACAGTTCGCAAGTTCTTTCAGAAACTCTCTTGGTAAAAAGATGTATAAACTCCTGTGTCTAAGACATTGATAGAAAAAAATCACGGTATACCTACCTTGAAAAATAATAAAATCACCTGGAATATCCTGTAATTCTCAGGGAATTTTTGATTCTGACTGATGTAGACACCCTGATGATACAACATACCTAATATGAATTAATAATGTAAATTGAATTTTTTTTAAAGGGGATGATGGGACACTGGCGAGTATTCGCCTTTGTTCCATCATCTACCCTCATGGGTTCGTAAGCTAGTACATTACCCAGCAGATCATAGTACACATAAATAACATATATATATATATATATATATATATATATATATATATATATATATATATATATATATATATATATATATATATATATACAGGGTGTCCCACCAGGAACTGCATCGCTGGATATATGGAAAACTAAACATAGGAAATATCTGAAAATTTGGCTGTGTACTAATGTCGATGGGGGACATCCGGCTAAAATATTTTCAAGATGATGGCACTTCCGGTTATACCGGAAGTAGGTATCAGCTTGCTTATTTCAAATGGGACACCCTGTATATTATTACATTTTTGGATTCTTCACTAAATTCTAGATAGATTTTATGCATAATGTCCTATACCTATCTTCAACTGTTTCGGAAATATTTGAATTTATTTGTCAAAAATTACGTATGCAGATCGAGCAATAATCATATTTTTCTTCAAAAAAAAACGGTATTACTGCCCAATAAAGATAAATTTCCTAATAAAGATGGTTCTGTTTTAGCGTAAGATGAATAGTATTTTGACATTTAATATACAGGGTGCTCAGGAAAGTATTACAAAAATGGATGTTGAAAAACTGCAAAAAGTCCATTTTTTCAAATGAATACCTACAACCTTTATTATTTTATTCGATTCAGTATCAAAAATAAGGGCTACTTTGTATAAGGTCGCCTATTCCTAAATCTTATAGTTTTCGAAATATTAGCAAATTACCTAATGGTTTTTGGTTTAAAAAAATGATTTCCTGAAATTTTGTAATAGTAGGCGTGTGATGCCATATTTGTTCTCGGCCAGGTTACCATGGAAACAAATTCCAAAGAGATGTCATTATTCGAAAAATTATTATATATAGTAACACAATCATGCCAAGTCGTTTGAATTATACAAACGAAGATTACTTGAATTTGTTTATTATTTATGGAGAGTGTAATAAAGTGATAACAGGAACATGTGATATTTTTGCTGCTCGGTATCCGCAAAAAACCAAGCCATCACCAAATAGGTACCGTTAAAAATATAATACAAAATTTTATAAATGTTGGATCTGTCAAAAGCAATACGCAGAAAATTAAACCATACTTATTTGGCGATGGCTTGGTTTTTTGCGGATACCGAGCAGCAAAAATATTACATGTTCTTGTTATCACTTTATTACACTCTCCATAAATAATAAACAAATTCAGGTAATCTTCGTTTATATAATTCAAACGACTTGGCATGATTGTGTTACTATATATAATAATTTTTCGAATAATGACATCTCTTTGGAATTTGTTTCCATGGTAACCTGACCGAGAACAAATATGGCATCACACGCCTACTATTACAAAATTTCAGGAAATCATTTTTTTTAACCAAAAACCATTAATTTGCAAATATTTCGAAAACTATAAGATTTAGGAATAGGCGACCTTATACAAAGTAGCCCTTATTTTTGATACTGAATCGAATAAAATAATAAAAGTTGTAGGTATTCATTTGAAAAAATGGAGTTTTTGTAGTTTTTCAACATCCATTTTTGTAATACTTTCCTGAGCACCCTGTATATTAAATGTCAAAATACTATTCATCTTACGCTAAAACAGAACCACCTCTATTAGGAAATTTATCTTTATAGGACAGTAGTACCGTTTTTTTTGAAGAAAAATATGATTATTACTCGATCTGCATACGTAATTTTTGACAAATAAATTCAAATATTACCGAAACAGTTGAAGATAGGTATAGGACATTAAATATAAAATCTATCTAGAATTTAGTGAAGAATCCAAAAATGTAATAATATACAGGGTGTCCCATTTGAAATAAGCAAGCTGATACCTACTTCCGGTATAACCGGAAGTGTCATCATCTTGAAAATATTTTAGCCGGATGTCCCCCATCGACATTAGTACACAGCCAAATTTTCAGATATTTCCTATGTTTAATTTTCCATATATCCATCGATGCAGTTCCTGGTGGGACACCCTGTGTATATATATATATATATATATATATATATATATATATATATATATATATATCTATATATATTTATATATATATATATATATATAATTATGATGAGGGATGTCGATCAAAAGTAAAGAATATCAATTTACTCTTTTTTTTATTCCATGTGTCTAGCTTTCGAAACTAAGTTTGTTTCTTCTTCAGGACTGTCTGCAATTGGGAACATTCAAAAATTACAAAAATATATCTAATATAATTCAAAATATTATATATATATTTTAAATTAATTTAGATATATTTTTGTAATTTTTGTATGTTCCCAATTGCAGACAGTCCTGAAGAAGAAACAAACTTAGTTACGAAAGCTAGACACATGGAATAAAAAAAAGAGTAAATTGACTTTCTTTACTTTTGATCGACATCCCTTATCATAAAAATTAATACTCGAGTACGATCATTATCACAGTTCACATCACACTATATATATATATATATATATATATATATATATATATATATATATATATATATATATATATATATATATATATATATATATATATATATATAGTTATAATATAAATTGCAATTCTGGACAATCACAACATCCATATCTTATCCGGGATTCGAGCCCGGTACCGTCTGTGCCCTAGAAAGTTTCCCAATCATCTGGACTATAGACGGCAGATGTTGAACAAGCTTGATAATAATTGGAAATCTTCGCATTCACCAGCTTACATTTCGTCTCATCATAAAATTGTGAAACCTGAAAGAAGAACAGACAGTTGTTTCGATATTTGTAGATATCATCAGGTATATAAAGTTCATTACAATGAATGTAATCATTCCTATATCGGGTAATTTTGATCTAGAATTGAAACAGTAATAGTAGCTGATAAAAAATTCATCATGTGACCTGACAATTTGGAGGGACTGTAGAGATTTATAAAGCTTGAAAATCTGCAAAAACGCACACATTTTTAGCCTTCTAACAGATTACCTTAATGATGTTTATTTTTATGCATGTGACGATACAATATTCTCTAATTAGATATAAAAATTTCAATTTGGAGAATTCTGTCTTTCCTAGGTCAACTTGCTGCATTTAATTTCAATTTAAAACAATTGCCAATTCGGTCGAACACTCAATTCATTTCTAGATGCGTCTGGAACAACGCCAAATTAGGGTAAATTGTAAGATACTGCTGTAATAAAAGTAGAAGTCCTTAAGTAAATTATCCGCATTTTGCCCTTGGCAATGATGAAGTCCGATGTATTTGGAACAGATTGAAACTGAACTGGCTGCAATTGGAGGAAACTTTACTCGAGGGACCGGCCGAAGAACCAATAAGAAAGTGCTCTTAGATCTATTCCGTTACACCCTCACGCCCAGTATGAGTTATTCATACTATATTTTCAAAATTAATATATTAAAATTGAGAATTTTTATATGATTTAACTGTACTATTGTATATTTTTTAAAAATTATTCTCAATCTTAGTACCATAATCACTATTTATTATTATATCTCCGATTTAGCTATATATACCAATTTTTTAATTTTTTTCGAATATTTGTACTTCGAAATTTAACGAAAACTTCATCCATATATATGTATATATATATATATATATATATATATATATATATATATATATATATATATATTTTATTAAAACTCAGAATGCAATAGTTCATCATATTAGTAATTCAAAAGATAAAACTACATATTATGAAGTATGCATATAATACCTTAATTATTACCTACCTCTTTACTTCATTTCAGAGACCCCAAAGAAGCAGAGTAAAACAGATGATGATCTTCAAATGAAGGGTAAGTGAAAAAATATATTTAAGGTATACGTTTAACCCTCTCGCTCACCTTGTCCTCAGTAGGGGACAACCTACTTTGGATTTTTTCCTATGAACTACCGCTTGCTCTTACTCCTCTGTCACATTGCCCTCAGTTGTGGACATCATATTCTTCCAAATGAATATATGTGCTGACATCTTCAAGCTGATCAAAAAAATAATCATGCATTTGAAATATGGGATTCCGTAGGATAGCTATGACAGCAGTCTAGCGCTCTACTGTTTATTTTTTTGTTGGCTATATTCGTTAGACCATATGTTTGAAAACTGTTTGTTTACGTTCAAAATAAGTGTAGACTTGTTCCAAAGCAATTGCGTTAGGTGATTTTTGTGCATACTGTAATCAGCGATTTTTGAAAGTGTGGCGTACTAGTTTGAGGAC